>OFHU01001950.1:0-550716 GCA_900245905.1 Lacerta viridis
AAAAGAGAATCTGCCACCTTAATTTGTAATTATCTGTGAATGAGAATATGTTTATAGTCCAAATATAAGAATGACTTCTGCAGCTGAACTTTTTTCAGGAGTAATTTGCAAACTAAAATTAAGCCAAATTGTTCAAAATTTATTCCAGCCATCCAGGTACAAAACTCTTGTAATGCACCAGATAAACCTCTAGATGGTGTTTCAAAGCCTGTGCCAAATCATGCCTAGTGGTAAAACTTTTTACACAATGGAATGGGGAAAAACAATACTCAAATTACCTGGAAGCTTGCTTGTAATAAAATCAGGATTAGGAAAAATCACATTGTAACAATCTTTTTACTTGCCTGATATTTACAAAAAATTAGTGAAATGCTAAATGATTAATTGCCAATGCTTTAAGAATTAATTACTTCTCCTGAGTAAATTGTAACTGTTTTTCTCAAATAGGGTCTGTAAAACATCACACTATAGGTAGGCAGTGAGCTTAGAAAGACCTATGATTGTTCTCTAATTATCTATAAATAACTTATTACTAAACTCTTCTAGTCATCTACAATAACTAACTAACTTTTCATTGAACTGCTTCATTAAGTCCCTTCCCCACAAGTTAACATGAATGGGAAGGACTGCAATGTGCTTTTTGAGTTCCTCAGATACCCCAGACTGAAGATTATTCTTTAATGGGCCAATCTGGGGGCCACTGCTTGGCAGAGATTAGCATACCTCAAAAAGACCTGCCATTAAATAAATATGTACATTTTTGGTTCTGATTCCTTAATAACCTCAATCACAGCCAAAATGCTAGGTCTGTAAACCCAAAACTGCCTGTTTCCTGCACCACAGATTCACATAGGGAATGATCCTAAAAATCCCCTTTTTACCAGCAGAAGATTGAGGAAGAACCAGACCCACTGTTTCTTTTGGCAAGAGTCCCTTTAATTGAGATGGCTAGAAAAGACCCTGATGTTGGGAAAGATGGAGGGCACAAGGAGAAGGGGACGACAGAGGATGAGATGGTTGGACAGTGTTCTTGAAGCTACTAACATGAGTTTGGCCAAACTGCGAGAGGCAGTGAAGGATAGGCGTGCCTGGCGTGCTCTGGTCCATGGGGTCACGAAGGGTCGGACACGACTGAACGACTGAACAAAGAATAACAACCCCATGGAAAAGAAATGAACTTATCCTGCAGTCTCTTTAAAGGAAGGTTTCCCAAACCTTATTCTGCCTTGCCTCAGGGTCCCCTAAAATGAAAATTTCTCTGATTGTGCCTTTCAGTTAATAGCAACCAATCAAAAACTTTGAAGTCTAAAAGAAATTTAAGAGAAATTCAAACAAAGAAATTCAAACACGTGGGAAAAGCCAAACCATGCCATTTCAAAACTAGCCCTCCCCCCCCACTCACACGAGGGGAGGGGGAAGCTGCCTTTGTTTCTCAGCCACCCTCATTTGCATTGCCCAACAAAAACCTTTCTTAAATCTGAGATGGACTATTTTTTCTAATTACCTGTTCTCCTCCTGTCTCAATGATCCTATAAAATTCCTTTATGGGGAGCCCACGTGGCACCCAGCCTCTCTCTCTTGCATCCAGTTTAAACTTTCTGCATAAAAAGAACTCCAAGCTACTTTAAGCTTGCCTGAAGCAGAGACTTTCAAAATGACTTTCTTAAAAGGCCAGGTATTACAAAACAGAGGTAGAAAGGGGGATTGGCTACCATGTGCTTCCGGCAGCAGCAACAATAACAAAAGCAATAATATCAAAACCAACAAACAGAATTCCCTTAAACAATTCCTGCCAGCTGTCTGCTTGCCCTGCTTCCTCCTTGCCTTTTCAAGACACTCCTACCTGCATAGCACGGAAAGACTGAAGCTCTGCTTTTAACCCTTTCCTGAATCTCGGTCCCTCAGCTCTCATTGACTCCTTTAGAGAAGAAACTGATGACTTAGCTCTCTGAAATGCTGACATTACCTGCAAATCTGAGAGCGAAGGGTTAACATCCCCTTCTGTTGGGAGCAGAGAATCTCCCTGTGTAAATGAAGAAAGCAAGCCTGTTTCTGCTAAGCTTGTCCTCTGCTCTCTCAAAACCTGATAAGATACAGGAGCCCACTGATACTGAATCTGCCCCTGGGCATCTACAACCCATGAAACAAATTCCATAGCAGTAAGCGTCCCTATCAATTGCTCTGTCCTAAAACCCATTCTAATTGCTCCTGGAGAATTAGCTGGCAAAACTGTTGCCTCGGAGACTAATGGCACAGGAGGAGGGGTAGGTTTCCGATCTCCTGTGAGCAAATAATCTCTCTGAGGCTCTAACGCTGCTGCAGCCTGCAGTTTTGAGAGCGAAGGGGGAGAGACCCCTTTTTTTGGGAGTGAGAAATCTGATGGGGGTGCCTTGAGATCTACTGAATGAATGACCCATCTTCTCAATAACATCCCTGCATGAAAACATCCCATAACAAAAGATTTAGCTATGAGAACCACTTCCTGAATTCCTGCCTGACTAAAAATCTTAATGACTAAACTTTCTGCATGCTTCTATACCTGAATTCCTAATGTCTGCATACTCACCGGGAGCTCTTGAGCTGTGGATCCAAAAGGCTTTACCCTGCCTTTGAGTGAGTGTTCAGCTTATCACGTCGGCGTTCACCAGATGTTGTTATTGAATATTAGATATTAAAACCAATATTAGATATTGTTGCTTGTAGGAAATTAACTGACGCGATGAACAGGATGATGTGAAGGGAAGGCCGCCCAGAGCATTCTAGGGGGCTCCTTTTATTGAAAACTCACAGCTAAGTTAACCATTAACATACACAGAGAACTCCAAAGACCAAATAAGGAATGGTGTGCCTTCTGATACCATATATGGAAGTTGCTCCTTTGGCTACACCCATGTGACATCTTCATTGAGTACGTGACTTAATGCATGCTTACAGCTCTATCACTCACCCCCTCCTCTAAACACCTCATGATCTCCAGTACTTTTCCACCTATTCCTTTGTTCTCCTGCTCTACCTAAACATGTGTTTCCCAACTTGGTGCCCACAATGCCCACAGAGCCAAATGGTATGCCAAATGAAGCTCTGCATCTCACCCAATTCAGTGTGGTATGCCAACACTGTACATTAACCATTCTCATCTAAACAGAGAGGCGTGGTATGCCAGCGCCTGGCTAAACTATAATTCCCACATCTTTTTGATATTACATTCACAAACTCCTTTCATACTCTTGGGTGCAGCTCATCAGTCTGCAGGGACCTCACCTGTTCTCCAAGAATTCTCTGGTGTGACGTTGCCCACATTTGGACATAGTTTCAGCTGCCTCTCAATATATTGTCTCTAAAATTGGTACAAGGGTTCTTTGATGTGACTTCAACTCCTTACTGGCAGAGTTTTGGCCACTTTTCAAGATATCATCGCTGAACTTGGCATGAAGGTTCTCAGGGTGCCCGGTGTGTGGGATGGACTGTGTTGCCTTGGAAATGCCAGGCTCCTTTGTTAATCAAAATGGACAACAAAAACATCACTTCACCATGATTTCACCTTTTTTCAACTGCCATTTGAGATACAATTGCCAAACATGGGATGAGAGTTGCTGGGGTGAGACAGGGGTCTTTGTTGCTGTTTGGATGCCCAGCACCATTGCGATGAGGGTCAAAATGTGAATTTGGCAGGACTTCATCCAACTGTTTGCATAAGGCATCCAAACTCAAAAATTACACTATCCATTTGAAAAACCATAGTGTTTTCTATAAAATCATCAGTATCGCCAGGCACACTCTGTTAGTATCAAATAGGAATATATAAAGCTTTATTCCATGGTATTCAGAAGGAAAAGATACATATTACTCCAAAGAAGGGAGATACTCATTTTTGTGAAACTATATAATGCAATTTGTTCGATATGGTGAAGAAGGAAAGCAGTTGCAGGAGGAAACCATTTAACTTGGATTCCTAAGATTCAGGGGAAATGAGTAACCTGGTCCCTCCCCCCTTCCTTTTAAACATTTCTACACAATGTATCTTATTTGGTTCTTCAAATTAATCTGAAATACTACTGGGCAGAATTTTCCTTAGGAGAAGGAAAGTTGTTCTATGTAGTCTTTCTAATTTTCTGCTCACACAAAGCCAAGTTCCCAAGCAATGTCCCAATGAAGTTGTCTTGGGAATATACCCACATGCATACAAAGCAAAGGTGAATGCTATTGCAAGGATGCATATATTTTCCAATGAACATTGCCAGTTATCTGGCTACTGTTGTACAGCAGGTTGCTCCTGAGCTGCAGAGAAGGGGCATAATTTGTCAGTCCAATGAGGGTCATACTGTGTCCATTACTGAGTTCTTAACTTCCATTCAACTGAACAGAAAATGCACCCCAAGGCAGGGTTTTAGGAAACAAGCATATGATAATGCTCGTTATCTACTTTGTTGCTGGTGTTTTGTTTTTTAATTTAAGCAGAATATTTAGTTTGAACATGTGATTAGTATTTTCAATTGCTACTGCAACCTAGTGGGTATTAACTCCCTATGAAATGCAAGCTTTATGTGTCTACAAAATTTACTGCAGGTTGCAATTTAGGAGCAATCCTGTGCACAAGAGGCTGGCATAAAGCATGCTGGTGCAAATGAAGCTGCTGTAAAGTTGCACCAGGGCTGATGATCTGGTAAGCCTGGCAGAAGGAAAACATGCCTTTCCTACGTCGTGTTGCCAGGTCAAGTGACCAAGCTGCTCCTGCCTCCACCCTGACCCTGCAATGCCCTTTTCTGGGGACTAGCACTGGCATTTCTTTGGCTAAACAAAACTTGGGGGCTTCACACCAACTGCACTGGAGACCTGCTCCATCCTAAACTGCTTAGCCAACCTATCTTGCCCTAGGAAGGATTGCCACTTAGGAGAGTTCTCCTACATGCTTTGCAGTGACCCTTTGTATGTATTGCCAAGTGAGTGGTTTGCATATGAGTAGTTCATAGAGCTGGTGTTTGAGGTAGTGGATGCATGACATTGACTAAAATTTTATATGCTACAGCCTTGTGGTGCTCTCTGATTTAATTTACTTTGATTTTATGGTTATGTTTATGGATATGGTTAATGCATTTTGTTATGTGAATAATGTGACATGCTTTTGTGATGCTAATATGATGGCATGACCCCCAAAGACTTGCTCTATGGGGAACTGGCCTCAGCCACCAGGCCCATTGGCAGACCAACTCTGCATCACAAAGATGTCTGTGAATGTGGCATGAAGACTGGCAACATCAGCCCTGCCATGTGGGAATCCCTTGCAGATGATTGCAGCATCGCAACACAAGCAGCCAGGCCGTGCATCCATAGCAGTGACCAGAGGAAAAATGGTTGCTGGGAGGAGTGCAGAAAGAAGAAACGTCATCTCAGTAAGTAAAGGAAAGAATATAAATGAGGAGAGAACAATTCAACATAATTAGCTGAAGTTGTGTTGATTAAGAGAAAATTACACTCAGGCTTTAAAGGAGACTCCTAACTCAGTAGTTTCTGAGATCTGCCTGTTGACAATCAGGTGATGCCAAATGCAGCAGTTCCATTATTTACTGGCATCTTGTTTTGCAAGAAAGGAGGTTGGGAGCCGATTGCTTTGTTGCTGCTGCTGGTTTTTACTGATGAGTCCTCGGTCCTGACAGGGCGTTTGAAGTGCACAGGTAGGGCTGCAAAAAAGGCCTTTGTTCAGCTCCCTGCCCATGAGGGCCAAGCTACCCAGGATTAGGGGTGGGGAGCAGGGTTTTTTCTTCACTGAAACAGAGTTCTGAAGTGCAGCATCTGCTTGCAACTGTCTCCCAGAGGCCTACCTGTCTTCTCCATTCCATGGAAGACTGAAAACACAGAGGAAGAGCCAGCGTCCTCCTCTGCAGCTTCACCTCCTCACCTGAGCTTTCCTGCTTGGTCTAATACGGAAGTCTTAGACAGTTCTGTATATGAGCTGTCCAACCTTTGGTTCTTTTCACAGTGAATAAATGTTTTGTTTCATTTGTGTTTTAAATGGTTCCATTAATTAGCACCTGGGTCCTCTGACAATATAGACGCACACTCATTTTTAATAATGTCAGCAGCCCAATTAGTTCTGTGAGGCCATGGCTGAAGTGATAATGGGGGATTAAACTCACGTAATATATAAATCATAGTGTGATGTCTAGCTATTAGTTGCTATAAATGATTTCACCAGAAACAGGAGCTGCCATTGACACCAAGCGTTAAAGGAACAATTCCAGGATATACATATATTAACAGCAACTTTGGCAGTAAAAAAGCATTATAGTTTTAGTGAAACATGTGGCCTTGTCAAGGAATGAGGGTGAAGAACATTTCACTCACGCATTTGGGGGGGGGGAGACAACGGTAGAAAGTTAGCATTCATTAAAAAGGGAATTTTGTACAGACCCATATATACTGACAATGCTACATAGTATAAAAACACACACACCAGTTCCATTTGGTTCATTTCCAACTCCCTTTCTCGTTTTGCTTGTATTAAAGTAGGAACAAACAGAGAAAAGTGATAGGTAACTGCTGGTAATTACAGTGCTGTAAATTTCTCTGTGATCTTCCATTCATAGCATAATCAAAAGTGAAAGTTACAAGTCATTCATATTTTGAAAAAAGAAAATCCAAAATTTTGAACTGAGCTATCTTATACTGGAATTTTCTTTTGTTCATTTGTTGTTTTTGGTAGACTCAATGACAGTAGCAAGGTTATGGTGAAGCTGTAGCTAAGGGCAGATCTACTCTCATGGTTTATAACATAGAGAAATTGTTAAATAATGGTTTACAAAATGCAGAGGGGCAAATGATGCATTATTAAATTATTAAATGCATTATTAAATTTTATTATTTAAATAAATAATTATTAAATTATTAAATGCATTATTAAAATTTGATACCAGAGGGCGAGGCAGAGCAACCAGCAGTGTTGGGGTGGAAGAAAACCCACAACAAGGTAAGAAAAGCGTTTTTATTTGAAAATATGCCCTGTGACGTTTTAGAACGATGAAATAGAATACTGTTCTAATAACATTAAACAGGTCAGTGTAGGTCCAGCCTAAGTACAAGGGAGGGTCCTGTATTGAACGAATATTGCCTAAATAACACGTGTTATTAACAGCTGTAATTTTCTGGAGTATTGGAAGCATGAAAAACTCCCAACACAACTATCTTTTGGAGTTGAATTTGATTATGTTTTGAGTAGGCTGTTGCTGTAACGCTCTCATTAGGGAAACTTGAAACTGAAAATGAGAAAACCAGTGGAAAGGGAAAGGAGGAAATATCACCAAAGTGCAATCTCACACTATTCAGAATAACAAACATTTGCAAGTAACTTCCTATGCCTATTAAGTGCCTAATTAGGATTCCCACCACCCCACCCCACCCCGAAGGCTCCTGTTGTTTTCTTGGGGATTCTGGCTGCAATGGCTCATCCATCTGCAACAACTGGTTCACTGGGTGAAGAATGCACAGCACCTGAAAACATGCCAGAGTGTCTTGTGAAACATTTAACTGATTCACAAAGAGCCATTTCTGATTCTTTCTACACCGACTTCTGCATTGGCCATCTTGAAACATACTCTTCATATATTGCCAAGTTTCAAATCAATCCATTTTACTCTTTTCTAACTAAGCTCATCCCACCACCCAATTTTCCATTATAGAGGGGCATGACTGGCCATGCAATATGTCATTTTGGCGCCATATTATCTGAGCAGATCTAGTTTAATGTAGAGCAGGTCTGTTTGCCATTTATCACAATGTCATGGAGGAGCTAGGCAAGGGAATCCTGGATTATTCATTCATTCATTCATTCATTCATTCATTCATTCATTCATTCATTTATATACTGCCTTTCATCCAAAGATCTCAGGGCAGTTCACAAGATAAAAATACAGGATAAAAGCACGAAATAAATAGTTAAACAATAACACCCCCTGTTCATCTGTGAAGCCAACTGGGTGACCTTACTCACGTTGCTGTCTCTCAGCCTGGTCTTCTTCTGCAGATAAAATGGGACTGCTCTCTATAGGCAAAACGCTGAGATCCTTGGATGAAAGATGGAATGTCAAAGAGAAATCCATGCATAATGAAATTCAAAATGGAATCCAAGCTCTCAATTACTCATATCAAAACAAGTCAAATGGGAGAGGTTTTGCCACAATGCAGCCAGTAGTTCCCTGCATCTTAAGAATCCCCCCAGTCTGAAAGTTGTTAAGTTAATATTCAGAAACATAACACTGCATATCTTTGAAAGTAGTCCTAGTGGAACCCAGTTAGTCCTACCATAACCTGATTATGATGGCCCTATTATGACACATTTATTTACACCCTGCCTTTTGCTCTGACAACTCACATATAAAAATAAGAACTGCTAAAACAATAATTAGAAAGTAAACATTGATAGAAATAAAACTACAGTCTATAGGTGTATAAAATATATTAAAACGCTCCCGAAAGCACATTGTAGTGATCTAATCCCTGTCGAAATGCTGGACGTCCCAATTGACTTTAGAAGACTTGGCTGCTCCTTGATCTCTTGACCCGAGTCTCCTGCTTCAATTGTTAAGTTTTAATGGGACGGCTTCATTATGCATTTTAATTTTTATATATTTTAATAATGTATTATGTTTTTCTATTTTGTAAACCACTTAGCTCCTGCCCACCTAGCAGTTTGAAAGCACGTCAAAGTGCAAGTAGATAAATAGGGACCGCTCCAGCGGGAAGGTAAACGGCGTTTCCGTGCGCTGCTCTGGTTCGCCAGAAGCGGCTTAGTCATGCTGGCCACATGACCCGAAGCTGTCTGCGGACAAACGCCGCTCCCTCGGCCTATAGAGCGAGATGAGCGCCGCAACCCCAGAGTCGGACACGACTGGACCTAATGGTCAGGGGTCCCTTTACCTTTACCTTTAAACCACTTAGAGGTCTATTTTGGCATTAAATGCTATATTAATTAATGATGGGAAATGATTTTATTGGTACCTGATAAACAGCAAGGGTCTGTCTTCTTTTAGAAAAATACTTAAGGGGAAGTATCACAAGAGAGAGTATCACAAGAGAGAGTATCACAAGTGTCTTAACTTTAAATCTGTTACATATTAAGAAAGAACAGAAGTTGGCAAAAACATTGTGCATTGAACAGTTTCTCATATTTCAGTTCCCTTTCTGGTTTTAAAAACTGCCTGTAGACATGATGTGTTAATGAGCTCACTTAAATTGTTATAAATATATAAATCAAAGAGCTTTCATACAGCTGTTGTTCTTGGTTTATGAAGAAATATTTTCAAGCTAAAACCAATTATATTTGCAGTAGCTTATCACAGCAATTATATGAAGCAGCAGGCCAGTCAGTAATGACTTTTTAAGCTAAGAACACCTTCCCACTGAGCTCCATTACCTGGATTATAACCACAGTTTAAAATTAGGTACCAATGCATGTAATTTATTTTTGTTTTTGTACTTAATTGACCATTAACTTTTCATGCCAATAATTTCTTTTCTATGCCACTTACTTGAAAAATAGTTCCTGAAATGCACATTCCAGAAAAGTTCCCTGCTTGAGGAGAAATACATAACGCTAATCCATTCTAAGTTTTCTCCTGTTTGATTTCCCCAGGAACTAAATGACTTTCTCCCAGGAGCTGCCAGAGCAAGGCAGGCAGCTGCACTTTCCCTCTCCCAAAGTGGCCGGGCTTTAGTGCCTTTTAAAAAGTTAAAATAAGCTGCGGAATAACATTCTTTGAAAGCAAATATTTATATGACCCTCCCAGCCCCAATTAAGAGTTGATGCAGACTCAGAAACTTCAGTGCTTTATTGTATCCTTTTAAAAATTCAGTTTGGACATCAATTCTAATACAGTGGTACCTCGGGTGAAGCACTTAATTTGTTCTGGAGGTCCGTTCTTAACCTGAAACTGTTCTTAACCTGAAGCACCACTTTAGCTAATGGGGCCTCCCGCTGCCACTGCGCCGCCAGAGCACAATTTCTGTTCTTATCCTGAAGCAAAGTTCTTAACCTGAAGCGTTATTTCTGGGTTGTTGTTGTTGTTCAGTCGTTCAGTCGTGTCCGACTCTTCGTGACCCCATGGACCAGAGCACGCCAGGCACGCCTATCCTTCACTGCCTCTCGCAGTTTGGCCAAACTCATGTTAGTAGCTTCGAGAACACTGTCCAACCATCTCATCCTCTGTCGTCCCCTTCTCCTTGTGCCCTCCATCTTTCCCAACATCAGGGTCTTTTCTAGGGAGTCTTCTCTTCTCATGAGGTGGCCAAAGTACTGGAGCCTCAACTTCAGGATCTGTCCTTCCAGTGAGCACTCAGGGCTGATTTCTTTGAAGAATGGATAGGTTTGATCTTCTTGCAGTCCATGGGACTCTCAAGAGTCTCCTCCAGCACCATAATTCAAAAGCATCAATTCTTCGGCGATCAGCCTTCTTTATGGTCCAGCTCTCACTTCCGTACATTACTACTGGGAAAACCATAGCTTTAACTATACAGACCTTTGTCGGCAAGGTGATGTCTCTGCTTTTTAAGATGCTGTCTAGGTTTGTCATTGCTTTTCTCCCAAGAAGCAGGCGTCTTCTAATTTCGTGACTGCTGTCACCATCTGCAGTGATCATGGAACCCAAGAAAGTAAATCTCTCACTGCCTCCATTTCTTCCCCTTCTATTTGCCAGGAGGTGATGGGACCAGTGGCCATGATCTTAGTTTTTTTGATGTTGAGCTTCAGACCATATTTTGCGCTCTCTCTTTCACCCTCATTAAAAGGTTCTTTAATTCCTCCTCACTTTCTGCCATCAAGGTAGTATCATCAGCATATCTGAGGTTGTTGATATTTTTTCCGGCAATCTTAATTCCGGTTGGGATTCATCCAGTCCAGCCTTTCGCATGATGAATTCTGCATATAAGTTAAATAAGCAGGGAGACAATATACAGCCTTGTCGTACTCCTTTCCCAATTTTGAACCAATCAGTTGTTCCATATCCAGTTCTAACTGTAGCTTCTTGTCCCACATAGAGATTTCTCAGGAGACAAATGAGGTGATCCGGCACTCCCATTTCTTTAAGAACTTGCCATAGTTTGCTGTGGTCGACACAGTCAAATGCTTTTGCGTAGTCAATGAAGCAGAAGTAGATGTTTTTCTGGAACTCTCTAGCTTTCTCCATAATCCAGCGCATGTTTGCAATTTGGTCTCTGGTTCCTCTGCCCCTTCGAAATCCAGCTTGCACTTCTGGGAGTTCTCGGTCCACATACTGCTTAAGCCTGCCTTGTAGAATTTTAAGCATAACCTTGCTAGCGTGTGAAATGAGTGCAATTGTGCGGTAGTTGGAGCATTCTTTGGCACTGCCCTTCTTTGGGATTGGGATGTAGACTGATCTTCTCCAATCCTCTGGCCACTGCTGAGTTTTCCAAACTTGCTGGCATATTGAGTGTAGCACCTTAACAGCATCATCTTTTAAAATTTTAAATAGTTCAGCTGGAATATCATCACTTCCACTGGCCTTGTTGTTAGCAAGGCTTTCTAAGGCCCATTTGACTTCACTCTCCAGGATGTCTGGCTCAAGGTCAGCAACCACACTACCTGGGGTGTATGAGACCTCCATATCTTTCTGGTATAATTCCTCTGTGTATTCTTGCCACCTCTTCTTGATGTCTTCTGCTTCTGTTAGGTCCTTTCCACTTTTGTCCTTTATTGTGGTAATCTTTGTACGAAATGTTCCTTTCATATCTCCAATTTTCTTGAACAGATCTCTGGTTTTTCCCATTCTGTTATTTTCCTCTATTTCTTTAGCGGAGTCTGTAACCTGAAGCGTCTGTAACCCGAGGTACCACTGTATTTATTTATTTTTTAAAAATAATAATTTCTGACCTTATCACCTCTTTTATCTCAGTTTGACAAGCTAATTCTGCTCATAAAACAAGAATGCATTCATTTTCAATTGAAAACTAGTCAATTTCTGCTTTTTTGCAGAATGGGGTGCAACAACCTAGAAATAATTTTTAAATAAACTTGGGCTTCTGACTCTGCTTGCCAACCCACTAGAGTTTTCCCACTCTGCTTGCTTCCCACCATCCCCCCAACCCCATTTTTGAAATTACTTCTCTTTTTTCTGCTGCCCCACTTGGGTACGCTGTTCTCAGCTTCACCCCCAAGATCCCCATGGTCCCCTCCTGCCTCTTTCTCCTGCCACACCTGGCAGCTACTAAGCACCTGTCTCTTTGCCTTCTGCCCAGCGATGAAGCCACCACCCCCTCCTCTTCTTCAAACCCTTTCAGGCCCCCGATTTCATCTTCATCCCCTTCCCAGGCCTCCTACTCTCTCCTTTAGGTTCAACTTCACTCCTTTTCTTCCAGCCTCCTCCTAACATTTCTCCCCTCTCCCTTGCACACAAGGCTGCCCCATGTCCACCCCTTCTCCTCCCTCCTCTCTCTTGTGCCGCCCTCTAAGCACCACCCACAGCCTGATCACCTTCAGCCGCTTTTCCTAACTCCTGCGCCTGTCCTTTTTTCACACTCTCTCTTGCACACAGACCACCCCCATTTCCATGCTTCATCCTCTCCCCTATCCTCCCCATTTGTGTCTCCATACAGCAGTGCTGCTCACTGTGGGGTTTGCTTTATTGCTAAACTGTGGTCTTTCCTGAATTACTCCTTTTCTGTACTGCTAATTGCTCATGGTACCTGCCTGTTGGCCTTCTTGCTGCACTTGGGATTTTAGACCAGACCCTCTGACATTCGGCAGCACCGTCCAGCTCCTATAGCTAATTTCTATCAGAGAAGATGAGTCCCTATTCAGCAGGTGATGGGCTGGCCCAGGTAGCCACTGCTTTGGCTTTCCACACAGAAAGAAGTTTTGTCATGAAAACCATCTTTGCCACTTAGGCATATATTAGAAACCACACATTTGAAACTATTTTTTTTTAAATACAAATGTAAAGGGGGGAAATAGTATCTGCCAATGTAAATGAGCAAAGCTGGTGGTGATGTATTAGTCTGAATAATCAAGAAAAGGATATTCAAGACAATGGGGAGTAGAGCAGGTAAGGTAAAGACATCATTGTGTTTAAGCAGTAAGAGTGTAAAGCAATATTAAAAGCAATTTAAATGATAATTGTATGCACAAAATACATTCACCCAGCTTATTTAACACCCACAATGTTTTATGTTGTTCAGGGAGATGGATGTGACATGGGAGATAACTGGTTTGGCAGCAAAAGCTCCCCAACCAAAGGCTCCTGGCTTGTTGTTTAATGGTAACAATATGAAAAAGAATTTATTCTAGCATTGCCTAATGATAGATGTTGAGGTGAACTAAAATGACTTTTAATAAGATTGGTGAAATTGTTCAGGGTGATGTACACATCTCTATTGCTGGATGCTGGGGTTGCACCCCATTTTTAAAGTTCAAAAAGTTTCCAAAGGAGTATACATAGCCCCTAAAAACAAAAAAAAACCTGTTGAAATGCAACTGTGCAAATACCACAGAGAATGACAAGTGGAGAGGGGGGCAGCTGCCCCCATGTCCCAGAGGCACCTGCTTGGCCACTGCGAGGAAAGGATGCTGCTGGCCAAGACTGGCCGTTTGTCTGATCCAGGAAGGCCCATTCTGTGTTCTTAGGTAAAAATTGAAGTTCAGAATGTTGAGGCTGCAGAAACTCTTATGTCAAGTACGAGTAGATGAATAATCATGACCATTATTAATAGCCTGTAAATGGAATGCACTTTCGCTAATGCAATATAACAATTAATTTCACACATTAAATAGGCTAGGTGCTTTGATTCCTTTTATAAAAGTTTTGCAGCTGATTTTCATAATGCCTTTGCATGTTCAAATTAGCATTGCACACCCTTCGTATGTATTTATTATTTTAATATGCTCTTACCAGAATAGACAATTAACACTTAGAAACACACATTAACGGTATTTATAGTCATGTGCAGTAATTATATCAAAGAAGAGCTCTGTGTGCTCACTCATTCCATTGATGGTATGAAATTAATAAAATTGTAAGTTGGCTAATTCCCATGAATAAATTAGATTGCACGATTGACTTTCTTTTTGAACATATTTACTTAGAGATCCTTGAAGCTGTAATGAGGATCATGCATTAATTTCCCAATAAAATACGAGCAGTTATTGGTAGGTGAACATTTTAAAAATGGAATGTATTAGTTGTTTTTATATTCACTAGCAGCTTCCCCCACCCCACCCTGTGTGGTGCTTGCTGACGCCACCAAACTGTCACAAAGTGAAAAATTGTGACTTACCCAATTCCAGCCTGTAAGTTGCCATGGCAGAGACAGTATTGGTGTTGGGGTTTTTTTTTTTTCCTTTTGGTTAAAGGGGGAAAGTATATAGGTATATAATAAAGAGTTCCTGGATGCCAGGATCAAGGTTTGGAGCAAGTAATCTTTAGTGAGAGAACGCCAGCTGAGATTTAAAACCACCAAACATGCAGCAAAGTAAAATGTACATAAGCTCTTAGACCTTTAAAATACTTACCTATTCTAAGTTCTTTTCAAAGTTTTCCATGTCCCTTAGAAAGAGACCACATATTTAGTAAACTAAAAATGGTTTACTTGCAAACTCTTCAAAGGTCAGATTCATGTGATTTTTCATACAGCAGTCAGAAAACACGGGCTTAGGTTCCCAAGTGGCAAATGTTTCTAAATTATTTGTACAGAGGCACAAAGTTGGCTTTTAAGCCATGCAGTCTGAGCTTGGAGCAACCAGCTCAGACCTTCTTACTTGGACTTCCCAAAATGATGGGGAGTGACCTAGCTAAGCCTGGCAGCATAGCTTACTCTATGGTATTAACCCCTTCATGCCCAAGCCTGGATAGTTCAGTTGGTTAGAGCATGGTGTTAATAATGCCAAGGTTGCAGGTTTGATTCCTGTACAAGACAGCTGCATATTCCTACATTGCATGGGGCTGGACTAGATAATCTTCGGGTGATGATGATCCTCAGATGACCCAACTCTGCACTCCAATGCATCAATTAGAATTAAGCATGTTGGTTATATGAGGCTGGTTCCCCAGAATTTGAACCTGACCCTCCCAGGCTTGTATAGCACTCTGGTGTTAGCAGTACTATTCATTGGTTAATATATTTGACTAATTGCAGCACAATGAGTTAATTCAATTAAAGTACTTGACCAGCCCAGGTTCTGAGGAAGATGAGGTCTTGCAAACTAAAACAAAAATGTTTCAAGTTGAAAATGTTTGTGAGTTTCTATGAAAGTGTTAGGCTACCTTCTTGTAACTCTCCCACTGTTTTATGCCTCGGTTCTATTCTTGTTTCACAGCACATTAACAAAAGTATATATGAATATGTAAATGTTTTATCAGAAATTGATAAATATTTCATAGCATCTTGGAAAAAGTCAATATCACGGGGAGCCTGCATGACTCTGACATGATTAGAATGTGTCTTTTCATGCTATCATGATTTTGAGACTCTTCTAGAGTTTGGCAACAGTTTCTCTTTTTTACCTTTGGAAATGAAGAATTTTCTCTACCTTTTCAGTATGGATGGGAGACTCTCAGCTTTCCTTTTTCTATTTGCTTCACCAGCAATTCGTACATAATTCACCTCAAAACGTGAGACAGTATAGCCTTTTGAAACATGATTGCCTTAATTTGGTTTTTTTGTGTGCCAATTTTCTTCTCTGATCAAAAACAGAAATACAGCACCAAGTATCGGATATACATATGTAGCGATTACTTGGCTATGGCTTTTGAAGGGTTTTTGCATTTTTATATATTTTCGATTCAGGCATGAAAAGTTAGCAAAACCTTTTTTCTTTATTTACTTGGAACAAGCGAGGCTGTGCACTCGCCCTGCAGCTGAGCTCCAGTCTCGGCCTTTAAAAACTGTCTTCCCACCACTCCTGTGTTAACCTCAGCGCTTGGTGAGATGATCCACCCACCTGAAATCACTGAATTTTAGCTACAATTAAAGATGGCAAGTTGGGAGGTGTAGCTGACCTTGAGGCACAATTCACATGCAGGGGCAAAACTAGGCTTTCTTTCACCCAGGTCAAAATCTCAGTTGGCCAAACACCCCATGCACACGTTTGCTTGCATATGTGTACAGGCAGCAACCCCTGAATGCATTTGTTCTGAAAGGGCAATATGAAAAGTAGGCAATATATTGTTTGAATAAAAGGTTTTATTTTTTATAATATTTTACTGGTTTCCAACATAATTTACACAACAAAATAGCCAACATAACTTATAACAAATAACATTTCCTCACTGTATCTGGAAAGAGCAGAGGTAGAGGAAAGATTGATGCTCTGCTGCTCAATTGTTTGGGGGGATTCCTATCCTAGGGGATGAAATGTGGGGAGGGTCTCACCTGCTCTTCTTAGGCCCCTTGGCCTTCCCAATCAGTTAGCCCCCCCCCCCATTCCACCATTCACTGCCTGGTGTTGGAACCTGAGCACCCCCTATCTGTGATTTAAAAGCTGCTCTATTCCTGAAAGCGGACCACCCAGTCAGCAAGACGAGACTCCATTGTTACTTTGTAGCCAAAATTGGAAACAAGTTACTTTTGTTTCCCAGTCTGGAGGTACTTTGTTTCTGCAAGAGTCTGAAAGCTTGAATAACAGCACACGGATACATATTTTCCTTCTGAATGCTTTGGGATTATTTGGGGGCAAGTTTCTCTCAATATTATTGGTTTGCTGAGACTGTGGCGATTTGTGGAACTTTTGTTTAAACCACAAGCCTCTGTTTACTTGGACATTTCTTGTTATTTAAAGAACTCTTGTGAGTTCCCCTAGAGGCTGTCTTTGAAATATGGCTGAATTAAGAAGTGGAAGAATGATGGGGGGGCAGAGAGAAAATTATCTAAAGGGCAGGAGCCCATTGTTGATATGTTGCAACAGATGACAGCTGAACTAAAACAGGAAATAAAAATGAACAGAGAAGTAGTGGACAGTATCAAAACTCAGATGGATGATTTTAAAAAATTGTTTGGGGAACTCAGACAAGAGGTGAGGGAAGTAAAATCTGAAGTTACAAACTTGGGAATCAAGGTTTTGGAGGAAGCCGAAACTAAAGTAGACACCAGATTGGTGGATCTGGAAAGAACACAGGAGGCAACCCAAGATTCAACTGCATTTTTGCAGATGAAGGAAAAAGAAACCCATTTGAGACTAAGATTGGTTCTAGAAAAAGAGAAAGACAATTTAAAAGATTGGTTTGTGCAGGAATTGGCTTCTTGGTGGGATCTTGATAAGGAGGAATGGGATTCTTGGATTCTGAAGGCCTTTAGATATGGGGCCAGAAGAAAAAAGGAAACTAAAACTCCAAATGACTGTTTAATAATCTTTAAGACAAAAGGGCAGAGGGATGTCATCCTTGTCACCATTACAAGAAAAACCTCAAAATTCAAGAGCAGCCGGTAATCCTGTATAAAGAGACCCCAAAACGCTTTTTGGATGCTAGACGCCACTTCTCTGATCTTATTAGTGTTTTGAGACAGACACAGACTCCTTTTCGGTGGGAATTCCCTCAAGGACTCTCCTTTACTTATAAGGAGAGGAAACAAAGAATTAAGACACCTGGAGAGATGTGGAATTTCCTGGACAAATATTCAAAAGACTCTGAAATTAATCAGAAACCAATAGGAACAGCAGAGTAAACTTCTGCCTCTTTACTTTCAGAACTCTAGTCCAAAATGGTGTTGAAAGTGCTTTCTTGGAATGTTAATGGATTGAATTTATGTGCTAAAAGGAACCAGGTACAACATATTGGAAATTTGCTGCCAAGGAGTGTGGTGGAGTCTCCTTCTTTGGAGATCTTTAAGCGGAGGCTTGACAGCCATCTGTCAGGAATGCTTTGATGGTGTTTCCTGCTTGGCAGGGGGTTGGACTGGATGGCCCTTGGGGTCTCTTCCAACTCTATGATTCTATGATTCTATATTTTGTTGAAGCAGAATTTGGATGTGATTTGCCTTCAAGAAACACATGTTACCAGAAAGCACAGGAAAATTTTGCAAAATAAACGGCTAGGCCAAGAATTTATTTCATCAGATACTGTCAAGAAAAGAGGTGTGGTGATATATGCTAAAGAGAGACTTGACCCCAGACTGATTTTTAAGGATGAAGAAGCAAGATATATAGCAGTGGAAGTTACAGCACAAGGCAAAAAACTTTTAATTGTGGGAATCTATGCACCAAACGATGGTAAGGCAGGATTTTACAAAAACCTGGAAGCAAGGTTGTTGGATTATCTGGATTACAAATTAGTGCTTTTGGGAGTTCTAAATGGTGTGGTCTCCACTTTGATGGACAGAACACAAAGACAAAAGTTCTCAAATGATGGAAGATTGCCAAAAACATTTTTTGATTTGGTGGAAAACTTTGATTTGGTGGATATTTGGAGACTGAAGCATCCAATGGAAAAGTCTATATGTTTTTCTCAGGTACAATTCAATCATTTAGTCATGTTCACTACGTCTAGATCACCAAAGACCTTGCCCCAAGGGCATTTAGAGCAGATATCCTCCCAAAAACATGTTCAGATCATAATGTGGTTCTGTTGGAATTAAAAATGTCTCTACAGGGATCCTTTAGATGAAGAATGAATGATGCTTTATTTAGGAACAAAAGGATCATAAAAAAGCCCAGAAGACCCTAAAGGATTATTTTGACATCAACATGAACAATGACACCGACTTGAGTGTTGTATGGGACGCAAGCAAAGCAGTTATGAGAAGGTTCCTAATTCAACAAAATTTGATCAGAAAGAAGACCCACAATGATAAAAAGAGGGGGGGAAATCTGACCCAATTGAAGGAAAAAGAGAAAAAAATTAAGAAGTAACCCAAAGAACCAACAAATCCAAAAGGACATCAAAGCCTTGCAACTACAGTTCTCACAGATCATCAATCAGGAGATAGAATGGAAAATCAAGATGATGAAACAAAGATCATTTGAATCTAATAAATGTGGAAAATTGTTGGCTTGGTAATTGAAAAAGAGACAGAAGTTAAATACAATAACACAAACCCTGCAGAGATTAGAAAAAACTTTCAGAAATATTACAAACATCTGTACAAAAGAGAGAAGGAGGACATTAAAACAATTCTTGGAATCAAAAGGACTGCAGAAAATTCCCATAGAGAAAAAGACTCTACTTAATGAATTAATTTTGAGACAAGAAGTTGAAATGGCTATTGGCCAAATGAAAATAGGCAAAGCCCCAGACCCTGATGGTTTAACTGCCAAGTATTACAAAACGCTGAAGGACTGGCTAATTCAACCTTTGATGGATGTTTGCAATAAAATTTTGAGGGGGCCAAGCACCTGAGACCTGGAAGGAGGCCATCATTACTCTGATCCCAAAACCAGACACAGACTGATCTCAAATTAAAAATTACAGACCAATCTGTTTGCTGAATGTGGATTACAATTTTTTTGCCAATATTTTGGCAAGAAGGCTGAAGATGGTGTTAAATGAGTACAGTGGTGCCCCGCTAGATGAAAATAATTCGTTCTGCGAATCTTTTCGTCTAGCGGGTTTTTCGTTTTGCAGAGCGGCAATGACAGCCGTGCTCCGCAAAACGGAAAAAAAGACGAAAATTTTTCGTCTTGCGAGGCAGCCCCATAGACTTTTTCGTCTAGCGGGGCAGCCTTCCGCTAGACGAATGCCTTCGTCTAGCGAGTTTTTCGTCTAGCGAGGCATTCGTCTAGCGGGGCACCACTGTATATCAACAAAGACCAGGCAGGATTTCTCCCTGGGAGACATATGAAAGATAATGTTAGAAATGTTACTGATATTTTAGAATTGTTAGAGGCAAAGAAGGATTGTAAAGCTATTATGATGTTTATTGATGCAGAGAAAGCCTTCGATAATTTTTCTTGGAGTTTTATGAAGCAAAATTAGGACAATATTGAGGTTGGACGAAATTTTTTAAATGCTATAAATGCAATTTATTTGGAACAGAAAGCTAAACTTATTGTAAATAATGTGGTATCAGAGGAATTAAGAATAGAGAAAGGAACGACCTCCCCGGGATGACGGGGAGGGCTGCCTTGCCCGCGGTACCCTTTAACCCACTTTGGATCCTTCGGGACTGAGTGGGTGGGTCTGGGCACATAGCGCTCGTCCTAGATAGAGCTCCTGGAGCCGGCCCCGTTCGTGCACGTTCCCTAGAATTGGATTTATAAATTTGGTTAAAGATTTTGGGCATGTCTCGGACAAAGGAGTGGGAAGAATGTTGCCAACTGCAGCCCTGAGTGATTAAGAATGAAAACTGGAAGAAGACGTGGACTTTACATTGGTATGTGAAGGAGGGAAAAGAAGGGGGGGTAAGCTCTGGAATCTCCGTTTGTTTTGCCTCAATATCTTACTTAACACGGGCGAAACCTCCCCCAGAAAATCCACTTTCACAGGCAAATAGCAAGTGGACTTTAAAGACAGAATGTAAATTAGATTGGAAATTACAAAAAATAAACTGTGTGGAGGTGAAATAAGATTTGGACTTGACTCAACAGAAATGGAGGATCCTCGGCTGGCAGTGACGCAGCTAGAATTAATTGCCGATTGTTAATGAGAGCCTGTGGAGCTGTACACCACTTCAAAGGGAGAAGCCGGATTTGATGGACGATTGATAGTGGAATTTACGAGGGGTCTGACTCTCCTGGAAAGGAGTGGGGAAGGCATGCAGGGGAAGATATTGGTGTGTCGCAGTTTGATTTACAAGCTTGATTTACGAGAGACTTTCAAGATGGCGTCAGCCGAAATGCGATATTTGGAGAGGATGGCTTTTTCCACACAGAGACATTATTTATTATAATCGTGTCTGCTTGCTGGCATCTATCAGAGGCTGTGAAAATATTGGCTTTATGAAAGCAACTGGAAGAGATTATAAAAAAGCGCTCCGGAGTCCGAGACATGGGGAACTCACAAATTAAAAAATTTGGCATAATTGGAATTGTTATAATTGGAATTGTATAATTAATTTGGATTGTAATTCGATTGGTAATTGGAAATATATATTGGAAAATCAATAAATATGATTTTTTTTAAAAAAAAAAGAATAGAGAAAGGAACCAGGCAAGGGTGCCCACTCTCCCTTCTCTTATTTATAACAGTCCTGGAGGTTCTGCTGAATATGCTAAGAAAAAATGAAGAAGTAAAAGGTATTGTGGTAGGGTCAACACAGTATAAACTGAAAGCCTTCGCTGATGACTTAGTGCTGACATTACAGGATCCAGAATCCAGTGCAAGTAAAGCACTGGAGCTGATACAAGAATTCGGACAACTTGCAGGTTTTAGATTGAATAAAAGTAAAACAAAAGTGTTGAGTAAAAAAATTTGATTGAGGAAACTGCTAGACTAGAGGAGAATAGTGTTTTGAATTTTGTTAAAAAGGTGAAGTACCTAGGTGTGAATTTGACCGCAAAAAATTTAATTTATATAAAGATAATTATGTTAAGTTATGGAATGAAATTAAGAGAGATTTGGATATATGGTCTAATTTGAAGTTAGCACTTTTGGGTTGAATATCTGCTGTGAAAATGAATGTATTGCTGTGGGGATTCTTTGGCTAGAGCTTCCCACGCGCAGGACAAGGTCAGCTGCACGTGGGATACCAGTTGCTGGGGGATCTGTGGCCAGCGCCTCACGTGTGCCCTTGCACGGAGCACTGGCCAAGCCTGCGGACGGGACGGCCGGTAATTCCGGAGCCCAGCTCACACCGCGCCGTGAAGAGGAGTGTCCGCCAGGCTAAATCTGAAGGATGAGTGAGTTGTTCGGATGAATGAGTGCCTCGTAAAAGAATCTGTAAGCACTTGCGACCTCTTAAGTTGTTCCCAAAAGCAAGGAGTTGGTGGCCAAAACAGCGGCCAAATGATAAGCTAATAAACGACGAAAATTAAGCTAAAATGAAATAAAGACAGACGACCATGGTTTTTCTTAATGCGGCTTTGGCTGACTCGTGCGGGCGGTTTCTTCTCTCTATACCTTGCCACGCAACCTTCTATCTGAGCTTGTCCATACCACCTGTACTCTTCTTAGTTCTGCAATAGGTTCTACCCAATTATACCCAATTATCCCAAACAATCCCAAATAATCCCACCGTAATTCTTCCGCGATACTACCCCAATAAACCCCAATTATCCCACCGAAGATCTTCCGCAATGCTACCCAAAGTCCCCCTAAATCACCCCAAGTTCCACCTATCTATCTGTCTTATCAATCCCTTTCTGTCCGTTTCTGTCCAACTGCCCAGCACGGGGAGCCGCAGCCTTTTATTGACAAGAACAAGCAACGTCATGGTTAACACTTTCACCAATCAGAACACTGTTGCTGCCCTTGAAAAGGGCGGGAAGCAGATTAACTGACCACTAAATAGTTTAAACTTGGAGCCAAAAAAGTCCCGGCGGAGCGATCCCAGCGGCAAGTCGCCCACTGGATCCTCCTTTCACTTTCGGTATTAACGTGGAAGTATACATCAAATAGTACATAAATAATAAGAAATAAACATAAATAACCGTAGGTGCAAGCGCACCCACGAAGTGTATTCCCACATATTGCCAAAATTTTGTTTCTATTTCAAGTGTTACCCATCAAAGACAATATGAAATGCTTTAAAGAATGGCAAAAAGTTTTATCAAAATTTATCCAGCAGGGGGGGGAAACCAAGCTTTAAGTTTAAATTATTAACGGATGTGAAAGAAAGAGGTGGATTCTCCCTGCCAGATTTAAAAATGTATTATGAAGCTGCTGTGTTCTGTTGGCTTAAAGAATGATTTATGTTGGAAAACACTGATCTTTTAGATTTGGAAGAATTTGATAATGCATTTGGTTGGCATGCTTATTTATGGTATAATAAGATAAAGGCCCATAGTGGATTTAAAAATCATATAATTAGAAAATCATTGTTTAATGTATGGATTAGATATAAAGATTTATTAGAAAGAAGAACACCTAGGTGGATTTCACCATTAGAGGCTAAGGCCCATAAAAGATTAAATATGGAAACCAAGTGGTTGAAGTATGGTGACTTGCTGATTGAAGTTGATGATAAATACGAATTAAAACCTTATGAACAGCTGAAAGATGATCTGAATGACTGGTTGCAATATCATCAGATTAATGAAATGTTTAAGATGGATAATAAAAACACAAGTTTTCAATTAGAAAAATCCAGATTGGAATCGGAACTATTGGATACAAAGAGTAAAAACCTTTCGAAGATGTATAACTTGTTGTTAGAGTGGCATACGAAGGATGAACAAGTAAAATCGGTAATGATAGATTGGGCAAAAGATGTGGGGCATAATATTATGTTAAAAGATTGGGAGAGGTTGTCAAAAAAAGGAATTAAGTTTTCTGCATGTACTGCTTTAAGAGAAAATTTGATGAAAATGATGTATAGATGGTACTTAACACCTGTAAAACTTGCATAAATGTATCATACATCGGATAATAAATGTTGGAAATGTAAAGAAAAAGAAGGAACCTTTTACCACATGTGATGGATGTGCCCCAAAGTAAAAGACTTCTGGGAAAGGATTTATAATGAGATGAAAGATGTGTTAAAAGACACTTTGATAAAGAAACCAGAAGCCCTTTTACTGGCAACCGTGGTGGAGGACATCCCCCAAAAGGACAGCACATTCTTTTCTGTATGCCACAACTGCTGTGAGACTACTATTATCTGAGGATTGGAAGAACCAAGATTTACCAACTATAGACGAATGGCAAATGAAGATGTTGGGACTTTATGGAACTCGCCAAGCTGACAGGAAGACTCTGCGACCAGGGAGAAGAGATGGTGGAAGAAGATTGGAAGAAATTTACATTATATTTGGAAAAAAATAATGTAATATTCTTTAAAGCTTAGGGAACTAATTATAGGTCTTCGGAATTTACCCAGGAATTAGGTTAATTTTAAATTGTTTTTGAAAGAAACTTTGGTTAAGAAGGTAATTAGTTAGAAACTGCCAAATAAGATTAGGGAATTGAAATTCGGGGGGGGGGATTGAGGGAAGTCACTTACTGATGTAAAGAAAAAGTTATGGTATTGTAAGAATTTTTATTTTCTTTTTTATGTCTCTTTATGTTTTGTCTTTTTTCGTTCTTTTGAAATGAATAAAAATTATTTGGAAAAAAAATATGAACAAAATTAAATTCCCAAAGCTTGATCCTTTCAGTATTTGTCTGTATGGTGCTACTGTTAAAGGTGCAGGGCGAAGAACCCTTGTCCTTAAATGTGAGGTTGTCAGGCAAAGAGAAATACTTGAGCAAGTCAAACAGTTTCAATATTCAGGCAGTGATTATGGAAGCCATAAATTATACCATCTTCATTTACAAAGTATGATAAATGAGTCTGCATAATCGCATTTGAGTAATTTCAACAAGTGAAAAGGATCACACTTACAGTGCTCCCAAATATCCTGTAGAAGACGAGGCCTGTGAGGTGGGACCTTTGTGCTCAGTGCAAGTCCATGTCCTGTGAAGACAAGAGAGCAGAAAGAGGAGCTCCGTGGCAAATCGCAGGTTCTGCCTACAGATTACAGTGAAGGAGGAAGTCCTGAGTTTGGATGACATACATGCCAAATGTTGCCTTAGCTGCTTTGTAGAGCTGACCTGTAAAGCCTGGGAGGAGGAAAGTGATAATGAATTTTTAATCTTTTGTTGGAAGCCGCCCAGAGTGGCTGGGGAAACCCAGCCAGATGGGCGGGGTCTAAATAATTTATTATTATTATTGTTATTATTATTGTTATTATTATTATTATTATTATTGTTGTTGTTGTTGTTGTTATTATTATTATTATTATTATTCCTACTTGGGAGCCAACATGCTCACACTAACCCATGACCCTTTTCACTGACAATGTTACTGAAAAATGGTCCAGAGAACATAGAATTGACTGTGGGGCATATAGGGAAGAGCATTGCAACAATCTGTCGACTGATCTGGTAGCTGAGAGATTTCTAATTCTGTCCGCAAAGCAGCATCTGAGGAATGCAGTTAAAGTGGTTCCTTTAATGTGTAGCCCAAGTCCCAATATATCATCAAGAGGGTGCAAAAAGTAAGCTTTCTTCATAGTACGTATCAGCACACAGACAAGCAGGGAATAATAAAATAAAAATGACAGTGACTGCATCATGGAAAGAGAGCGAGACAGTGCCAGGATTGCTCTGCTGAACAGACTCCAAGCGCTGACATCTGGGGATCAGGTGTGTTGCCCTGACAACCAGAAGCTCGGCAGGCGAAGGCTAATTGCTGAATTAAATCCTAAAGGCAGGACGAGACTTTCCTGAGCTGAAGCAGAGGTCCACCCTGAGAGGTGAGGTCCCATTAAAAGCAGCCCTAGTGAGCAAAGCAGAAGGGGAGAAGGGAACGTGATGGAAAAGCAGAGTCCAAAAGCGAGGAAAGTTTGTAAACTTGTTTCGTATGAGGGAAATACATACTGTGTGCAAAGTAATAAAATGGAGTCTGGAACTTTGCTTTAAGGAATTTCTGGACGTGGCACTATGTGTAAACCCAGCAACAGACTTTTAAGCTACTGTTGCATGGCCTGGGGCAGGAGAAACTGTTTTCCACACACTAAAGACCCCAACTGTTTTTGTTTCTTTTGTTTCTTCCTAACAATGGATCCTTCACTTTCAATTTTTCAAGTCTTTTTTCTGTTCTAATTACAGTAAACATATGTCAGACTCTAAAGGATACATTTTCCCTTTCACCTACGGCTATCAAGCTTCCTTTCTATACCTCAGAAATTTATAGGCAAAAGCAAATGTCTAGTTTTGTTGCCTTTGCCAGAAAGCTCTATAAATAGGAAGAAAGTAGGAATCTGTCTTACGCAGAGGGAGGTCCATCCAGCTCTGACTGTCAGGAGCTCTCCAGGGATTTAGGCAGGAAGTCTACCAGGAGATATTGGGGATTCAACCTGAAAATTTCTGTGTGCAAACCAATTACTCTCCCACTGAGCTAATGGCCCTTTCCCATAGTGACACTGTAACCCCACCAAAGAATGGCTCTCGATGCATTAGGGTTTGTGAGACTGTGTTAGAGGCAGTTAAAAGGTAAAGGGACCCCTGACTGTTAGGTCCAGTGGCGGACGACTCTGGGGTTGTGGCGCTCATCTTGCTTACTGGCCAAGGGAGCCGGCATACAGCTTCCAGATCATGTGGCCAGCATGACTAAGCCGCTTCTGACGAACCAGAGCAGCGCACGGAAACACCATTTACCTTCCCACCGGAGCAGTACCTATTTATCTACTTGCACTGTGTGCTTTCGAACTGCTAGGTTGGCAGGAGCAGGGACTGAGCAACAGGAGCTCACCCTGTTGCGGGGATTCGAACCGCCAACCTTCCAATCGGCAAGCTCTAGGCTCTGCGGTTTAGACCACAGCACCACCTGCGTCCCTGGAGGCAGTTATACTCCACCAAATAATAGATAGCCTTGCCTGACAAACCGGATTGTAAGGTGGGCCTTTCCTCCAGGAGGTTTGTGGGTCGTAGTCAGAAAAGAAAAGATGACATCATGTGAGAGGAGAGCCCAGAGCACCCTTCCCACACTACTTTTCAAAGATTATTCTGAACTCCCAGGATCCTCACCCACATTTTGAGATCCACAGAGCAGACTCTTGTGGAGAGTCTTGCAGAGAGAAGAGAGGCGTCAGTTTGGATTGCAATGCACAAGTAATGGGCATAAACCAGGCAAGTGGAAGCATTTTTAAGTCCCACTGATTTCAGCAGGAGAAGATTAAGCAAGCAATTGACATCATTTTGGATGGATTGTGCTCAAGAATATTATGCCAACATTTTGGATCTGAACTTCTTTCAAAGAAGTACAAAAAGAATTCCACTAAGCAAGCAACAAAATCAATAACAGAATCAGAAAAATGTCACAACTCTTTGTGTGTGTGTGTGTGTGTGTGTGTGTGTTCAAAAAAAATAGTTTCAGAGCAAGTTAGTTGATGTAGATTAATTATTTATTTGCTGCATTATTTATTGTTGGGAGAAATGTGGAATATCTTGCATACTTGCCATACCTGTGTGTTCAACTTCTGCATTAAAACAATGTACAATTATTTTAATAGAAATATTTACAATTCTGATATGTCTTTCATCCTTTCATTTTCTTCAGGGTGAATTTCAGCAACTCGCAAATCAATAATTTAGAATTTACTGAGAACTGACAAAGTGACATTTGAGAACGAAGCAAGAGCAAAATTAGCTTCCGGGTGCAAACACTTACTTGGGAAACTTTGCCAGAAGCTATCTGTGCACCTTATTATACACACCAACTTAGAGCAGTAATTTTAAAGATTTATTGTGTTTATTAGAAATTCTACTGAATAGAGTCCCCCCCCCTTGTGACATCTTTGCAAGGGTGGCTGCCGTATCTCCAAAGGAGACATAAAAGAACCAAACCTTGGGGAGGGGAGCTATTTCCCCCACAACCAACTGAAACCAGATCACCCCATTGCCAGGCTGACAGGACTGTGTGTATTTAGGTTGCAACACACTCCCCACTTGCCAGAAAGCAAGTCCCATCCTATTCCGCCAGACTTCTTCTCTTTGTCTTGGCTGCGTTTGCTTTTGAGCAGGCAGGGGTTACTTGTACTGTTAATATCTATGAATTGTTACTTCAGAAACAGGCAAGCTGAATAAGAGCAGTTGTTTTTAAGTTCAGAAGCTTTTGCCTGTGTGCAAATAACACTTCCCCTAAATAATAACACCTTCCCAAATTTTCACTTGCCCCCTTTAAATATCCTGCCCTACTCAGAACAGTAAAGCTGGGGCTCTTGCAAAATCCACCCTGAGCTGCTGGGAATTAGAGATGGACAGAACTGGATTGGCTAGGCAGGGTCGCTTTCAGCAATCATTCTGATTTGTTTTCACAAAATCAGTTACAGGTGTTCCCAGTCTATGATAGCCTGGCCTCTGTTCTCTCTCTCTCTCTCTCTGTGTGTGTGTGTGTATGTGTAAGAGAGGGTGAGCTGCTTAGGGGAGGGAGAGAGGGTGGAGGAGTTGGCAAGGTCCAACATTGGGGTGGGGTGGAGGTTGGCGAGCAGCACAGGCAGGCCTGGCAGTCCCACTATACTTAATAAAATAGTCAGGATGTCATACTGGCAGCTGTGCAAACTGCAGGCTACAGATGAGGCTGGCAAGAGAGTGACGAACCCGGGCATGGGCAGCCCAGGTGAGCCACAGAGGAACAGGCAGGACAGAGCAGCTTCCTAGCGGGGATCCTCCTTTGCTGCCACTGCCCACCCCACAGTGGGCCTGCCATCTTGGCCTCAGCAGCTTAGGACGCAGAGGAAGAGGGAGGTAGCTGCAGAGTCGGATGGTGTCAGCGACTGGGCAGCCTCTTCCGCCATTGTTCACAAGGCAAGGGGGCATAGTTTGGGTGAGCTCTAAGGTGAGGGGGTCTTCCTCTGAGGGAGAAGGACCACATGTGGAATGTGTTCCCCAGTGAAGCGCTGTGTAGAATCTCATCTTGAGCCGTGGTGTGTGCATTTAAGAGCTGGAGGCACCCACCTGTGCAAGACACTCTGTAATCCAGACTTTCTTCCAATTCTCACTTATGATATTTTAATTTATGCTATGACACAACAATCCCCTGGGTGGATTATCGCATGGGGCCCCTCCATATGTTTTATTAATAGATGTGAACATATCTACTGTTGACAAAATAGAGAAATCTACCACACTGTTGCTCCCAGAGGAGGAAGAAGCCGCAAGTTCCTTGGCAGACGGTATACAACATAGAAGACTAAAATCAGCACAAAATATTGAAATATTAAAACCATCAGTAAAATAAAACATCAGTTGCATTGAGGCACAGCCAGCCATCCTCATTCTAGGTGTCAGGCTGTCCAGACAGTTTTTTTGCTCTCCGAGTTGAATGTGTGTCTTCGGCCACCATCCTTTGTGTTGACCTGCAAGCGACTCATTCTAGTGCCAAAGAAGAGGAGGAAGAAGAACCTTCAGCAGCATGGCATCTTGCACGTAATTGACAAGAAATGCATTCCTGTCTGCAACGCAAATCCCACACACTCCTGCTTTATTAGTTTAGCTCAAAAAAAAAAAAAACCTGATAGAAACCCTCTCTTTTGCCTCTCAGCCCCTAGAGTTTATAACTAGCCAACAAGGTTAAAGTGGTTTAAGAGTAATTATTGCTCTCCTAAAGAGACTTCAGTAACTCAGTGAAAGAGGACAGACAGAGAATTTGCGGCACCTGCCTCACTGGAATGCTCTTCATGCTTGGCATTACATATTTGCACACTCAGGCACAAGCCCTGTGGGGTTCAGTAGGTAAAGGATAAAGGTAAAGGCAAAGGGACCCCTGACCGTTAGGTCCTGTCGCGGATGACTCTGGGGTTGCAGCGCTCATCTCGCTTTACTGGCCGAGGGAGCCAGCATACAGCTTCTGGGTCATGTGGCCAGCATGACTAAGCCGCTTCTGGCAAACCAGAGCAGCGCACGGAAATGCCGTTTACCTTCCCACCGGAGCGGTACCTATTTATCTACTTGCACTTCATGCTTTCAAACTGCTAGGTTGGCAGGAGCAGGGGCCGAGCAACGGGAGCTCACCCCGTCATGGGGATTCGAACCGCCCACCTTCTGATCGGCAAGCCCTAGACTCTGTGGTTTAGGTTTAGGTAAAGGATAGGAAGGAGGAAGATATACAGTGACATCTTACAGCCGGAGCCTCAGAACTGGCCTCTAGACCTTTGCTCCCCCATCGTCTCCTGCATTGGAGACCTGCCCTTGCAATGATTCTACTCTTGCCTATTTTATTGCATTTTAAACTGTCTTGGGAGCATTTGTCAGGAGGTGGAGTGTACTCTAACACCAGTCAGTCACTCAGTCCTTTGAAGGGACTAAATTTCTGCAACATGTACACTTGAACTCAACCTTAGACTCATTATCAAACTCACAATTCTCCTGGCAGGTTCAGGATATTTTTAAGGGTGGGGAAGGACTGACAGTTCAGAAAACTTCCAGGCTAAAAGGATTACCTCCCTGCTCCCCAACTCCAATTTATTGTGGTTTTCTTTAGAGTTAGCACTGTTTTATTATGCAAGCTTACTTATTTTTCTCTAGGCAAACTGTGTAATCTCAAGTCTCAGAAAAAATAGGAAGTTATTCCTTAATAACTATGTAAATTGTCTATTTCACTCCAAATGAAGTTTATTCGCCCTGCCTTTATTCAATAAATATAATAAGTGTTTTCCCAAAGTGTCAGCAACTTTTCTCCCTGAGGGAAGCAGAGAGAGAGACAGAAACGCTGCCTCTAAAGGCCACCTGGTAAAATCTTCCTTGGTGGTGAATCTGGAACAATGTCCTTTCACAATTTACAATTGGGGGTGTCAGAGAATTCTGTCAGAAATAAGAATTATTTTCAGTCCATAAAATATACATAATTGATTACTCCTCCTCTCGTTTGCATTGTGTTTCCTTTGCCTTGAAATGAATGGAGTGGAATACCTGAGAATGACGTCGGAATAATGGGCTGCATTCAGTTACATAGTTGTGATGGCAGGAGCCAGAACAACAAGCCCAGCAGCATTGTGGGACTTTCCCTTCTCTCCTCATCCCTCACCCCTGCATGCGCCCCTCCAATCCTCTCTGGGGGTCTGGAGGATTCCCAGGTTAGCACAGGGAGAAGGAGAAGATAGAAGATAGATAGAAGATCATTCCTTCTGGCAAGCTGAAATGCTTGCACTGAATGTAAATTCCACCCCAGGCACAGTGAGATGAATATAGCATAGCTTTTGTCAAAATGCAAACTGCAGCTGAATGCAAACAGCACTGCGTGTGACAAACACAAGTCTGAATGGAAACCAATGGTTTCTTACATCCTTACAGTTACAGTCGCTACAGACCATTGCAGGTTTACATCACTGCAGTAACTCCCACAAGACTCCCCAATGAAGGGGCCGGGTACCCACAGATTTCAGCGCCAAGGCAATCCAGAGCCATATGAAAGTGGGTCCCATCAAGGTGGTTCTCCGGCTTCAAAGCTGTCTTCTCCCTCACTATTTTAAATTTCTGTGGATCTTTGAAGCCTTATTCAGATCTCAATTAAAATCAGACCAAGGCTTTAAGACTGTCTGAAATAGCATAAAGTAACAAAGAATCCAGAGTGTGAATTTGTTCTTCTTTTTAGAAAATCATTCTGACACATTTGGGCATATTTCCTCTGCTGAGACAGGGTCGCAGTGATTGCTCCATTAGTTAGAAGGAACATCATAGGAATCACACAAGGCATCCCCATTGTGCAACTGACATGAAATCCCAGAATCGAAGCCTTGCTACTTGTTCAAGAGTCATTTTTATTTAAAATCTAACAGGAAAATCACCCCCTTTTTACTTCATTCAAGCTATTACAGAACCAAGCAAGGTGCACCAGTCTTCTCTGCAGCTGGTGATTGTGGCTGCTGCTGCTTGTCTCAACCCGGGGGGGGGGCACGTGGTTATGATGTTCAACAATTGAGTCATTAGGATAGGGTGCATTGCCACCCAATGACAGCCTGTAAAGCATGGAGACGCAAGGCTCATTCTCTGCATTATTACAAAGGATTTTCAGTCTATGTTTCCCTCTCTTTTTTTTTTTTTAAAAAAAGGTCTGTTTCCCTTTCCAACTGCAAAATGGAAGTTAATGGCTCTGTTCTGTAATGTATACCTCCTAAATTAGAATCCTAGAATGTGCCTCTAGATAATCAGAATTCAGTCTGCTGATCAAATGGGTCACAGCAGAGAAAGATTAGGGTTAGCTATGGGTGGGTGGGGGTGGGGGTGGGGGTGGGGGTGTTGCTCTTTTGAAATGGATGATGCGTATCCTAACAATATACAGGCATGGACATTTATGTCAAAATTCATTCATCCCTGCTTCATTCACACTTCTGTTGCTGTCTCAAACCACCACTTTCCTCTGTATTCCTCTATCCCTGCTTTAGCCAAACCTCCATGATTGTGATTCAGCACAGCAAATGCTCCCAAGGGCATTTTTGTGTACCATGTTTCCCCGAAAATAAGCCATACCCATAAAATAAGCCATAGCAGGATTTCTATGCATTTGCGCAATATAAGCCATACCCCGGAAATAAGCCATAGTGACGCGGTGTCTCCCTTAAGATGGCCTGGATAGGCGTGGCTATGCAGCATACCGACACGGAGCGGTTAAAATAAGACATCCCCTGGAAATAAGCCATAGTGTGTTTTCTTGAGGGGAGGGGGAATATAAGACAGTGTCTTATTTTCGGGAAAACATGGTACTATGTAAGAAGATTTATTAAATCTATACAACACCCTTCCTTACAAAGGAGCCAAGGACCAGTTTGGTTGTCTGAGGAGGGAAAGAAAGGAGTGTTATAAATGGTAAAACAAATACATGAGGCATAGGCTCCCTGTTAGCTATTGGAAAAATGTCCTGGGGGTGCCTGCAAGCCCCCAGAACTCTGAGCATCCTCCGGTAAGTGCAGCTCTGGAAAAGGTATCTCCCTTCTCTTCCAGTACGCTCAGTGACATATACTAGATGGTATATGCACACTACACTTCTGGAATAACACAGCAAGAAGCGTGAGACATCGTTGAGCTAATGTATATAATGGTGTCCGTTCTCTCCAGCTCCGACAGAACAACAGGCACAAGTAGTGGTGAAAGTACATTACAAAGTACATCCAGTGGAAGAGATAAGACTGTCTTCCGTTTCCCACACTCTTCTCAGACAAGCATGTGATTTACACCAATCACAAATGCAGCATCGGAGGAGTGAAATTGCTAACATCCCTCCTCCAATCTTTTTAAGGTTGGATTCCTCACTCTCATGTTGCTAGCTGGTTAAATGAGAATATATTTTATTGAAAGCTGGAGGGCGGGGGGAGGCCGTACCCCTTGTGCAACCACTTGGAACCAACTTTTTGGGGGTGAGACAGCTGAAAACACATTTCTCAGGATAACATCCATCCCTCCCATCCACTGTGACATTATATAAGCAAAGTCCCAGTGCCCTGCCCTTGTCTCCTCTTCCGAGGCCACTAATGCCAATGCCTCCATCAAAGAGAGCCCTCAGGTAATCATTCTCCACTGAGAGTAGCTAAAAATGCAACAAGAAGAACAAAAACAATGAAATTCTGCCACACACTTTTGTGCCTGCATCAGTTAGCCAGAATGCTATTTTTATGTAGCTCTACTTTCACATCGGGCTTTGTGGAAACTAAAACAGGATGGAGAGAAGGTGAAACTGCAGAGGAGAGATCCATTACAAAAGGGAGGATTGCTCACATTCCGGTTTAGCTATTCTTCAGCCCACGTCACCCCAGCAAACAAACAAGGCCAGGAAGGAATGGGGAGGCAATGAAGAAAAGAACATTGGGGAGGAGGCAAAAGGCCCTTGAGTGAAGAGGTGCAACTAACGAAAAGCATTCAGAGGACCAAACAACAAGGCAGTCGAGAGAGGGGATGATGCTGCATTATGTTACGGATCCCCAGAGCCAAAGGTCTGGTAGAAAATATAGTGAGAAAAACAGAGGTGAGGAAAACAATTTTGCTTTGTCATTTTGGAAATGGAGCTCTCAATGGAAGAGAATTATATCTCTTCCTGCTGAGATGTAACTGCCAACAGGAGCAGCATTCGCCTCAGAAAAAGAACCGATAAAAAGCAAGGCGTGTAGTCAGGATGGAAGGTTGCTTCCCCTCCACTGTGGGTCTTCCTTTTCCTGTAAACATCCCCTGTGCCTCGATTAAGGGAGGGAGGGGGAGAAACAGAAAATTGGCTTTATATTTATCATGCTTCCCTAGAGGTGTGCCAGTTTCAGAAACACCATGCGAGAAAAAGGCAAACACACCACTGAGATTATCCACAGAATCTCCTGGGCCCTAAACGGAGAGCCACAAAGAACCCTGCAAACACACAGGCATGAGCAGCATGCACTGGCCTTAACAACCAGCTGAATGATAATACTGTTATGGGTTGGGGAGCCATCTAATTCCAGGATCCAGCAAATGCTGAAAGCTAAGCAAGGATTCAACTGATTGAAACAGCCAGACAAGTTTCTAGGTAATGGCCCTCTAAGTAAGGGCCATTAAGACAACAAAGGAAGTAACTCTGTGCCAGACAGAAAATGAGTGGGTGGGCCAGCTAGAAGGTAGAAACTGGGAGAAGAGAAGAAGAAGAAGAAGAAGAAGAAGAAGAAGAAGAAGAAGAAGAAGAAGAAGAAGAAGAAGGAGGAGTTTGGATTTGATATCCTGCTTTATCACTACCCGAAGGAGTCTCAAAGCGGCTAACATTCTCCTTTCCCTTCCTCCCCCACAACAAACACTCTGTGAGGTGAGTGGGGCTGAGAGACTTCAGAGAAGTGTGACTAGCCCAAGGTCACCCAGCAGCTGCATGTGGAGGAGCGGAGACACGAACCCGGTTCACCAGATTACGAGTCTACCGCTCTTAACGACTACACCACACTGGCTCCTCTTAGGCTAGGCAGCTGGAAGACAGAGGCATGCCTGATTTCTGGAAGGCTGCGGCTCTGGGAAAATCAAGGCTCTCTTGTGGTGTCCATGCTGTGAGCCCCTCCATCGTAGGATATAAACCATATATCCTAAAGACACCACAGTCTCCCCTGCCCCTCATTCCAAAGGAAATCAAACCCTGGAACCCCTGTTTCTTGCACTGCTCAGAGACTGGCAACAAGACAGTTTCTCTCTCTCTCTCCTGATAGCTAACCAGCCTTAACAGGGCACTGAAGACCACCAGGTTTAAAGGCAAATACCAGAAAGCTCCCTGCACAATATGTCCTCAGAAGGAGCTCTAGGGAACCTTCTTTGCTTTGGTGCAAGACTGTTATTTTTTTTAACTTGATGTGGAAAGCGAGCTTAGCTGAATTATTGTGAAACTTCTCTGTTCTCTTTAGAGGGCTCGTTTTCTCTCTCTCTTCACCCCTGAGTTCTTCGTGCTATAATCTTAGGTACTTCACACATGAACTTGGTTAAATGCTTTCAGCCTCTCCTTGCCATTTCTGGGGATATGGTGTGCTGATGCTGCAGAACAACACTTAATGGTCTGATCAGATGTATCCCCCCCTCTTCACAAATTTCACTATTCCCAGAAATCTACCCCAGCGAAGCCTTCTGTGTAGTTATTCCCAAACATAATTACTTATTGGAAGAGGCATAGATAGTTCATCTCTTTCCCCAGGAGGGCAAGACAGCGAAACCACTCAGAATTTCTGTGTCTGTGTGCAAATGGATGCTTGAAATTCTCCACCCTATGTGTCACCAGAGACACTGGAGAGATTATGGGCTCATTCCCTGCTTCCCCCCTCCCCCATAGAAATCTGTGGTTTAGATAAATTGGAACAAACAGCAGTTGGGTTTTCCACAGAATGCTGCTTGTTCCGATTTAGCTCCAAAGAGCGCGTTTTCTGGGAGAAAGTGGCAGAGCAAAGGCAAAACTGCTTAGACTTATTCATGGAAAGCAGAGGACAAGCAGAAAGCCACTCAGCCTTGTGCTTTCTAGGTATGGAACAAGTGGAATTGTGGATGAGCTCCATTTCACTGATTTTTATCCAGCAGGTGGAGAAATTTCCCAACAATTTTCTGGGGGTGAGGACCACCATTTTGCATCCTCAACAACACCTAGATCTAGTATTGTTCCAGGGCACTGGGGGAAGGGGTGGTGGCCGCCTCCTCACAAAATCTTAGAATATTTGGGGGAAATTCTGTGATGTGGGCTTCTTTTTCTAGAGGAGTGATCAAAAGATAAATCTCAGTAATTTCTGAAGGTGGGGGAATCTGAGAAATTTTGCCCCATTCTGCTCATAACTAAAATGAGAGAATTGTCACCAAACTTAAGGAAACTGGCAGATTCTTCACTCCAGAATCATCCCCCCCCACACACACACACTGGTCACATAGGGCCAGACTCAACTAAATAGTTGTGCTAGAGTCATTCTGTGCAAAAAGGGCCACTGCTGCAATGGGGCCCGAGGCGGATTTGGGGCAGTGCAAGAGTTTCCCTGCACTGGGGACCAAACCGAGGGAGGCATTGCAGGGCATCACAGCTATGATGCTGTTCACATGCAGAATGAAGGCGAGAGGCAGAGGTGCTGGATTTTAGCCTTTTACAGGGTGTCACTAAAATTTGAAAGGCCAAAGTCCACCCCTAACGGGGCTTTCCCTCCAATCTTCCCGCAAACAGCAAGGGGGAGGGGGGAGGGAAGATCGCTCCATCTGGCAACCACAATGTCCTGTGCTGACAGAATGATCACCTTAAGGTGCAAAGTTCTTCCACCCATTAGCTTCCAGGAGTAATATTGAATGGTTCCTCGTCAAGAAACTCTGGGGAGGCTCAGGGGTGCATCCACCCACCACAGGCCTACTTACAAAGCCTACAGAAGGGAGCTCTCAGTAGTTTCGAAGTCTGCATCTAATATTTTTAACATGGCTTGGCCCAAGGATGCAGCTTTGTGCCACTTCTCATGTGCTTCTAATTGTGAAATTGCACCTGTGTGAGGGGCAAGAAATACTTTTAAAATGTGGACTTAATGAATGAGCCATTTTTATTTTTTATTTTTGGAAAATGCATCTGTTTGAGCTAATGACTCAAGATATTTTGTTCCATGAACCAAGTCGAGTCTTGGAAGTGAGAACATATGCTAAATCAAGTTTGTTCGCAGGCAATGCTTTGATACTGGAGACAGGCAGCACAGCAGGAGCTGAAGCAAACCTAACAACCTTTGCATTTGCTATTCTTCTCCAGTGACAGAACTGCAGAGGGCATGGAGCTACTCAAGAGCAATATTAAGATAGGGAGGCCTCATGTGCTAATATCAAATCAAGGGTGGGTCTCTGCTTTGTTTTACATACTAGCTTTGAAAATTTCAAAGCAATTTTCCTGTTGGTTTTTTTAAAAACCCCAGCTTGTTTTTCTCAGCTCTCAGGCTTGATTAATCCTACACAGAGTTCCCACCACATTTTCCTAAAGCAGAGCCAACTAGGAGAGTCCTATACAGCTCCTTGTGGAGGAGAGAAAGGACTTCACATATCTCCATAATTCAGTACAATTAGTGGCAGAAGAAAAGAAAGAAGTGGCTTTGGAAATAGGTTTATTGGTTGCATGGGGAGGGGAGGGGAAGCTGCGGGGCATTCATGTGGGGTTCATGTGCAGCTGATGGGAAAGTGGAGCAAGCAGGGGTGCAACCCCTAGCATATAACAAGTGCACATTTAAAATTCATTCAGACACTGACTAGGATTAAAACCTGCACTTAGAAGGCTTGTTGAAACAGGAAGGTCTCCAGCAGAATCCCCAAATACTATAAAGATAAGAATGGTACCTTTCTGGTATGTAACAGGGGGGCATTCCAAAGGGCAGGTTCTGCAACACTAAGGGAAAGCACTGTGCAGAACGAACTGCTTGGGCAGATGGTCCCTGCAGGTTTCCCTCTCCTGCGATGCAGAGGAGTTGAAATGATGGTAAACTTCAGACTGAAACACCAGGTACATTGTCAGACCTGTAAATTAATCATAACCTTTCAAGGTAATTAGGCGTTTGCAGAATAGGATCATCTAGATGCTTTGGTTTTTCCCCTGTGCAACTTGCATCGTTTTCTGGGTGACAAATGTTCCAAAGAACAAATTATATCCATAAATCTCCCCAAATATATTTTTTTTTCTATAAATATGCGTGAATGACCGTCCCAAGTCAGTGAGGCTGGGAAATGGTGCTCCAAGGACTGGCTTTTGAACACTTTTTTAATAATACAGTGAAAACTGAAAGAAGTGACATTATTTATGGAGCTTCCATCATCAAAATGCCCCATGTTGAGGCTGCCTCCTCTTGTTCCCTTCCAGGGTGGGAGATGGTCATCCTCTTCCTACAGCATAATATCCATGTCCTCGTGGAGATCTATGTGTCTCCTTCTCATGAATTCTGAAGCAGCTATAAAGGAAGCATATCACTCTGTGCTGTTTCCTATTTGGAAGTAGCCCTCACCTGAACTTCCTTGATATGCCGACCAAAGTCAAGTCTATTCCAAAAGACAGGAGGACAACACCAGCAGACGACACTGAGTGACAGCATCCTAGTATATATCAAATGATGTAAACATGCCAAATCAACACAAAGTTAACACGAGTTGCATAAAAGACAACTCAGGGTCACAGGCAACACCATGTTCCATGCATATTTCAGTAAAGGAACTGTGGCAGAATGAAACAGGTAAGAGACATTAACGACAAAATAGATGGAGCACTGAATGGTTTCAAAGGCACAGCTTTTGCATAGCCCATTTTAATTATATGATTGCAATTCAATTATAGTATAATTATGGGTGCAATTACTGTTTTGTATGTTTCATTAAAACTGCATACATTAATTGTATCAAACTCCTTTTGATGAGCTTAACTAGCATAAGCAGATGTTTATAGCTGAGAAGCATCGTTTGCCTGCCATAGAAATGTTTGTCTTGCAAGGTGACTATCTCAAAAGAAATGAAACAGCAGAACAAATGAGTCTGATAATGTAGCTGCTTTGTATTTTGTAGTCATGGAACACACACAGTGTATCGATGAAGGGCTGTCAATGTGCTTCTCATGCATGCAATGGTTCCCCTTGTTGTCTTCTCATGGTGCCCGCAAAGGCTCTGAGCAACGCCATCCGTGCCCGCCTGGTCTTGAGGGGTGAGGGTGCTTGAGAAGTCCATGGAGCTGAAGGAGGAAGTTATCTCTGGATCCAAGCCACTATCCTCTATAGCTTTTTTTTAAAAAAAAATGTTACTAGTATCATGACAGCTACCTCACCCAAATGTGATGTTTGCCCCAAAGGGCAGTTACTGAATAGACATGTATAGGTTTAGGCTGTCAGTGTGGAATTCACATAGAAACTACAGGCCTGTTTCCTGATCAAAATGGTTTATGGATAAGCTCCCAAGAAGTGTCCAAACATTTGAATTCTTTTCTGACATGAATTCATTAAATGTTTGTGGTCATCTTATGCTCACCAAAGACTTACATTTATTTCATCAAGTAATGATCACAAAAATAGAATTATCAATCATATTATTGTCAATCATATTTGAGGGATAGCCCAGATGGTAGAGCATGAATCTCAGGGTTGTGGGTTTGAGCCCCAAGTTGGGCAAAAGATTCCTGCATTGCAGGGGGTTGGACTAGATGATCCTCGTGGTCCCTTCCAACTCTATAATTCTATGGTTTTAGTAAACAGAATTCCTTGACCATGGCAATCAACTTTTTATTAACTTGCTCCATCATTCATTGGATGCTGTGTGTAAATGTCATAGTGTTTCATTCTCAAGAGACAACCTTGAAGACCCTAGCAGAGTTTGCCATGAATGAAATATTTCTAGAGTTGGTACTGAGGCTGGAACTATATATCCTTGGCAGGTTTATTAGCCTATGTCAAATAACAGCATGTCTATCACCATTATTTTATATGTATATGTCCTCCTCCTGCCTCATAGATCCGCAGTTATGATGTCTTCAAATGTTTTATTCTTGCCCCAAAAGTCGGTTTTGCACATCTGTAGTGGATAAGTGGGGGCAAGTGTTTTAGTTTAGATTTCTAGCCAGATTCAAAAATGTCACAGATCTTATTCAGTAGATAATTAAGGTAGGGACACTGTCTTAATTTGCACACCGTGAAGAGACATCATTTAAAATGGTATTAGACACTATGATCTATTAATCATCAGCTGTATGAATATTTAAGTTTTAACTGTACAGGATTTTCTACTGAGAATCTGGGCAGAGTGACTGGGGCAGATCCCATATCAAAATCAAAACTCAACTCCAAATGCCTCAGACAGCTGATTTCTTTTGGTATTGATCTTGAAACATTAATACAGAAATTGTACAGTAAAAACACTCACTTTTCAACTAACTATTTCAGATCCTTAAATTAAACACTGTACCTGGAATGTTTTTAACACCAGCAATACTTTCCATGTGTGTGTGTGTGTGTGTGTGTGTGTAGACACACACTGAGTAGACCTGCATTGGACTGGCAATTCTACTTAAGGAGTCCCATCCTTATTCTGAACACCCTTGGTCTTGGCCCTTTGTCAGTTTGCCACCCCTTGACACATTGCCCCTGAGAGACTGCAGCCCTCAATGGCAGGGTGGGGAGGTTGCCCACTCCTGCTTTACAGAATATGCCATATTTCAGAACTTTTTAAACAGTGTCCTTGAATATTTCCCTATTCCAAGACACTTGGAGAACCTGTTGTTATTCTGATATGCTGGATCACATCAGGAAGGGTCAGGGATCCGCACACACTTCCTAAAGGCTCCTTGATGAGAAGATAGTGGTGGACAACCTCATCCAAAAGAGACAACATGTCTACTGCCACCTGTACTAATTTTCCCTTATGGTGCACCCTTTCAGTTCCTATGTGAAGCAGTGGAGGAATGCCCATGGAGCCGTGTTTCCTAGCTGAACCATTTCCAGAATCTTCTGCAGAGGCAAGGATTCCATGGCAGACATGCTCATAAGGAAAAGATTCCCTAAATAAGGAATTTTTAAAACTACAGCAGTAGAAACTTCAGGAATGCACCTGGGAACAGAATTTAGTCTGACCGTTTTGATTTGAAATTGACAGTTCTCTACACTCATTAAATGAATTGTGGTAAACATTTCTTTTGTGAATTATAAACTAGATGGATGCTGAGGTGGAATGGCAGCTCATCTTCTTACACACTATTTTAAGAACTACATTTCTTCTGCACTTTAGCTATTTCCCCATTGCAAGGCCAGCTCAGCCCACCAGTTCGTAGCCGGTTGAGTGATATGGATTCTTTACCTTATGCTGCTTTTCTTCTGAAATACTCTACTGGATGCTGCAACCTAGACATAGCAGTTTTCCCAAGTACATTGTCTTCCAACTTTTTTCCTTTTGCATTTCACTGCTCTTGTGAAAACAGCTGGTTAAGCTCAGAAATGCCTGGCCCATAAAATCGAAGTGGGCAACAAATCAACAGTCGCTGCTGCCGCTGCCAGTCTGGCTCTTTCTCTGCCTTTTCTCACCTTCTCCCATTCGTCAGCATTATGATGGTTCACTCTCTGCCTGTCTTCCGGCTCAGACTTGAATTGCTGTGACACGGCGGGTGGGAGAAGAGGCTTATTCCCCAATCAGTTTCACATAGAAAAGCAGTGTTCAGGCAGGGCAACAAGACCCACCAACCCTCTTCAAATAACCTCCTTTTCTCATTAGAAATGCCTAGCTAATCCAGACACTCATTTGCTGCAATTTGCATAACATGGCTCCTTCCAGCCCAACATCCGTTCATGGCAAGCACCTCAAAAAACACCTCCCCCATATTGCCTCCAGTTTTGCTCTGATTGGTGCAATCTGGGCCAGTCAGAATTCATGTAGGATGCTTTCAACCAATCACATTGCTGCCAGCCTTCTATTTTGAGAGAGAAGAGTTTAGGCTGCCATACATAGAACATTTTATTCCAGAATCAGTGGAGAATGAATACTTGTTTTTTGTTTCATTTTACCTAGTCCATACACAACCTAGATATATTCTGCATTTTTTTTGTCCTAAAAAGCATTTCTTTGAGAAACTGAATTAATTCAAAATATAAAAGGTCATTGCAGATTGATTTTGTGTTATGTCCATTTGAAAGCAGACGTATATAGTCCAGGCAATTGGGGTGTATCCATACCTGCCCAGTGATGTTGCGGGTGGACGTATAGCAAGCCTGCAGTCACCACTTCCTTCCCCCTTCACCTGAGGCATCTGTGGGGAGGAAAAGGCATGGGTAAACTAATCACAGGAAAGGTGTTCAAACAGGTATCAAGTTAGCACACCCATCCCTGTGGACGGCAGGATATACAACCAATCTAGATTGAAAAGAGGATGCTTAGCAGAAGCATGAATAATCTCAGGTCCATCTGTGCTTGGAATAGCATCGGCAGTTGTGTCCAATTTTTAGAGATCACCAAGAGCATATAGAAATCATATTTTGTTCCCAGCTTGACCTTGCTAAGTTGTATTGCCCAGGTATTATATTAGCTACAAGCCATTGGCCTTGAACTATACTGCTCTAGGTTTAACATGGCCCACTTTTGACCCACAAAGCAATTTCAGCTGCTGCTTCCTAGTTCTTTACAGAACATATTGTGAAAGGTTTGCCCTTGGTTTTCTCCTAAGAACACTCTTTAGGAAAGTTGCGAATGACATGTTCTCCACATTTCCATGTGTTCTCTCTCTCTCTCTCTCTCGTATTTAACACTCAGCTCAGTTTTCAGAACGGGATGCCTCCTCCATTTTACATAAGCTGGATATCCCTAATTCACCATCATTCTAGAGAACTAATTTGAACTTGGGCAGTGGTTTGGTGGGAGGAAGTCATTGTCTACTTTCTAGCACATTGGAGGAAAATGTTAAAAACTGATGACATTAATAATTCTGGCAACAGAAGTCTGTGAACCTCAAAATCACACGGGGTTTCATGGCTGGTATGAAGTAGAGGAGACTGCTTCCAAACTGGAACTCTCTCACCAGTGCAAATGTCAAACCAAACTCTGAAAGGTAAGTTTAAAAAAGTTGCTGAGAGCCACATAGAATCATAGAAGGGTAGAGTTGGAAGGTACACCAATGATCCACCCCCTGCGATCTTAAAGCTTTAGTGGCTTAGTACCAAACCCTGCTCCTTTAGCAGCCTCTGGGGATTTTTATTCAATTTCTATATAAATGATACAGTACCCCTCTTCTACAATATTGTCAGTGAAGCTCAGATGCTGACAGGGAGAGAACAGTTAGCAGCAGAAAGCAAAGGAGGGGGAGGGCAGCTGTAATCTGAGCTCGGAACAAAGGTGATAGTGAGCCAGACGTTGGAATCTCAAAAGTGGCAGAGACACGTGAAAGATGCCGGAATAGAAGGTGGGGGCTTCCGTGCTGGAGAAGAAGGAGGAGCTCAGTCCGGGCAACTTCATCTTCTGGGGAGGATGATGAGTAGAGGAGCTACGTCTGAGTTTGTTGTTTTAGCAATAAATCTGAAATAATTAACAGCCAAACCATAACAGATTGCCCAGACTGACTTCTTCTCTCATGCCAGAGGCCAACAGAGAACGTGATGGAAAGGCAAGTGCCGAACATGGGGGATGCAGCTGGGGGAGCAGAGGGAGGACCCCATAATAGAATTGAGAAGCTACATGTGGTAACTCAAATCTCAGCTTGATACATTAGTAGGAGCACTAGATGAACAAAGGAGAAACATACAGGCTGAGAGGGACCTCAGGGCTAGCAAGGGGCCTGGGGTTCATCCTGCAAAATACGATGGGGACACAGAACGTTATGCTGCCTTTAAAACGGAATCCAATTACATTTTGGATGTGAGATCAGCCGAATTTAGCTCAAACAGCGGATAGCTTATCTGATAAGCTGGCTGGAAGGACCAGCTAAGGACTGGGCCATCACTTTAATGGAGGGCCTGTCACGGCTATTAGAAAATTGGCCGCTGTTCCTTTAATACTAAAAAGAAGAAAGTCAGCATGAGTCAGCAGCCTGCGATGACTCATGCTATTTCTCACCAAATTGTACCTGTGTATATAAAGTGGTTGAAATGTTAGTATTTGTTGGTTGGTTGGTTAGAGCTGGTAGTGCTGGTGTGTGTAATAGCTGTTAGTCGTGTTTGCAGACAAAGACTCTTTTAAGAATAAAGCAGTACTCTGCAAAGATACTCTGCTCAAAGACTCCTTTGTGCCGGTGCGGGTTCGAGGAACAGGCGAAGGAGAAAAAGGAGATCAGAACCTTTAAAACAAACACTGATAGGTTATGGGCCCAGTGTTCCTGAGCATAAGCAGAGTGTGGGACGACTAACAGCATCTCAGAAGGGAGCAGGCTGTCTAAGTCAACGCTGGAGAAGCAGGAAAGTATCCGGTGTCGGCTGCTGGAACAGCTTGAATCGATCCAGGACCGTAACAGGCGTCTCACTGAGCGGCTGCATTGGTTACAAAGCCAGGTGGGACCTGAGGGTCGACAGAGGCAGCAACCAGAAGCCGGTGGGCGCCAGCCTGGACCGTCTGAGCAGACTCTAAAACGTGAGTCAGAGGAAATTGCTGAAGGCCCCATAGAAGAGGCTCAGCAGGTACCAGCTGGGATGGCAGATTTTCAGTCTCCCCAGATTGTTAATATTGGGGGAGGCATTCCCTTTGAAATACTCACCGAGAGCAACTGGCTAACATGGTCAATACGAATGCAGCAGTTGCTGAGGCGAGATGGACTGTGGGACTGTGTAGAAAATGAGGTTTTCATAACTGACTCTGTTGAGAAAAAACGGCTAGATGAAAGGGCTCGTACCCAAATAATGCTGTATTTAAGCAACTCTCAGTTATTGCATGTTGCAAATGCCAGTACAGCGTTTGAGTGCTGGAGTCTATTAAAGGCAATGCATGTCAGAGAAACTGCTGGAACTATAATTTCTCTGACTAGAAGGCTGTTCAGGACAGTAATGAAGGAAGGTGAGAGTTTGGCAACTCATCTGCAAACGCTAAAATCTCTTTTCCTCCAATTACAACAAAGAGGGAAGCGTTATGATGAGACTGACCAGACCTACATTATCCTTTCAAGTTTACCTGAAAGCTGGTTGCCTGTGATTAACAGCATGGAGAGTATGCGTCCCCGAGATCTGACCCTTGAGTATGTGGTTGGAAGGTTGACCGAGGAGGCAGAAAGAAGGTCAGATAGGCAGGCTGAACTCCAGGAGCAGAGGAGTAACAACCGAGGGGGCCAGCAGCAGAATCTGCAGATACAGCAACGCCAAGAAATTGAATTGGCCATGGCGGTGAGGAGATGCTATCGATGCAACCAACCCGGGCATCTTCAACGTCAATGCAGGGCGAGGCTGCCAGGAGATGATGTAGAGCAGAGACAGCAATCGACGCAGAAACGCAAGCAGAAGGGGTTCTCTTCAGGGAAGAGGAACACGCGTTCTGCTCAGTTTGTCTCTGCACTTTCTCGAGAGGAGAGGAATATACCTCGAGGAACGTGGTTGCTGGACTCTGGCAGCAGCAAAATCATCTGCAATAGCCGGAAGGACTTTAGGACCCTGAGGAAGCCAGTCAACCGAAAAGACTCAATCTATCTTGCTGATGGTTATAAAAGCAAGATTGATGGCCAGGGGACATGTTTTTTGGAGTGTTTGAACACTACTCTACCAGATACTCTGTTTGTCAGCAGTTTGGACTACTGTTTACTGTCTGTAAGCTGTTTGATCAAAGCAGGGTATAGTATTCAGTTCACACAGGATGGTTGTCTGATAAAGAATGGAGCTGAGGTATGTGGCCATGCAAAGTTGGAAAATGGGTTATATGTAATGCAAAACAAACCTGTTAAGGTAGCCCAAGTGGTTCAGGAGAATTTGCCAGTTCATAAGGGGTGTGTACATGAACTACATAGAAAATTGGGTCATGCTAATTTTCGTGTACTTTCAGAGATGCAAAAGGTGTGTAAGAACCTGAAAGTAAACAGTTGCAATTGTTTCCTAGACTGTAATGTATGTAAAATGGCAAAATCTAAGAGAAAGCCTGTGGCTTCTAAAAGTGATAGGGTATCTAAAGAGGTTTTAGAACTTGTCCATTGTGACGTGATAGGCCCTTTTCCACAACAGACTGAAGGGGGCGCCAGATATGCTTTTCTGGTAATAGATGACAAATCACGTTTTAGTTGGCTGTTTTTGTTAAAGCAGAAATCAGAGTGTTTCCCCACATTCAGAGAATGGGTTGTCCAAGTTGAAAAGCTCTTCAATCGCCCTGTTGTACAGTTACAAACAGATAGGGGTGGGGAATTTTTGAACAAACAGTTTGGGGCGTGGTTGCGACATAAGGGTATTACTCATCGTTTGACCAACCCTTATAGCCCTGCAGAAAATGGTCTGTGTGAGAGACGTGGGGCTGTAATACAGTCAGTAAAGGACTGCCTGCTAGTGGATGCAGGATTAGGTCACAACCATAGGCTGTGGGGTGAGGCTTTCCTCACAGCAAATTTTTTGATTAACAGAACCTGGACAAGCTCTATAAAAGATATACCTTATCGTGTGTTGTTTGGAAAAGAACCAGATTGGTCAATGCTCCATAATTGGGGTTCTTGGGCACATGTAAATATCCCCAAAGGTCAGCGCCAAAAAGGGGGTGCTAGAGCACAGAAACTGCGATTTGTGGGCTATCAGTCCTATGGCAAAGGGTGGCGTTTTAATTTATGCCCAGGACGCGTGGTTCTGTCACGAAGTGCAGACTTCGCTGACCAAGACAGGTGGACCATGATCCATGCTAACCCAGATTGCCTACTACCCCTGCAAGCAAGAGAAGAGGTTTCTTTGCAGCCATTGGAAACACAAGATCATGGTGAGGAGGAGGCACAGATTTCCCCAAAAGATGAGACAATAGATAATACCTCTTCCCCAGAGGAAGAGGAGCCTGATGTAAGAGAGCAGGAACAAGTAGTTTTGCCTAGACGCTCTCAGCGTACAAATAAGGGTGTACCTCCTCAACGTTTCACCATAGGAGGAGTGAGAGTATGTAATGTGACTTGTGTAGAGCCACAAAGCTATGATGAAGTCTTAGGCTTACCCCCTGGGGAACGTGCTTTGTGGCAACAAGCTATGAAAGAAGAAATGGACTCTTTCAAACGTAATAAAGTGTTTGAGACTGTAATGGCGCCACCTAGTGGCAGGGTGGTATCATGCAAGTGGGTCTACAAAAGAAAAACCCTTGCATCTGGAGAGCCACGTTTTAAAGCCAGACTTGTAGCTAGAGGTTTCACTCAGATTAAAGGGGAAAGTTATGATGAAGTGTTTTCTCCTACTGTAAAAAGTGAAACTTTCCGTTTAATGCTGTCTGTTGCTGCTGTAAGACAATTAGTAGTGCACCATTTTGATGTTGATACTGCATATCTGAATGCAAATTTAGACCATGAAGTGTTAATGAAACAACCTCCTGGTTTTGAAGAGGGAAATGGTGCAGTTTGGCGTTTAAAAAAGGCTGTCTATGGTCTCAAACAAAGTGGAAGATGCTGGAACCAGTTTTTAAATGAAGCCCTTATAAAGCTTGGTTTTAAAAAGAGTGTAGCTGATCCATGCCTGTACACTAAGGGAACTGGTGACAAATATCTAATACTCCTAGTCTTCGTTGATGATTTGCTTGTAGCAGGGAGTTCCACAGATGAGATCCAGAAACTTGCAAGTCAACTGGAAAAGAGGTTTAAACTTAAAGCCCTAGGGCCTGTAAGCAACTACTTGGGAGTAGAAGTAAGGAGGGAAGCTGATGGAAGCTTCCTATTAAGTCAGAAAGAGAAAATTCTTCATTTAATAGAGCAGTTTGGCATGGAAGACTGCAAGCCAGTTCAGACTCCCATGATACCAGATTTCCAAAAGATAATGTGTAATGATGAATTTGATCAGCCTGAATTGTATCACTCAAAAATCGGATCATTGTTGTATTTAAGTCAGTGGTCAAGGCCAGACATTGCATGTGCTACAAATATTCTGAGCCAACGTGTATCTAAACCCAGTACGGTGGATTGGTGTGCTGTGAAAAGGATTATTAGATATCTAAGGGGGACATTAAATATATGTTTGAAGATATCTAGTACACAAGATGAGAGACTAGAAGCATTTGTTGATGCAGACTGGGGAAGCTGTGTAGCTACCAGAAAATCCACAAGTGGAATGGTTATAATGTTTGCCAATTCCCTAATGGGATGGAGATCAAAGAAACAGGGATTTGTTGCAACTTCATCCTGTGAAGCAGAATATGGAAGTCTATCACTAGCATGTAATGAAATCATGTGGTTTATTCAGATACTGAAAGATCTGGATTGTAAAGTGGATTTGCCCATCAAAGTGTATGAGGATAGTCAATCGTGTATTGCACTAGCGGGCTCAGAAATAATGAAATCTGCATCAAAACACATCGCTATTCGTCATGCAAATGTTAGAGATTGTGTACAGAATGGAATTATCAAACTGGAGTATTGTCAGTCATGTGATAATATTGCTGATTTGTTTACCAAGCCTTTGCCAGCAACAAGTCATAAGGAATTGATGACAAAACTGGGTTTATGTACCGGTATATAGTATGTGTATGTTTTGTTTTCTGTTGGAGTTTTTGTATTTAAAGAAACAGAAGGGGTGTCACGGCTATTAGAAAATTGGCCGCTGTTTCTTTAATACTAAAAAGAAGAAAGTCAGCATGAGTCAGCAGCCTGCGATGACTCATGCTATTTCTCACCAAATTGTACCTGTGTATATAAAGTGGTTGAAATGTTAGTATTTGTGGTTGGTTGGTTAGAGCTGGTAGTGCTGGTGTGTGTAATAGCTGTTAGTCGTGTTTGCAGACAAAGACTCTTTTAAGAATAAAGCAGTACTCTGCAAAGATACTCTGCTCAAAGACTCCTTTGTGCCGGTGCGGGTTCGAGGAACAGGCGAAGGAGAAAAAGGAGATCAGAACCTTTAAAACAAACACTGATAGGGCCAGCACAGCATGCTGGGGAATCTGCAGGAATTCTGGGGAGTGATGGATGCAATGTTCAAGAGCCCCATGGAGCATGCAGCGGCTGAGCAACAACTGTTGAATCTGCGACAGGGGGTGGCTCTGTGGCCTCTTATTGGACTGCCTTCAATGCCTTAGTGCAAAGGGTCAGCTGGGGACAGAACACGGGACCACTGGCAGCCATATAGCGAGCAGGATTGAACCCACTGATCCTGGATGAGGTGGCGAAGATGCAATCCATGCAGTCACTCGACAAGATAGTCAGAGCCTCCTTACAGCTGGGGTTACAACAGGAGCAACGGAAATCAGAAAAGAGGGGGGCTGGGGGGCCTCTGCTAGTAAGGAGCCACACTGCAAGTCTTTCTGTGCCAGGGGTGGGAAACCCATCCAGCCAGGGGGAAGCAGTCAAACCAATGCAGATTAGCTTGGTAGAAAGAGGGAAGGCTAGGATGGCATGGAAAGAAGGGGGTCAATGGCGTGGGGAAACGCGGGAGGACGATGAGTAGAGGAGCTCCGTCCTTGTTTGTTGTTTTAGCAGTAAATCTGAAATAATTAACAGCCAGAGTCGTTTCGCATTTGTGGGAGAGACCAAGTCATAATAAATATGAACTCCCACTGTCCAAAACTAGCAGGAAAGCATATCCCTGTGCTGCTTTACGCAGATGAACCTTAAGATAGGCCTTAAAAGAGCCATGAAAACACTGGCAGCATACTGCAAGGAGAGCAAACTAGAACTAAATTGTGTGTTCAGACCCAGAAACCTCCCCCCTAAATAAATTCACACTTGACTCAAATTTTAGTTTGGTTTTTTGCAGAATTTAGGCCACAACTTTATTGATTACAGAAAGTGAGTTGCATAGGCTCTGGTTCGACTAGCTCCCTGCTCATGCAGGTAGCGCTGACCCAGGGTTCCAGCATAGGTCAGCCAAGGGTGAACACCTGGATAAGCGGAAAGCCGGGAACACTATCTCCGCCACCCAAATGTCCCCCTGGACTCAGGCACGGGCACAACCCCCTCTCAGGGGTTGACCAAACCATCGAGTCCCTGGATTCCTTTAATGGAATACCCTTCACATAGGGATGGCGAGAGCGTTCCCCCATCCCTATCACCGGAACCAGAGCCTATCTGCCACACGAGCACCAGCACTCGCCGCCAACCAATCACACTGCTGAAACGGCGGTCAGCCACAAATCATCCCCAATCACAGACAGATGAACCCCATCAAGCCTGTAAAGGGACGCATCATAGAAGGTAATGCTTGGGTGACAGATCACTGTCCCGCCCAAGGCCAGAACCTTCTTGGCCACTGCGCTCTGGACACATCTCCTGGCCCTCTTGGTTGGCAGCTGGGCATTGGCTTCCTCACCACACTCGGCGCTGCAACAGCTGCGACCAAAATATCTTGAGTCCAGGAAGAGCTGCCTTCAACTCTTCCAAGTCTTCCTGCATGTGGGTCTGCAAGCTCAAGCCAGGAGCTTCCAGCAAATCGTTCTCGCCCAGCTGCACCACCGTTGCGGCAGGTGTGCCTTCCACAGACACCTTCGCCCGCACCATTGGGAGAAGCTCCTCCCAAAGCATTCCTTGCCTGGGTACCCAGGACACTCTCACATGGTCGGGGAGCCCGAGTCTGCATCCAAATCCAGACTCCGCCACCCTCTTGCTGGCCCAGTGGACAATGCTGTGCCCGACTATCCAGACGTGCAGGGTGGGCGGACCCAGGGATAAACAAAACAGTATTAGTAACTGTACCACAATGCTACTCCCAAACATAACCCTGGTATGCTGACAGGCCGCACTTTGCCAGCGCCTTATGCATTACTGCAGCAAATTTATACCTCCTTAACAGGGACCCATCCTCTCCACCCCCATTGCTCAGTCCAGACACTGAGGTCCGGCTCCAAGGGCCTTCTCAGCAGTGGTGCCCTCCCTGTGGAACGCCTTCCCTTTAGTTGTCAAGGAGATAAAGGAGACAACCTTTAGAAGACATCTGAAGGCAGCCATATAGGGAAGCTTTTTAATGTGTAGTGTTTTATTATGCTTTTATATTTGTTGGAAGCCACCAGAGCGGCTGGGGCAACCCCGTCTGATGGGCAGGGAACAAATAACAAAATTGTTGTTGTTGTTGTTGTTCCCTCCCTCTCCCAGATTCTTCACACAGGATGATGTGTCCAAGTTTTGGGGGGAATGTGTCTTTTGGACTTCTCTTTTGAATTCCAGGGGTGTGTGCTGGTCAGATGTTTTAGCATTTAGTTTTCCAGTGCTTGTCACAATACAGAGACTAGTGATCCCAGAAATGTCATACACATGCCATAGGCATCAATAAAAGCCTGAGTATGTGACACAATCAAACCACGTAATATCCTTGTGATGCTGCCTAATCAAGTGTCAGGGAGAGAAAGGAGGAGAGAGAGCGTTATAAACCAGAACAAAATTATATGTCAAGGATTCAAAAATGATGTGCCAAGAGCATTGTAGTAAAAAGAGGGGGGAAATCTCATTGACAGCAGAGAAGAAAATCGCCACTGCAATCAAGATGAAATTATCTGATCCCATAATTCTTAATATGAAAAGTGGAACAATAATAGTTTAATGAAATAGTAATCATACTTGAATGGGAACCTAAAATTTTAATCTTTTTCAGGTTTGGCTTTTATAAACAGGCTGTTAAAAGAATAATGGAACCTTGATTTACTGGCAACCGAGAGTCATCTGATTTTACTATATCAGGGAACAGAGACTCAGCACATATGATTCAGAGAGAAGAATATGGGCACTGGGTGCATAATGACTGAAATATAATATAAACTAATAATCCTCTCTTTTAAGTAGTCTGGCTTTGGCAATCAGAAGGGAGAACCAATTGGATTAGATTGCAATCAGGTATAATATTAGAGTAGTGTCAGAACTGTGATGGGATACATGCACACTGCTTCATTTGCCTGTCAAAGACTTTATATAATTTTTTTTAACCCATGTGTCTGCTCAGCCACTACTGACAAAGGAAGTCTTTTCTATTAATATTGCATGCATTTACATCTGCATTTATTAAATTTAATGCCTTTCATCAGTAAGTGTCAAAGTGCTTTACAAAATTGGAAGGGGGGGACAACTCACCATCATAAAATGTAGAGAAAGAGAAAGAGAAAGAGGTGTTCCCTTTCTGCCTGTTGTATGCATATAGGACACTGTGGTTAGAACTGGAATAACTTTGGGCAAAGGTCTATGTATCCCCACCCCTGACATATTTTAAAAATGAAAAGTAGAAGCTAGAGGCCACAATCAGCAATGAAGGGAAAGTGGGCAGGGCCCTCATAACTTGTACCACATAGAGAGAAAAGCAGCTTGGAGATGGTCAATTCTGAGAGAAAAGGCAGCAGCTAGAGAGAAGGTTAAGATCCCGCACCATCCCTTCTTTGCTCTTGAGGGCAGAATTCTGTGCCTGATTTTTATTTTAGAATGAAAGGGGGGGTATAAACTCTGTTGGCCCTATGTTGTTTCTTGAGGGGAGATGTGAGGGAGAAAACAGGAGCACAGTGCAAATTCCAAGCCACAAGAGTTTGAAATTTGTGGGCCATGGTTGAGACATGTGCCTATCTATGTCAGAACCCTCCTTTTCTATGTTCAGGAACAAGCCTTTTCTAGAACATGAAAGCCTGGTGGGATTTAGTGAGATGCAGAAGTTCATGCTGAGAGACCAGTTTGCACAAGTAGCATCATTTTGGGGGGCAGCACTGCTGACCTGACCTCCCTTTAGCCCCACTGATGTGATGTACTTAGGGGGAAAGGCAGCAGAGAAGAATGGCACAGTGCAAATGCACCAGCAGAACCAATCCCATGTTCCTGCCGGTGTGTTTGCACTATGCTGACCTTGCCATGACTTGCCTCCCCCCCCCCATATGCCACAGTGAGAGTGGTGATGGGAAGTCAAGGAAGCAGTGACACTATTTTGATTTATAAAGTTCTCAGACCTTGCTCGTCTGAGGTCTAAGGGAAGCCAGCAAGAGCAGGACACCAGATTACACAGACGGGTGAACAACTTGCCTTAGAGTATCACCGAAGTGTCTCATGTGTACAACCCAGGCCTATTTGTGCAAGGAAATGACTGCAGTTGGTGTGGCCAGTCTCCCTTCAGTTCCCACTTTGGGCTAGATCTGGGTGTTGACTTTGGGGCCAAAAAGCTCTCCTTGCTGCTGTGCCTCAGATTACAAGAACTACTGGGAACTCAAAGTAATTCAGGGGTAGAAGGCAAAACACACGGGGAAATTGGTTTTGCTATGCTCACCAGTGTTCCTCACGGAAACTGAATTTAAGTTATGTGTTTGAATGTTCAAGGAAGGGAAGAGAATTCATCCTTGGTGAATGCTTCATAGGCATGACCATTGAATTACATTTTGCTTATATTTAATGAAGCTGAAGCTTTCATCATTCTATGATTCTATGGAAGCTAGCCTCGAAGGACTTGGGTGGGAGCGGCAACATGTATAAAAAGGGCAGGAAATGCTGCCTTAATAATCCTGGTTCCCTACAGACACCATCCATACAATTTCTGTTCCTGTACTAGATTTGATTGTGATTTTATTTTGAGAATAAAATGTTTATTTTTGTAAGCCACTTTATAAGCATTCTAAATCAAATAAGTAAAGTTAGCAAGTTGCTGCTGCTGTGAGTGGGAAGACCGCTCCCTCCTCTGGCCAACTCCATCGGGCCTAGGAGGCGGGCCTACACTCACCAACACAGCTTAAGAGGCGCCGAGAAGGGCAGCCTCGGCTCTTGCTCTGTAAATTTACATTGTAATGTAGCCAAAGCAAATTCCGAGTATATTGAAAAATATACTTGGCCAATAAATTATTATTCTATTATTCTATATTTACATCCCATCTTGTTCTCATGTTGCAATTCTATGTAGCTCTTTTAGACAAACCTCTCACATGGTGTGTTCGTTTTCAGACAAACGTGTATGTGGCAGTTTCTGGGACTTCAGCTGATATCCTGTTAATTCAAATGATCGTGTAGCAGGGGGCCTCTTTCAGTTCTGTTCAGTGACAAAAAAGAAAAAGGAAGGAACACAGAACAGTTTAGAAATAGTCAAAGATTAATTCCTATTTCATATATATGAAGAAACATACCACCAAAAAAAAATATAAATTTATTTGTATGGATTCCCTGTAACTCTCACCAAAGGGTTCAAATATACACCATACCTGGAATAAATCATCTGTTTCATTTTGCTCAATATTTCAGAAGCTATATGTGTGCTTTTTCTAGATTCTCCCCTTTGCATCTTAATACTGTCTCAATACATCTGGATTCTAGACACAGAGAATGAGGACCCTCCTTTGGCAGCTGCACTGAATGATACAGTTTGCAATCACTGGACCACTTATTTTGGAGTGTTCCCATTGAAGTGAATTGGACTATTCCATTACTCTTTTGAAATAAGTGGTTTGAACATTTCAACTTTGGTCATGTAGATAACATTAAGAATGGGTCCCCAACCTGTCAGCCCCAGCTGGTTGAAGGGCACGCAAAGCTCCGCGCTGCTCCAGCGCCACGCCCCTCATCCCCCGCTCGCCCACCTCCCTCCCGCGCTGGCCGCCCCTCGGGGGAAGTCGCTGGAGCAGCGCGGGGCTTGCGCGCCCTACATGGGGCGCCGGAGGGTGGCCGGCTTGCGGCGCCAGCACCCCCGCTCGCCCATCCCTCCCGCGCTGGCCGCCCCTCGGGGGATGATTGTAGCAGCGCGGGGCTAATGAGGGTGGCCGGCTTGCGGCGCCAAATCACTTTAGGGCGCACGATTTTAACGCCCCTGGTCAACATGCTTTGATATCAACAAGCTACATGAAAATCACTTTATTTTAAAACATGCTTTGGCTACATAAATCAGTATTTTCCCAGTAAAAATAAGAATTCCCTGGCTCACAACCGAGACACACAAAGCATATTTTCACCTTCTGGCATATGAATATTTGGAAAGTGGGAGCACATTGCTTAGCATGGCATGCAATTATTATCCAGTTATCTTAACTATGTATCATGTACTCTATTTAAAAGCCGAAAGCTTTATCTACCGGTAACAGTATAATGGATACTTGTCACATATCTTTATCAGTGACGGTCTTAACTTCACACCATGCTGCCCTACTTGTTTTCTGAGCATCATTAAGGCCCTGATACAGAATGTGCTGATTTTCTCTTCTGGTTTGCACTTCTGCTCTGGCTCATCATCATTACTGCACCTGGGATTCTGGGGTGAATGGTGGTGGGTTTGGCACTGGGGAAAGACAGAGTAGCCAGTCCCATGACTCTTCCCCCCCCCCCCCCGTAGTGTCTTCCAGGGTGACAGACTTGGACATATATCCCTCAGGATAGGCTGGCTCTCCTTGCTGAAGTTGGTGGAGTGCGCCTTCTTTAGTTCTGGTTCCAAGCACAGACTCTTCGTGATGACATGAGGGCTTGGAAATCTTAAATAACTATGAGCTTAGATGTCTTTGAAGAAGGAGGAGACATTTTCAAGGAGGAAAGGTCTACCAATGGCAATTAGCACTGGCATGTCAATAGAACCTCCATGTTGGTTTGTAGCGTAGGAGGAGCAGGGTACAAACAACAGCAAGGGCTGTGTCTCCAGGCTCTGCCTGTAACCTCCTGTAGCCTTCCTGGAGGCATCGTGCTGATCACTATTGAAAACGGGACACTGGACTGCATGGACTTCTGATCTGGTCCATCAGAGATCATATGTACCAATGGGGATGCTTAAATTACATGCAGTCCTTTGCAGTGGTTAGTTAGTTGGCTGCAGCTGTAATAAATCTCAGGAAAGCAGCTGCATAAACCAAATTCTGGTTCCGAATTCCATATTTGCTTACTGGCTTCCTTTTTCTTTTCTCTCGTTAACAGTGCCTAATGCAAGCTACAACTCCCCCGCCTCCTTCCTTAGTGCCAACGTTTGTTGCTATATCTGTGATATTCTGTAAAGCTGAAATAGGAGGAAAATATGCTCAATATATTTAATTACCACAGAAGTGAGCCGTTTTAATAGGGATGTAACGGTTGTTAATGAAGACCCTAACAGCAAAGACTTTTATATTCTTGTCTAAATCAGGACACATTTTGCATTAGTAATGGTGAAGAATTAACAAGGGGAAAATGTGAGTCTATTTGCACAATCTCTGCAAGCCCTGTTATAAAATGGCATCAAGGATTTCTTTCTTTCTTTCTTTTTTAACTGAGTTCAGGAAGGTAATTTAAAAATGCCGAAACTTCAGGCAGGCACAAGTAATTACAGAAACTCATGAGGGTGTTTCAGTCTTCCTAATTACTGTCATTACAGCTGTTTTATCTTGATTTCATACCCAGCTAATGACCTTCATATATTCTAAACATCCACATACACTTTTTTTCTCCTGTTCTTTATACATTTTATACAATACATACAAGCAGCCTCAACATCAGAGACTCTACAGATGTCTGCCTATCTGAAGTTCACATTCCTCTTCTAAAATCAGAACACAACCATGAAAGGCGTTGTATTATTTCCTACTTCAAACCATGCTTAGATCAAGTTATTTTGCCTCCAAGCTAAAATGATATTTAATTTTTAAAAAAGCTTTCACTTTTGCAAAAGTAAGTGGCCCACTTCAGTCAACAATCTCACTTCTCTCTCTGTCCGGTCAGGCCACAAAATTACTCTCCCCATCCTGTCCACTGAGCGCCTTCTCCACCACTCCGTCCCCCTGCTCATCTCTGCACACGAACCCAGAGCACCTAAGTCCAAATCACATGGTTGATTCCCATATTTGGGGAAGGGGGTTGCAAACGTCCTTTGGGCTTTGGCTTGGCTCATGCATCTTGGTCCTTGCTGACTCAGGGTTGGGGAGAGAGCTCCAGCTAAGGGAGTTCAGCCAGCATGACCTGGCTGTGGCGGGATCTGCTGGATCAGCAGGAGATCAGGGCCCTTGTATGATGGTCTAGTTGCTGTTTGAGCCAACATCGTTAAGAGAGAATTGGGAGCTGAAAGTCTGCACCTTTGATCATATGTCTCTGCTATAAGAGAGAGAGAGAGAACAGTTTCCCCCTTCCACACTAATGTGTTGTATCCAAACTAAGAAATGCTCCCTGGCCTGCAGTCACACCCATTTACGTACCTGTGTGTTCTTCCAGCCAGTAAAGGATCACAGCACTCGGCTTCTAGATCCCAGCCACAGTGCCATGAGCAGCAGCAGGAAGGACAGGGGTCTCTACATGCTGATGGTGCACAATATGAGTGTAAGGTGTGTGTGTTTGCCTTGGGCGTTTACAAACAAGAGGATTCAGCTCAGACCCTGATCAGGTGCTTCAGAAAACAGACCAATTTGGTTCATTTTGCTTTGGAGTCTGCCCACTTCATCTCAGGATTTGTGGGGAGGGGGATAAAAAGGGATTTGCTTCTCCTTGGTGTGAGTTTGTAGGCAATTTGTTTGCATCATTTGTTCTGTATGTATTTTAATGTGAACTGACCTTATTCATCAATCTGGATTTATATGCTGATTATATCAATTTGATTCTGCAGTTTTTTGAAACTTGTGATGTGGTTTCAGTTGAAAAAATGCTCACAAAATGCATATTTCATGAAAAAGAATGTTAGGGCATGTTAGGGGGAAATGCACCGAATAGCATACAAATGCGTGTATTTTAGGGGAGCAATGTATATACAGGTCACACCGTATGTTGCGAACGCTGCAGGTTACGTGTTTTTGGGTTGCGCTCCGTGCCAAACTCAGAAGTTCCGGAATGGGTTACTTCGGGGTTTCGGCACTCACGCATGTGCAGAAGCGCCAAATCACGACCCACACGTGCGCAGATGTGGCACTGGGGGTTGCGGACGCGCCTCCCACAGGGATCGCGTTCACAACCTGAACATCCACTGTAAATGAATACAAAATTTACTTGCTTGCTTGCTTGCTTACTTACTTACTTATTTTCAATTTGATAAAAAGAACAGGATGGAATGAACCTGCACAAAACTGACATTGATCGAACAAAAATAACTTTCCTTCGTTATGATGACTGATAAAAGGTTTTAGGGTATTCTTTGTTTTCCTCTTCAGATGATTGACTTCCCTGCTCAGTGCCTGGGGGGCCCAGTCCTGCCACTCACCACCTGGTCTAGGGTGGGGCCTTATATGGGCTCTATAAAGGACTGCTGCTGCTGGGCAGAGAGGGCTCCATTTTGCTTTTTGTTTAAATTGCTGTTATTTTTTACCTATGTCATTTTAAACTGTGATATTAATGCTGTATTCTTAGTTTTAGATTTTGATTAATGTGGATTTTTTCTATTTCGTTGTGTATTTTTTTTGATGTAATTTATTTATTTATGACTTTTGTAATTATGTAAATCTTGTCATGTTGTAAGCCGCCTTGAGCATTGTTTTTAACTGTGGAAAGGTGTGTTACGGAAATTACAGGCGGCATACAAATTTTTAAAAAATAATATCACAGAAAGAGACTTTATGTGCTTTAAATTGTGACAAATACCATTCTCACTTCATGGCTTACTGAAAAGCAAGATGCCAAAACAGATTCCATAAGACAAGAGACAAAGAATGCATTGCTAGTCCTTTACATGCTTTTTCACATCAGAATTCACAGATATAATTATGTTCTGATATATGAATTAAGTGTCTGTTTTTAAGGATGCATTGAGATAGCACTTTATTCCAATCCCCTGATGTTTCCTTACTCGATACTCTCACAGTATTGGGTGAAAGCCACTTCTGGAACTCTAGTGGAAATTTAGAACTCATTTCCATGTTCATTGTTTCCAGAAAAATATGTTTGCCACCCTGTTAACTCATAAAATTGTGGGTGTTTTGTGCTGCCATTTCCCCATGGGTTTCATGGCTCATGCCACTCTCATTCCAGCTTTCTTTCCTGCTCTTCTCATGGGAGATGGAAGCAGGAGGCCTTCATCAGGCAGCCGAGGGCCATGGAGGAGATGGAAGTTCTGTCATGGATGCTTCAGCTGAGGACCCTTCCAACTCTACCCTTCCATGGTTCTACGAAAGACACGGTTAGAGATGTGTTTGGACATGAGAGCGAAGAAGTAAAGTGTGTTGGGAGGGGAACACCATTGAGAGCAAGGAACGGGACTTTCTGGTAAAGTGGAATGTGACTGAGGAATTCAGTGGAGCTTAGGAATCACTTTCTGTGGCGTCTGGTTTGCTGCAACTGACTTGGACCCATCTCCTTTCTCCTTATTTGAAAATAGTTAAATAGGCTGAGAAATGATCTGACAAAAGGACTGCAGTGCTTATTAAGCTGGTCACCGATGTCTCGTTTCAAAGCTAATTCTTACGTCTAAACTAAAGTCTAGCTTCAGATAAATTCTCAGTTCTAAAGCTGTGTGTCTGGATGCTATTTTCCCATTGTCTGTACTGCAAAACAGAAGAGGAGTGGGGAGGGTGTTGGTTTTCATTTTAACCCCATTCCACTCACGTTTCTTACAAGCAAAATTCCAACTGAGAGGAAAATGAAAACAGCTACTGCTCCTCCCTACAGAACCGGCCTCTGCGCTATCAAGCTATGCAACACATTAGACAAATGCATCGCACAAAGCCGAATATCAATGCTTTTAAGGCATCTTGGGACTATTTTTTCATTTTCATAATTTTCACACATTTCAAAGAGATGGTTCTAGGGAAAAATGGGGAAAAGCTAAGAACAAAGAGTCACAGTCACTTATGGATAGCAATCAGTCTTCAGATGTGTAAATTATTAACTGTATTTAAGGACTTGATTATAATCAGACGCTAATCAAATGCTCGTATCTAAAGGCAAGCTTGTGGACATGGAGAAATTAGATCAAATTTATATTTTTATACTTTCCAAGGGCTCCTTTAGAAAAGTCAAGTAAAATAAATGCTACAGCCCCCCCCAAATCCAAATACCATGTGTGTGTGTGTGTGTGTGTGTGTGTGTGTGTGTGTGTTATTTGGAATATGCACACTTTTCATTTTTATTGTATTTATTTTATTTTTAAAATTGCCTAAACCTTTTTTTGTGTTTCCTTGAAAGTGTACTGCAGCTTTTTCAAAATAGCACCCCCCCCAGTTCATCCCCCATTAGCAAGGAGCGAATTGGGGAGGGCAGTTTGCCAATTTTGCAGGTTGGGGGCGAAAACAACTGAAATAGTTGGGGGGGAGATAAAAACATAATAAAAATAATGAATAAAGTTAGATAAAGGTTTCATATTTGGTTTACCTTATTTATGTAGCAGGGTGACTGGTGGCAGTGGCATCCTTTTTGGGGTAACAGTTGCGGAAGTGCCTGCCGGTGTGACTTGACTTTGGGCTATTTGAAATGGTTCTGATAGACCCAGGTTTCCCACTAAAGCGCTAAGTACCTAAATATGGTTTTATGCCCAAGGCATTCAGCATAGGGTTAAAATGAGAAGCTTGGCCCTTTTCTGAATGCCAGCTTCCCCCTTCTTCTCAAATACTTTTGTATGACCACAGCTAGTCACATCCTCCAGTCAGTGCCATCCTAAATAGTTAAGGAAAGAGGGCAACCAAATAAAATGCATGAGGCCAGTTTCCTAAATAGCACATTATATCCAGTACTTTTTTCCTGGGAGTACTCAGAGCTACACAGTATCGGCACCTTTTTTAAAAAAAGAAAAGAAAAAAAGCACTGTGTATATCTAAACACTCTTTTAAATTGAGCCCCTCCCCAATATATAGTTTACAGTCAAATTACTGTTATATATTGTCTATAGGCAAATCACGCCTTTCAGCACACTTTACATCTGCAAAAGCAATCATTATCCAAAGGAAACTCATTACTGCCAAACAGTCCCATTGTAAGATCCCTGAGGAGGCAAAATATTCACAAACAATGCCTACTAATAGCTGCCTATTTTTCTCCTCTACTGAATACACAGCAACCCCCCCTCCCAATTCACTTTCTACCCGAAGTTCATAGTTAGATTACCGTAATTACCGGTAGGAGTCACCATGTTTCAAATTAAAACTCTGACATATGCTGCTGTTTTGAACTCTCGGGTTCCCACAGACCAACTGGGCTGGTTTCTACAGATTCATGCAAGGCTCAAGCGTCATTTTTATCATTGAGCTACGGTTAAGTTAGTTGCTTCTTAGATGTATAGTTATGGGAGGCATTATGTAAAATATAATGAATTACAAATCAAAAGAAGCTGGACAAACCCGTCCAGTATTCTCTTAGATTAAATATAAACAAAGAACAAATATACAAATTTTGTTTCCAGGATTACTAACGGATGCATTTAGGTTATTAAGGTAATAGTAATGTAAATAAATTACTTTGTACTTACTTCGTTTGCTTGCAATTCATATGTTAAGGTCTGCAAAGTTTATAAATGTTGTCCATGTTACCTTAAAAAATTCTGATATTTTTCTATCCAGTGTCAATCTTCCCATTACTGTTAGCTTCTTCCCAAAGAGGATCCTGCTTCATCCATGGCTGTAGCCTTGGATTCTGGCAGAAAATCAAGCATGTTTCTCTCTCTCAGGCTTCCAGCTTCTAGCTGACTCTCATACAAGTCAGCTCTAGACTTTTGTCTTTTCTCACTACCTACCAGCAAGTTGAGTGAGTGGGAGCCTCCATTTGTTCTTTGGGTAGGGTTACTGTGGTAGTGGCCCAAAGGGCCATGATGAATGTGATCATGTGAACCCCTATAAATCCTTGAATATGCTTCCAATAGAGAAGTTATGGTAACCTGCTGCTTTAAGAAACTGGTGATTTTGCAAGATGCCGTCCCCCACTGCAACAGAAAGACAGCTAATATGTAAATTACAAAGATACAGCTCATAAGCTAGAACAGGCATCCCCAAACTGTGGCCCTCCAGATGTTTTGGCCTACAGCTCCCATGATCCCTAGCGATCAGGACCAGTGGTCAGGGATAATGGGAACTGTAGTCCAAAACATCTGGAGGGCCAATGTTTGGGGATGCCTGAGCTCAGTGGTGGAGGAAACCTCTTTGCCGCCTGGGGCGGCGGAGCAGAGGCACCCCCCTGGGGGTGGGGCATCACAACGCACGTCGGATGCACTGGGCATGCCCGGAATTTCCGGGCCGGCGCGGCTGCTCCCGTGGCGAGCAAGCAGTAGCTTGTGGGGCTGCCCCAGCTGTGCTGCTTTACGGATGGGGCAGCCCCACGAGCTGGCAAGCGAGCGGTGGCTTGTGGGGCTGCCCCGGTCATCCGTAAAGCACGGACGGGGTGTTGGGCAGTGGGGGAGTGGTGGGAGGGGCTGGGGAGTGTCCCCCCTCCCCTGGAACCCGGGGCGGCCCACCACCTACGACCCGCCCTCTCTACGCCACTGCCTGAGCTATAACATAAGTTGATACACGATGCAAATGGCTACACATAACACAGGTTCCCAACATGCATACTAACCCAATGTAACAGATCACGGTGAGAATCATAGTTTAGTTAGCAATGCTTATTGCGCATGTGTTTTAAACATGAAATGAGGTAATGGTGTATATGATGGGTGGAAATTGAAATGCTTTGTTTGAAACTTAAAAATACCACTGCTCTGACCCTTGGGCAGGGTTGAAGTTTTGCGAAAAGATTCAACTGTAACCTATTGCTTTGCAATAAACAACAATGGACTCCTAACTCCTCTTGTCTCTGAGTTTTATTGGTGTAACCCAGAAGATAAGCCATTTTTGGCTTACAACATTACCATATTTCAATCAGTGAAAATCTAGACAGAAAAGTTGTTCAGCTTTTTTTTGGCAAAGTTGCAAAATCGCAAAAAAAAGCCATTTTAATGGGAAAACGAAAAAAAGACACTGCCGACGTGGGCTGCCATATGCCTGGATTTTCCCAGACATTTTCCCGATTTCCACCTGGACACGGCTGCCAACTGCAGTTTTCCATTGCCTTACGACCCTTGTTTATAGGGCCATTATCACACCAGGAAGCTCACCAGGCTATTCCAGGAATTTGAATCCTTGCTTAGATTTTAACACTTGCTGGATCCAGGAATTAGAAAGATCTCAGAGTGCAGCCTACCACCCCCAATGGTTTCCTTCAGTTTTCAGACCCCCCAAGTGCCCCTATTTTCCAGGGGCATCCCTGTTTTAGAGAAGCCGTCCCGGTTTCTGATCCCAAAAAGTCCAACTTTTCCTTAGAATGTCGCTACAGTGGTACCTCCAGTTGCGGACGGGATCCATTCCAGAGTTCCAGTCGGATCCCGAGGTTTCCACCACTGGAGGAACCGCTTTTGCACATGCATGCATGCTGGCAGAGCGCTTCTGTGCATGTACGTGGGGTGAAACCTGGAAAAATACTTCATGGTTTGCCGCATTTGCATCCTGAAGGATACGCAACCGGAGGTGTGCGAATCCAGAGGTACCACTGTATTTTCATTGGAGAAATGTTGGAGGGTATGGAATAAGAAGGATTTCTCACCACTCCCACTGGCTTGGGCAACCCTTTGACAATAATACATGTGGAAACAAAACAACAAAACAGGAAGGAACTCTCAGGAAACAAAGCAACTTTTCCGAAGATCTCTTACAAAAAGTTTGTATATACCAAGGTGATTTAAAGTTCAGTGGTTCCTTGCGTATCTCAAGAAAACTTATTCAGTTGCACTCATGACAGAAATGATGGTCCCTCCTGGTCTCCAATTAGGAGGATAAAACTGATCTGCCAGAATTACTGCCAAAATTCAGCACAAAGGTAATCAAATTTATGCTGAGGAGCATATGTTTACTCTGAAACCATGCCAAGGAGGTTTGGCAAGGGTGTGGAGAGCACCTCAACTTGCTCACAGAACAGTTATGTCAGATGTGGCAAAGACAAACACTGGGCATAGAAGAGCTTAGTCAGTAGGGCCTGAGAGTTTTAATCTCAGGGTCATGGGTTTGAGCCCCACATTGGGCAAAATATTCCTGCACTGCAGGGGGTTGGACTAGATGACCATTGTGGCCCCTTCCAACTCTACAGATTCTGTTATTCTATGAAAACAGTCTCTGCATTAGCAACCATGAATCTAGGGTTTCAGAGGGACAAGAATTGCTCCTCGTTTTGTCTGGAACCAGCGGAGCCCAATCTGGGTCCAAAAAGCAAAAAAAAACTGCATTTCTTGCGGTCTTGTAGAAGAACCTGAAAACACCAAAGGAGGAAGCAAAACCAGCTTCCAGGGAATATAATGCAACTAGGAAAGAACCACTGACAAGGTGCAAAACTCAACCAAATACCAATAACTGTGACTGAGGAACTTGCTGGAAAGGTTGCAGGATCTGAGCTTGGTCCCCGCAGTCCCAATTCACTCATACAAAGAGCACCACTAGATTTGCTCATGCCTTTCTTATGGGGGGCACAGGAGACAATTGGCTCAGGCCTTGTGCATGGGGCCTTAACAGGGACAATGCTGCATAGTTGCCAACTCTAATGGAAAAATCACAAAACAAACAATGGGGTCCCCATCTCAGGGGGAGGGAGGGGAAGAGCCAAATGCAAGTTAAGATTTAAAAGGGATATGTACAAAAAATGGAAAAAAGGGGGAAACCACCAGAGAGGAATTCAAACAAATAGCCAGCACGTGTAGAGACAAAGTCAGAAAAGCTAAAGCACAGAATGAACTCAGGCTTGCTAGAGAGGTTAAAAGCAACAAAAAGGGCTTTTATGGGTATGTCCGTAGCAAAAGGAAGAACAATGAAACAGTGGGGTCACTTAGAGGAGAAGATGGTGAAATGCGAACAGGAGACAGAGAAAGGGCAGAACTCCTCAATGCCTTCTTTGCCTCAGTCTTCTCCAAAAAAGAAAACAATGCCCAACCTGAAGAATATGGAGCAGATGATTCAGCAGGGGAAACACAGCCCAGAATAAGTAAGGAGGTAATACAAGAATACTTGGCTAGTTTAGATGTATTCAAGTCTCCAGGGCCAGATGAACTACATCCAAGAGTATTAAAAGAACTGGCAGAGGTGATTTCAGAACCACTGGCAGTAATCTTTGAGAATTCCTGGAGAACAGGCGAAGTAGCAGACTGGAGGAGGGCAAGTGATTTTCAAAAAGGGGGAAAGAGAAGACCCAAACAATTACCGCCCAGTCAGCCTGACATCAATACCAGGAAAGATTCTAGAGCAGATCATTAAGTCTGTGAGCACCTAGAAAGGAACGCTGTGAGTCAGCATGGGTTTCTGAAAAATAAGTCATGTCAGTAGCCCAGGAGTGGTGCAATGCAGGAAGTGAAGATAAGCTGGTAAAATGGGGCTAGACAATGCTACCATTCAGTGGATTTGTAACTGGCTGACTGACCGAACCCAAAGGGTGCTCATCAATGGCTCCTCTTCATCCTGGAGAGAAGTGACTAGTGGGGTGCCACAGGGTTCTGTCTTGGGCCCAGTCTTATTCAACATCTTTATCAATGACTTGGATGATGGGCTTGAGGGCATCCTGATCAAGTTTGCAGATGACACCAAATTGGGAGGGGTGGCTAATACCCCAGAGGACAGGATCACACTTCAAAATGACCTTAACAGATTAGAGAACTGGGCCAAAGCAAACAAGATGAATTTTAACAGGGAGAAATGTAAAGTACTACACTTGGGCAAAAAAAATGAAAGGCACAAATACAGGATGGGTGACACCTGGCTTGAGAGCAGTACATGTGAAAAGGATCTAGGAGTCTTGGTAGACCATAAACTTGACATGAGTCAACAGTGTGATGCAGCAGCTAAAAAAGCCAATGCAATTGGGCTGCATCAATAGTTTCCTGTGGCTGGGCTCACCTGTCTGTATCATGTACTTGCTTGTGCTTTGTGTTTCCAACTCTATGGACCTTGTTTGGAATTGTGTGGCCCTCCTGTGACTTTGTATTTGCGATCCCCACCCAGGCTCTGAGGAGCAAGATGCTGAGTTGAATGCTGTTTCTCCAAGTCTACATTCCCAGTGGAAGGCAGGCTCTTATGTATGCAAAGGCACCCAGGACTGTTTTGTCTGCATTTACAGAAAACTTTCTTCATGAGCTGGTTAAAGAGAAGGCACTGGACACTTTGTACCAAGAATGGGGAGAAACACAGTCTCAATTTTATAGAGTTGGGGGTAGAAACATTAACAGAGCCAATCTAACTAGAAAAAAACAGTGTAAATTAAAATGGCACACCTCCCTGGTCAGGGAAGAAGCGCTGAGTGATTATCTAGTCTTGGAATGAGGGTGGAAGACCTGCAGCCAAGAGGCCGCTGTAGAGGTGGCGGGGGAGGGGGTTGCCAAAGGGGCGGCACCTCCAGCCTCCAAGGAGCGGGGGGGGGGGAGTGGCCCCAGCAGGCCAGGCATCCCTTGGCGGCAGGATCTGCTGCCGTGGGGCTGCTGCTGCCTGAGAGGGCCAGCTCCCCTTGCCTCATGGGTGGACCAGCCCTCAGGGGAGTGGGTGTTTCAGATAGCCAGCATGGGGGTCTCCCAGAGGCAGCACACAAGGAGTTGGTAAAGGGGAAACATCTAACATGTATTTTGTGTTTGACATAAAGTGAGAAAAAGAAAAAGAAAGAACCTTTAGAGGAATTGTAATATATTATTGTGAAGCCTTTTACCCTAACTTGTCATTATTATAATTTCTAAATCCACTAATTACTTGTACTTCAGGTTTTTGTGGTAAAGCCCTTTTTTCACTTAGTTCTAAGTGGGAAAGCTTTAATTACGATGCTTTAATTATGACAATTTTGCCTCCATTGTTTAACCAAACAAAAACACGGCAGAAAAAAATGAAGGGAAAAGTGTTTACATCACCCATTTCTAGTTTCAATGTTTGCTTTTTCTAAACGCAGAAAAAGAAACATGTTAACATGTATCGATCTGCCATGCTTGTAGATTAATTAATGCTAAAAGATGGAACTGTGAACTTATCTGGCTGAAGAAGGATCTGCTGCCGTGGGGCTGCTGCTGCCTGAGAGGGCCAGCTCCCCTTGCCTCATGGGTGGACCAGCCCTCAGGGGAGTGGGTGTTTCAGATAGCCAGCATGGGGGTCTCCCAGAGGCAGCACACAAGGAGTTGGTAAAGGGGAAACATCTAACATGTATTTTGTGTTTGACATAAAGTGAGAAAAAGAAAAAGAAAGAACCTTTAGAGGAATTGTAATATATTATTGTGAAGCCTTTTACCCTAACTTGTCATTATTATAATTTCTAAATCCACTAATTACTTGTACTTCAGGTTTTTGTGGTAAAGCCCTTTTTTCACTTAGTTCTAAGTGGGAAAGCTTTAATTACGATGCTTTAATTATGACAATTTTGCCTCCATTGTTTAACCAAACAAAAACACGGCAGAAAAAAATGAAGGGAAAAGTGTTTACATCACCCATTTCTAGTTTCAATGTTTGCTTTTTCTAAACGCAGAAAAAGAAACATGTTAACATGTATCGATCTGCCATGCTTGTAGATTAATTAATGCTAAAAGATGGAACTGTGAACTTATCTGGCTGAAGCAGTGAATATCAAAGTTTCTCAGTGGCCTGATGGGGGAATGAAACTTTAATATCAGTGGGGAACTAGAGTGTAATGTTAAGTTAATAGCTTTCTAGTTTCAAAGGGAAAGACAAAATGGGATTAAATCCAATGAACTAATGTGAAGTTGAAGGGTTTAATGTAGCCTTGCAAAGAGTCACTTGCCTGGCAAGGACTTCCTCCAGCTGCCAATCGCATGCCCTGCCGCTGAGGAACAGAAAACATACATTATGTGCATACTGTCTGACTTCCAGCCCCTGCCAACACCAGGGGCTAATAATAATAATAATGAGTAATAACAATAATCTATTCCTAGGGTTTTAAACTGATTGTGAACCACCTTAAAGCAGGATGGTTGAATGGCAACCTATAAATGTCTATACTGACACAAGTGGAAGCTGAAGGGAGGCAAGATTTGGAAAACCACCTTCATCTTGATGAGCAGAGGGTGTCTGGCTGCTGGGCTGAAGAGTTGTCTGAGATATTCTCTGAGAATTTGCTTCCTGGCTCCCCCAAACTATTAGATAATATCAGGCTTCTCTGGAGACTCTTTGGTGAAGTGCCTCCCAGCTTCTCTGCCCATTTCAAGTTAAACTGTGGATCTGTCAGGAACATGGCCCCCCAGAGCACAGGGGAAGAAATTGAGCTAAGTGAACGAGGGGCCCTCTCTGCAGATGAGAGCTGGCTGACAGTTGAGAAAGGGCAGTTCGACCCCCCTTCCCGGGGAATACACTGTTAGCTCTCAAGAAGAGGAAGAGTTGAAAGGCAGCCAGAGTGCTGCTAGGCAATCAGCAGATAAGCAGAGGTCTGAGACTGTGTCAGGTGAAATTGGGGAGGGCAAAGGCCAGGTTCTCAGTCCCTGTTCAGAGGGCAACAGAAAGGCAAGAGGGGAAAGGCGGGAGTTTGGCGTTCTTCCTGCTGTGGGAGGGGCGAAAATTCAGACCAACCAACTATTGTTAATGCAAGCAGGAAAGAAGCCGTGCTCTGGAGGCGTTTTTGTTGTACATAAAACTGCCGGAGAGTCATTACTTCTTATCGGGGCTTGCTTGCTTGCCAGAGATCATTACAGTATCTAGCTTTCATTATTGTTTATTTTTAAAAAGAAATATCATTGAAGGAAGCATTGGGTGTGCATCCCTCTAGTCCTCCTAGTCTTCCTCTCTTAGCCCATTGCTTCCTTCACCCAACTACCCACAGGATTTAATTCAGTATTAGCACCAAAATTTCTCTGAAGTGCATTTTCTGAGTAATTCGTTTAGAAAGTTTTCCTTCCTGAACTGTTGGAGAATTATGCCAGTGCCCTACTAGCAAAAATGTTCCATCTGTTCCAAATTTCATAATCCATAAATGGTTGTTTTCATTCATTTATTTCATAGTCACACTATTATCATTTTGTAGTTTTCCCATCGGAAACTAGTTGTCCCCCCTCTAAATTTCTCAAATATTTTGCCTGAGCAAGAGTCTCAACATTCCACCTCAAAAATTCTGCTTTATGCTGTGTTTGCTGTTGCTTTTGTGCACACAGACATGCAGAAACACATTTAACTGCTTATGATTCTTAAACACTAAGCACTGGGGTCACATTCATTGAAAAGCACTTGGGATATATTACTTCTCACCAATCTTTTGCTGTTGATTTTTCTTCTTTTTTCCCCACAATAAAAATCAAGGCAAGCAAACATGTGTACATTAAATCCACCAAACCCTTGTTTGGAGCCTTCAAATAAGCCTCAGTGAACCTGTCAGGATCTATTATGCTCCAAAGTAGCCGTTAGGTTCTATTATGTCAATTATCATGTACATCCATGACAGACTGCTCTCTTTGTTTTTATTCTTTAATATTAGCATTAAAAATAAATCCAGGATGAGGCTGGATGGCTGAAAGAGTTGCTATTGCTTCATGAAGTATTTCACTCAGAAGTTATTGGGTCAAATCTAGTCAGGGTCAGTGGTGACTAAGAACCTCTGGTGATTTGTGATGATGTCCTACATTTAGGACCTCCCTAGTCTTTCATATTTTCTCTATATTCTTTCTTGCTTTACGTTTGTGTGTTTCAGGCTAATATAATGATACTGAGGAAGTGTGCTCCTGAAACAGAATGGTCTTCCAAATCTAAGGTAGGGAAGTGAAAGTGAATGGGGGCAATCCTGGAACTCTGCAATAAAAGAAACCTTAAATAACACTGTCAAAAATAGTTTTGTGAATTAAATAAAGTATACACAATGGTCCCATCACCTCCTGGCAAATAGAAGGGGGGAAATGGAGGCAGTGAGAGATTTTACTTTCTTGGGTTCCATGATCACTGCAGATGGTGACAGCAGTCATGAAATTAAAAGACGCCTGCTTCTTGGGAGAAAAGCAATGACAAACCTAGACAGCATCTTAAAAAGCAGAGACATCACCTTACCGTCTCCACCCCCATCATTCAGCCCAGACACTGAGATCCAGCGCCAAGGGCCTTCTGTGGTTCCCTCACTGCGAGAAGCAAAGCTACAGGGAACCAGGCAGAGGGCCTTCTCGGTAGTGGCACCCGCCTGTGGAACACCCTCCCATCAGAGGTCAAGGAGATAAACAACTACCTGACATTCAGAAAATACCTGAAGGCAGCCCTGTTTAGGGAAGTTTTTAATCTGTGATATTTTAAATGTATTTTAATATTTGATGGAAGCCGCCCAGAGTGGCTGGGGAGACCCAGCCAGATGGGCGGGGTACAAATAAATTATTATTATTATTATTATTATTATTATTATTATTATTATTATTACAACAAAGGTATAGTTAAAGCTATGGTTTTCCCAGTAGTGATGTATGGAAGTGAGAGCTGGACCATAAAGAAGACGGGTCGCCGAAGAATTGATGCTTTTGAAGGAGACACTTGAAGATCAAACCTTTCCATTCTTAAGGAAATCAGCCCTGAGTGCTCACTGGATCCTGAAGTTGAGGCTCCAGTACTTTTGGCCACCTCATGAGAAGAGAAGACTCCCTGGAAAAGACCCTGATGTTGGGAAAGATGGAGGGCACAAGGAGAAGGGGACGACAGAGGATGAGATGGTTGGACAGTGTTCTCGAAGCTACCAACATGAGTCTGATCCAAACTGCAGGAGGCAGTGGAAGACAGATGTTCCTGGTGTGCTCTGGTCCATGGGGTCACAAAGAGTCAGACACAACTAAACGACTGAACAACAACAACAACATCAACAACACATAATTATGAAAGTGTGTGCACATTGCCATGCCCTAACAAACAATTATGCATGCTTCAGTCTCATTGCCTTAACTGAACATTTACTTTACAGCTTGTCTAACCATTTTTGTACCAGATTCTTGTCCACATGCTGTACTTTTTTGCAAATAAACCTACCCACAAAAAGCCTTGTGTGCGTGGACCTGATCCACACAGTTTGGCCTTTCCAATAGGGCAGTCTGCACATCTTGAGCCTAGCCACCAGGCCAGGCCCAAGTGAAGTAGCTGGGCACTGGCGGTGGCGGGGGGGGGGCAGGGAGTTAGTTCACTTTGGCTTGCATTTTAATGCCAGCTGACCTCTTCATACTGTCAAAAACAATACATGGGTTGAAACACAGCTCTCCTACACTACACAGATTTTTCAGATGCAATTCTCCAACCAAAAAATGTGATATGTTATATGCATAAGAATGCCTATATTTGGGATCACTGACAGTGGCAAAACACCTTCATGTTCCACTTCTGTTGCTTATTGTGATTCAACAGAAAACTTAAATAAGTTTTCTTCTTAAAAGCAAATATAACATTTAAATGTTGCATTAGTAATAATAATGACAATAATAAATTCATTTATGAACAACAAATGCATAAGGAGAGCCCTGCTGGATCAAACCACTGCAATGCCCCAAATCAGCACCTCCTCCTCTCCCCTTCCATTCTGCATACGAGTTGTGGGGCCCCTTGCGGCGCCTCCAAGGCTCTTGGCCCAGTGCAACCAAACTAGTCATGCTCCCCTAAATATACCTCTGCCTGCAAGCTGGATTTGAGCACATGAGCCCCCTCCCCTCCCATGATTCCAGCAACTGGTATTCGGAAGCACTGCGGCCTCCAACCGTGGAGGTAGAGTGTAGCTATCATGGCTAGCAACCCTTGAGAGTGCTTTCTTCCATGAACAAGGCTAGTCCTCTTTAAAAGCCAACCAAGTTCATTGCCATCCCTGCCACCCAGGGGAGAAAGTGCCATAGTTTAACTATGTGATTCATGAAGAAAGAAGAGGAGAAGAAGTAGTGTTTGGATTTGATATCCCGCTTTATCACTACCCGAAGGAGTCTCAAAGCGGCTAACATTCTCCTTTCCCTTCCTCCCCCACAACAAACACTCTGTGAGGTGAGTGGGGCTGAGAGACTTCAAAGAAGTGTGACTAGCCCAAGGTCACCCAGCAGCTGCATGTGGAGGAGCGGAGACGCGAACCCGGTTCACCAGATTACGAGTCTACCACTCTTAACCACTACACCACACTGGCTCTCACTTTCTTTTGTCTGTTCTGAGTCCTCAAACATTCAACTTCAAAGGATGACCCTGAGTTCTATGAAAGAGGGAGAAAATACATTAGTTATCAATTTTCTCCATGTCATTCCTAATTTTATACACTTCTGTCATGTCGCCTCTTTATTTCTATTGAATTGCTTCCCACGAGGCATCCTGAAGGAATTTACAACAACATTTCCAGTAATAAAATCAAACCCAATATAGTTACCAACTAGGATAAAGCTTATTAAATGATTATATAAGTTACTAAGTTGCATAAAACAAACATTGGATCACAAATGCTTGTTAATACATGTTTAATTTTCCTATTGATTACTGAAGTTCTACTCAAAATGTTAGCTTCATTGCAGAGTGCAATAGAGAAATTTTTACATAATGCTGAGAAATCTTTATTCCACAGTACCTTTCACTGTATCTAGGTGTTAAAAGATGAGGAATCAATTCAAATAGAACGCCTGCTTTGAATTCATAGAGCAGGATCCTCAGCCAGAGAGAAAGAGGGGGAGAGAGTTTAAACAGGACTGAATCAAGCACTCAAAGCAGTAAAGATTTGCTTCTTCGTACTTGATGATGCATCAGAGCACAGCATCAGAAGAGAGCCATGAAATTATAATACAAATTCTGTAATGAGACTTCATGAATTTGTAAAAAAAGCTTAAATTCTAATTATTATTTTGCACATGGAACCAATACCCTTTTCGGCCATTCTCTTTCATACCCCTTATTACAGAAATGCGAACAGAGTAATCCAGTGGTCTTTTTCCTTTCACTGAAATAAAGTAGCATGCTGAACCACCGTGACCCTTTCAATATTCAGTATGTGCAATTTGAAAAGATTGAATCCAGTTATGGACTTAGCAAAGAGCATTTAATGAATCCCGGAAATAGAGTAATTTGCATGGAAATGATGTAAGGTGTGTTTTTTTTAAAAAAAAATTAAAGCACAGAGTGTTCAACGAAAGGAAAATAGAGCAACATTTTCTTCTGGTTTGATTGCTTGCAATAGAAATTTGTTTCTTCATCAGATAATATCCCACCTTAGGACCAAACAGGTGATGGGGTAGCTCATTACAATTTATGACAAAATATATAATGGGTAATTAGAATTAAAACCAATATAAACCACAATGCACTCTAAAATAATAAATAGTAGTTCCATCTCTACCTGCTTTCTGTGATACAGATAATAGTGGATATTTGTTTTTGTTTTTTCATAACAATTTATTAATTTCCCAAAAATAACATGAAACAATAAAAAATAACAACAATATAGAAAACAAATGAAATAAAGAAAAAGAAAACATCATAAGTAATTAAAAAAAAACCATGATTTTGCTTGACGTCCCTCCACTCCCCCTCACAGTTTCATTGTTTAGCATTTGTTCATGCACATCCATAAAACCTTATACAGCCATACCTCAGGTTACGATAGCTGTGGGTTGCATTTTTCGGGTTCTGAATGTGGCAAACCCAGAAGTGTTTACTTCTGTGTTTAGCTGTCGGGTCTTTGTGGGGATGTTTAGGGAGGCAGGAGAGGATATATTATTTAATGATATCCTTCCTAACTTGCACTAGCAAGTTCCGTATTCTAGCAGAGTTCCAAACATCCCCCTTTTTAAATTATGCAGCGATCAGCTTGTTGCTGACTCATCTGAGTCTTACTATTAAAGATTCCTTCCTGGTAAAATCCCTTCTAATCCCTCTTAAAAAGAATAAACACAAGAATCTGATTAACGTTAATATAAAAGTAGTTTACTCACAGATTCATTCAGGTTCACAGACATCCCTGAAGGCAGGCTTAGGTTACATAACTCTCTCTCTCTCTCTCTCTCTCTCAATATATATATATATACACACACACACACACACACACACACACATACACACGTTAACTGTCCCATAAGAGAATTAGTCCCAAATTACTGCAACTGAGCAGTCACTTCTCCTAACACACAGGAACACAAAATGAAGAAGAAGAAGAAGAAGAAGAAGAAGAAGAAGAAGAAGAAGAAGAAGGAGAACAACATGGAGGAATGTCTGCTCCTCTGCCCAGAACAGACCACACCTTCTTCAAGTCTGTCCCAACTCAGGAGGAAAGGGGAAGTCTTCTCCTGAGTGGTATAAAACATCCCCTAACATGTCCACTCTAGGAATGTTGTACTTGACTGCTATGAGCTTCACATCCCAGAGTCTTGGCCCGGCATCGACTCTTGGGTACAGGAACAATGTCTTTCATCCAATAAGTCCATCCAAACCTGTATATCTCAATATCATATATTCAGGTTTTTTTAACAACAATCATTTCCCACATCCCTTTCCAACCTTTATATGTCTTTTCCCAAGCCTTTTTAATGATTTTACATTCCCACCACATATAGTAACCTTTTATTGCCCTCCCTCCCTGTTTCTTCTCTGTCACAGTCAAAGCCTCCCAGATCATTTCACACAAAGCATCGTTTTTATCTGTCAAAGGCTCCCAGAACATTTCACATGAGGTACTGTTTTTAATTTGAACCACTCTTACTTCCCCATGTATTTTTCTCAAACCTCGTCCCACAACCATTCCTGCCTTAGTAGTTCGTGCATTTGCCTTTTTTAATTGTCTCACAGCCTCTGAAATTAAATTGTTAACATCTTCCTTAAACTGATCAAACAGTTCTCCTTTAAGATCTAAAAGCAAATCATATAAAACACATCTTTTATTCTCTTGCATTACGACCTGGCTGGTTTGTTTTAACATTGTGATTTTTACTTGTGCCATTTCTAATTTTAACTGAGTGGGTTAATTGTCTCCCTGTTTCCTGGCTTCTTCTGTATATTTTAATTTCAAAACAGAAAGTCTTTCCCCACCACACAGGGCATTATTTTTAACCTTATTGGTACTTTACCAAGGACACCATCAAGCTCAGTGGAGAAACGCAGTACTTTCCCCTCCCCCTCTTCCAAGTTACTCACAACTGCAAAAATTTAACAATTGTATATTCAAATCTTTACATCTATTAACATCAAAATAACTTTTTAAATATCCAGTACAGTATAATAAATCTATATTGAACCTTTTTATTTTGAGTCTGATTTAGCCCAGTATTTGCAACAGATAGTCCTCTTCTTTTAATCTTGATTTTTATCCAGCTAATGCCTTTTAATAAAGTATGTACATAGTTGTAATTTCATAGTACAGTAGTGGATATTTGAAGGCGATTCCCTCAGTAAAAAATAAAAATAAAAATTGCACAGTACTCCCTGTCACTCTGGACCTAAAGCTAAAAATGCACTTTTTGACAGGTTAGAGTTAACTAGAAGTGGAGGAGCCTCGCATACAGAAGAAAGTCCTTTAGTTCATGGCATCTCCTCCAGTGCATGGATCTCAGGATTGGAGAAGACCTTTGTTTAGGACCCCGGAGAAGCCCTGTCATCCAGGCCAAATGAACCAATGGGTCCGACTGAGCGGCAGGAAGGGCCCCCCCCCCCCCCCCCTCCCTCCCTTTACCTGTCCTTTTTAATAAAGGCTGCAATCCAAATTCCTCCCATTATATGACGCTTCCATTACAGGCGGCTGGAATTCCGCAACCCCTCCTTGCCAAACAAAGGGGAAGGCTGCATTTGCATCAGGACTGAGTGGCTTTCCTCTGACAGAATCAATATATCTGAGAGGTGTGCAAAATTTAGCTTCAGCCTTGCTCCCCACATCTTCCATTTTAAATGATAAAATGTGAAGATAAAGGCAGAGATCCTTGAAGTTAAACTGGTTTTACATCCATACACTGCTAGAAAGAACTACATGTTCTGTGTGTCAATAGGCCCTTTTGAGATGATAGATACTAAAATGTACTTTGCAACGTTATTTGCCAGGAAGTTATTTTTATGAGCTTGGTGCATAAAATCTGCTAGTGCTAGATAAAATTGACAGAATAATTAGGTTTCTTTTTAAACCACACCAGTGAATGAAATGTAGTAATTCCAAGATAATATTTCCTGAGGAGGTGCCAGTGGTGGGAGAAGCAGGGAGAAGGAGAGGGATGATTCACAGCTGCCAACACGAGGCACTCTAAGGCATGGTGAGTGGGCAGGGAAAGCGGTTCAGGTTTGCATGAGGCAGCCCTCGGCGGGCACGGAACACGTGGCCGGGGGGAAGGGGCACAAGGACAGTCGTCCATTGCCTTCCAGCTCATGGTGCTGTCAATTGCATTGCAGAAAAAAATGATGCTATTAACAACAATATTAATAATAATAATAATAATTCATTTCACTTATTCATTTCCTTAAACCAAAATTCTCAAGGCAACATACAATAAAATATTATATATCTCTGTAGGTAGATAGATATAGATGACAATAGATGATAGATAGATAGATAGATAGATAGATAGATAGATAGATAGATAGGCAGATAGATAGAGATAGAGCTATGACAGGTGAGATAATATAAGTGATCATACAATGCTTTTCAATAAGAGAAGAAACACCTCCCTCCGAGACAGAGAGCCCTGGAGGGCTGCACTGCTTTTTTTCTTTTCTTCCAAAGTTCCAAACTGCTTTCATCTCAGAGAGCCAGTGTGGTGTAGTGGTTAAGAGTGGTAGACTGGGAATCTGGTGAACCGGGTTTGCGTCTCCGCTCCTCCACATGCAGCTGCTGGGTGACCTTGGGCTAGTCACACTTCTCTGAAGTCTCTCAGCCCCACTCACCTCACAGAGTGTTTGTTGTGGGGGAGGAAGGGAAAGGAGAATGTTAGCCGCTTTGAGACTCCTTCAGGGTAGTGATAAAGCGGGATATGAAATCCAAACTCCTCCTCCTCCTCCTCTTCTTCTTCTTTTCCCCTGTGCCAGATGCTGGACGGTATGAACTTTTCAAGAAGAAGGTTACTACAGTGGTACCTCTGGTTATGTACTTAATTCATTCTGGAGGTCCGTTCTTAACCTGAAACTGTTCTTAACCTGAAGCACCACTTTAGCTAATGGGACCTCCCGCTGCTGCCGCTGCGCCGCCAGAGCACGATTTCTGTTCTTATCCTGAAGCAAAGTTCTTAACCTGAAGCGTTATTTCTGGGTTAGCAGAGTCTGTAACCTGAAGCGTATGTAACCCGAGGTACCACTGCACAGAGTTATGAATTAGTTCCCAGCAATCCATAGGTTTTTCAGCAGTTGGGCAAGAAAGCAAATGTCTTAGACAACTGGAGAAATTTGCACTGCAGTGCAATATACTCAGCTGCAAGTCACTCTGTATAAGCCATTCTGAGATTTCTGAGGGAAAGTAGGATATAAGCATAAAATAGTAAAAAAGCCAGTCAAGAAGATATACCTGTAACAAGGAGGATAGCAAAGCTTGGAGCCCCTGGAGTATAATGCTGAGATATGCCACCATCCATAGGAGTAGAGTAGGCTGGCAGCTCCGTTGAAATCGTATGGAAGTCAGGTCCAATAACAACAGAGGAGGTTGCCATTGTCTGATACAAAATCAGCTACAATGCATAGAAAGAAGTGGTTTGATATTTAAAGACCTTCCCCAGCCCACTAACACAGGTGGCCGGCTGTTCCCATGAGTCCATGTACCATGGTGTCTGCTAAAAGCACCTGGCAATGAATTCAAGCCCTGGGTTCGCCAGCAAATCAGGCATATAATCTGAAGGCCAATCAAAACCTGGATGAAGTCCATCGGGGTAGAAAGCCTTATTGTGAGGTAAAGGCCATCACCTGCAGATTCAAAAAGGTCAGGGCTATAACCGCATGGATTTATTGTATTTGATGAAGGTAATAAAGCATTGAGAGATTTCTGGCCAACCCACTTCCTTTAAAGCACAGGCTTTGATAGCAGCTGTTTGAGCTTTTGAGCAGAAGCCGTACATTGGATTTTTCAAAAACTTCACAGTATCTGTTGGCTACCAAAATGACTTCAGAACTTGCATGGTTATATTCTATACGCAAGCTCTTTTGAATAATTTTTCCTTTATTTGCCAAGGACAAGGGGGGGGGGGAGGGATTACCAGATACCTCACTCCAAAGCCATGCGTGAGGTAGTTGCCTCACTTTACTTCCAAGTCATGCAGAAGTCAGAGACGGTCGCAGTTCTCTCAGACCTGGCTCAGTTCAGAATACAGACCCTGTTCAAAAGTAGTTGCTGGCCAGCAAACCTGGCCATTTTAAAAGCTTCCCTGTAACTACATTGCCATTTTAAATTCAATATACACCTGAGTTGGCAGCTTCCCCCTCAGCCATGGCATCATTCTAGGCAACTGGGCTCAGCACCTTCTTGGGCTTCCTTGAAGGTGAGGTTTTTATAAAGCCCCTTAAATGGGCCAGGGTCATTTGCAGAGCCAGCTGACCTGGAGTGGTCGGTGTGGAGGTGAAAGGCAGTTTATGATATTCTACCTTTCTCTACTCCTCCCTGAGAACCCTGAGAGAGCCAAAATGTTTTGCTGAGCTTTAATACTAATAATAAAGCTTGAGCTGGGGTAATGATGGCAATCTTTCTACCACCTAATGGAAAAGCTCCATTTATGGCCTGTGTTAAGAGTGGCCAATGAAGCGTGGAAAATGTGTAATTTGTGCAGAAAATGGGAGTTATACCATTTTGGTTGGCATAAACAATGCAGCGACTGCTCGGAAATAGCCATGTGCACTCATGAATGGCTCCCATTATGTGTGCTCTGTTCCTTCCCCTTGCTTTTTCTTTGCTGGGGCATCATCAGGAAAGGAAGCATTCCCTCTTCCCCTCAGAGCTACACTTTTCAAGCCCAAACAGATTAACGGTTAGTGACAGTTTATCCCCCATCCTCTGATTAAGAAGCATTCATGTAACAATGGTCACTTGCCATATCTCTGGCCAATTAAATGCTCTTCTATGAAGTGTATATTTATATAAATTGAATTTTTCCAGATTTGTGACGGTGGCATTTCATTGTCACTGCTGAGCCTGCAGCCTGATCCCACCTTCTGCAATTAAACCCACTCCCTTTAGATTAGATAAGGGGGACATGTTTTTACAGTGGAAGCAGCCGCACGATTGGCAACACTTGCAAAGGAGAGATCTGCTCAGCATGAACAAGAGTTTCTGTTCCATCCCTCCATCACCTATCTGTGGGGACTGAGGAGGGGACAGGAACGGAGGGAGGCAGTAACTCACATAAAGAGCTACTGACAAGGTTGCAAGGGCAGAGCGCATGACGGGATGTGTCCTGATTTTTCAGAGTGCCCTCGGTAACATTCTGCACTGAAAGCTGCTGCTTGAACAACATACCAGCAGCAAAAGGATTCAGGGCAGTGGAGACAGAACAGGTTGGAAAACGGTTAAGAGCATTGGCAGCCATGTCAGATTCGAAAAAGTATTATTAGATGCTCGCAAGGGCTGGCGCTTAAAAGTTTTGCTGTATGGAATTTTCTCCCCCGTTATTATTTATAACACACTAAAATATTATTTATAAAACACAAAATATAGCCTGTTTACATTTCCTGATGACAAGAATGAAGGCTGCTGAATGAAGGCTGCACAGCTAGAAACACTTTAAAAGGATGCGGATTTGATTTGTAAATGGGCTGTCACACAGGGACCAACATGAAATATAATATTGACAAATGCAAAGCAATAAAAATTAGCATTTAAAAACCTATTGAACTGCAGCACAAAGCCAGTTGTGCTACATTTTGTAAAGCCAAACCATTTAAGGCAAAAAAAAACCCCAAAAAACAAAGCAAAGCAAACAAGCAAGCAAATAACAATGACCTTGTGGTGATGATGAAACTGTTGCTAAATGGAACAAACAAAGGAGTGCTGCTTTCCCCAAAACATATGATGCCCCCCAAGGACAGGCCTGCAAAACTTGTGACCTCCAAAGCTAACCGTGGCCTGGCAGCCACAGTAGTCGGAGGGCTGGCCATGTTCTCTTAAGCCAGGCTCTGAAAAGAGCTTCAGGGGTCTCTAAAAGCCCACCTTGAAGGAGAGGAGACCTTTACATGCTCCGGGATTCTTCAATGAGCTCGAAGACAACTGCTGGCTTCCTGTCTGAGGAATGTTTTGCACAGCCAGGACAGAGGAGATCTCCTTCAGCAAAGTCCTTGTCAGCCACAGATCATGAGTGCCAACCGTCCCCCTAGATGCAGCCGACAGAGATCAAGCGCCCTGGGTCTTCAGCGGCCAAGGTCCTTAAAAGTGTAAAGGAGTGGCACGCCTGCCTTTCATAGAAATAGGCCTAGCGGGGAATGACAGTAGGGAGGACATCGTGGCAGGGGTTGGCTCCCCCCGTTTTGGATTTAGCCCCACGCCTATTTATTCTGACACAGTTCAGTTTAATGTCTGCCAATAGCTTCACTTCCTTAGGTTCCAGAGAAGAGAACCATTACATAGAAATGGCAGGTGGGGGTGGGGCAATTTTTCTGAGTTCTCGGATTGTCTCGGAAAAGAACTACCCGAAGTTCCTCAGTGTTGGAGTGTAGGACAGAAACTCCAGTAATTTCTGAGTTCACCGGAGGGGAGTTTCCTGGAGCTCTCAGGTCCTTTGAATGGCAGCCCCATCTGAGGGTTGAGAACCACCACTGCCTCTCCTTGCGGTCTTCCTTATAGAATGGCAGAGTTGGAAGAGACCCCGGAGGTCCTCTAGTCCAATCCCTGCAAGGCAGGAATCTCAACTACAGCATCCATGACAAATGCTTGGACTGCAAAAACAAACATGGAATAATGCACAGCTGTGCTGGGGGGGGTCACAAGTTGTGCAGATGTGCCCTAGGTAGAGAAATTCAGTGCTATTTGAATTTAAAGGCAAATCTACAACACTTCACATTCCAAAACAATATGCGAACTGGAATACAGCCACCTTTTGACTTTCACACATTTCCAAATTTTGTAGTACAGTTCTACAGCCAAGTCACATCTACAAAAATATTTATACTGGGGTAAAGTGTGCTTTAAAATGCATAGATCTGTGGAAATAACACACACAAAATGAATTATATGATGTGAAAATGTTTTGCAAAAAAGGTGTATATCAGAGGAAATTGCATACAAGCATGAGTCTAGTGGGAGAAATTCGCACTAAAAAGCTGAATAATTTTCATGAGGACTTTGCAAACGAAATTGTAAACTGATGTGGAAATGTGTAGGATTTGGGTTTGGAAAAAGCAAAAACTAAGAGAAACTGAAGTGGGCAGATTCACCCATCCCTAGTCCTAGCAAAGCAATTTCTGTTTCATGTTTTTCAAAGGCTATGACATCCATACAACTGGAAGTTGCAAACCAGACCACCAATATTACCCGGCTCATAATCTTCCTCTTCCCTCTATGTAGGTGTCTCCCTAGCCAGGCTTGCTTTGCTTTACAGAATGATCCGCCCACCTGCGCAGGCACTAAACCCCCTAAATCCTAAATGTGAGGAATTTCCAGAGGAAAAAGCAAATTCCCTTGAATTTTGTTGTCTCATGGGGGGGGAGCGCACGCAGCAGCAGAGGGAATGTGTGTAAACACTGCAAATGTGTGCTCCAAGCAATAATGCTTAATTGAATCAATTACTGCTAGTGGAAAACAATAAATACCCATTCCCAACAAATAATTTTTCTTGCAGCTGGATCCTATGTATGCTTACTCCAATTCAATAAGGTTTCCACCAAAGCACAGGATTGCAGCCATAACTTAGGTCCCATCTACACAATACAGTTAAAGCACTCTCACACAATTCTAACTGTCATGGGTTCCCACCAAAGGATCATGGGAACTGCGGTTTGTTAAGGGCACTGGGAGTTGTTAGGATAACCCCCCCCCATCTCCATCACAATTCTCAGAGATTCTTTGAGAGCCATGATTATTACGATGGTAGAAGAAGGGTTTAAACATATGCCTTGGCTTCATGCAGCATCATCACTGATTAATTATATTATATTGTTACACTGCAAGGAGATCTGATAACTCTCAGCTCCCTTACACTGCAGTTTCCGGGATTCTTTGAAGCCATGATTATTACGATTAAAGTAGTACAAGAATGCTTTAAACATATGCCTTAGGCTTCATGCAGAACATATATCACTATTATTATTATTATTATATGTGGAACCAGCGACGTTGTGTTGTGACGTCATGACGGACTGCGCATGCGCAAAATGTCGCGCATGCGCACTCCATCGTTGGGCCGTCGCTGCTTCCACGGTGACCTTTTGAGCTGCAGAGCTAAAAGGCAGCTCATGGGGCTGCCGCATGCGATCGGTGGCTCCCTGTCAATCGCATGCGGCAGCCCCACGAGCCGCCTTTTCACTCTGCGGCTCACAAGGTCGCCGCGGAAGTAGCCCAGCAGCAGAGTGCGCACGTGCGACATTTCACACAGGCGCACTCCGTCTGGGTCGGTGCTGCTGCTTCCACGGCAACCTTGCGAGCCACAGAGCGAAAAGCAGCAGGGGAGGGGCAGCCCCATGAGCCGCAGCCCCATAGCGGCGCCGGTGGGCGGGCTCCGGGGCAGAGCAGGTTTGCGAGCAGACTGCGGGGTGAGGCTGCCTCGCTCCGTGGCTTGCTCGGGGCCCGCCAGTGGGGCGGGGCCGGCCCAAGTGTCACCCTCCTCCCCTGGAACCCGGGGCGGCCCACACCCATCACCCCCCTTGCGACGCCACTGTATTATTATTATTATTATTATTATTATTATATTATTATTATTATTATCTCAGTTAGTAGAGCATAAGAACCTTAATCTCAGGGTCATGGGTTCAAGACTCATGTTAAGCAAAAGGTTCTTCCATTGCAAGTGGCTGGACTAGAGGACCCTTGTGGTCCCTAACAAATCTATTATTCTATGATCTTCAACAAGATCAGGAGAATCCATATTGTTATTTATTTATTTATTTATTTAGGAAATGTACAAGCAAATCAAATATTAATAGTAGTAGTAGTAGTAGTAGTAATAGTAACAATAATAAGAAGTTTGTATAACACCCTTCGTTTGTAGATCTCAGAGAACAAAACCCCTCTAAAATAAAGTAAAACTATTATCAATAAAATCAGGAAATTTCAAAAACATGCATATAGACCTACGTTTTATGTCTGGATAGGTTTTCTGAAATAAAGGAAAGTTTCTGCTGGCATCTGAAATAGGGCTGTGCGGGTTTGCGGTTCCAAAGCAGAGGTCACATCAAAAGATTGATTCCTAGCAAACGGCGAACGCTTGTAAAAGTGCAAGTTCTGCTGGGGACAATTCATTGAGTATTTGAAATGTTATTGTATAGGCTACATATAAGTTCATTAGCAAGATTGACTTAAACCAAACAGTTAAAAGATAACTAGGGAGTAATTATTAATTGGAGTAAAGAAGGAGATGCAGTGTTGTAAATTTAAAAATATAAGAAACCACAAAAGGAGTTGGGGTGTGTGTTTCAAAATACATATATTTGTTGGAAAATATTGGATTGTGTTTTTGTCAAAATATTTCTGAAAAATTGAAAAATAAAATTTTTTTTTAAAAGTGCAAGTTCTGCAGCTTGGAGAGGTTGTAAGCAGGTCTTAAAACTGTTACATATAAAAAGGGGGAAAGTGATGGAGTTACGGATGCAAGCAAGGAGCCATGAATGCAAATATTGCAGCATACCATACATACAGGCTTAATGATTAGTCTAAGACTCTAAGCCAAAGGTCACATTTCTTGGATTGCTTTGTTCACAATTTCCCCAGAGGAGGATCTGAAGGCTCAAAACACAGCTGTAAATCTGAAGCTTTGCTCATCTGGCCTTGCAAGCTGCCCAGTGTTTGCTGCAACGATGGCCCTACGGCCCTTCCCCACGCTGCCAGAGAGCAGGTTGGTTGGGAAGCAGACCCTTCCTAGGAGAAGGATTGGGAGCAGGGAAGCGAGAGACAAACCTATTAACTCTCCAAGCAGCTTTCTCCCTTATGAAACTTGGAGGGGGACTGGGGGCAGAATGCTGAATATTTAGAGATTGATGTGCATGCATGCATGTTGTTGTTGTTGTTGTTAAATTGAATTATATGTAATTTAGCTCTTCATTGTCTTTGCTGCTAAAGCTTCTTGCAGGAGGCAAAAGTGGGGGCAGGTGGAGGAGAGAAGAGAAGAGAAGAGAAGAGAGGATTATCTGTTCAGCATCTTGATAGGCTTTCATTTATTTACAAAGTTGCTTTACAGCCACAACAGTTTAATTAAATTAATATTCTGACTTATTTACAGTAAGCATTATGAATATGTGATTACTTTCTCTCTCTTTTTCAATGCTGAATTTCTAATCAGCTCACATGTTCGTAATTAAAGTATGCCACTAAAATACCAATTTTTGACGAGAGAAAATACAGGAAAACATACTTTGTTTTTTTCTACCTCTTTAATCTTTCATAATTTCCCCTTTGTGTGAATATATTACACTGTGCAGGATCTTTGGGAAGTGGGAAAATTCTGTTCTAGATTGGAAACCTATTTGCTATATGACATTCTAGAGGAAATTCAACTTTTTAAATTTGCGTCATATCTTTACACACCCCAGAATTCATCTGCCACTCAGTTGCAAATCTCAGAGGGAGAAGAGACTTCTCTGAAAACTTGATGGGTCCAGATTTTGCCTTGGCTCATGAGAGCTCACCACAAGCACCTGCCAGTCCTGTTGTGAAGCACAGGGAGGAAGCTGCTTCGGGTGGCAAATTCTGATGGGGGGCTAAAAGGTTGTGCCACGCGGTCTGCCCTGCAGCCCCTAAACTAGATTGCTGCCCTAGCATGGCTGGTGCGCCAAGGAGGGGACTGAGGCAACCTGCCTTGGGAAGCCTGCTCCTTCCACCCCACCAGGGTGAAGGGGAAGCTTCGGTGGCAAGTCTTCCGTCAGGCACCAAAGTGTCTTGGGTCTGACATGCACTGTTGCAGAGATGAAGAAAGACCAACCACTAATGTCAGCTGAGAGCAGTGCTTTTTTTCTTTTTTAAAAAGAGTGTTTAGGGGTACTCTCATTTTCCTACTCCTATTGAAATACGTACCCCTGAGTATGCATCCCCCTGTGTCCCCTCCCCCCAGAAAAAAGTACTGGCTGAGAGCATTTCCTACTTGATACTCTTCCTCTCCATATCTCAGTGCCCTTCTGCTCCTCATATATGTGCAGCCAAATAAAATAGTCTGAAGATGCCAAGTAATTTTTCATTACAGATATTACAAACATAATTCTAATATGTGTATATACAGTATGTATTTGGTGAGGAGCTATGCCATCACCCACCCTCCTGTGCTTTGTGGGCGGAAAGGTTTGGAGGGAAATGCTTGTTGCTAGCAAATGTAAAATAAAAATAAATCTACTATAGTGGTCTCCCTTTAGCTTTTGGAAGATGGAGTCTTGCCATTTCATACACACCCAAAAGCTGCTTTGCTGTGAAATGGCAAAATTCCACAATAAATCAAATTCACAAATACGAACAAAGCAGAAAGAGGTGCTTTTGTCACAGAACAAGCACAGAATTGATTTTGTGATATCGAAACAAACTGTATACACTTCTCCATTTGGGGAAAGGAATAAACCCAAACTACAATATTACTGGGCCTGCTTATACATTAGACTTTCCGCGCATGTTCCCTAGGTGAAATTCTATGAAGCAGAGGGAGGGATGTAAAGAAAAGTGGTACTTCAGAAGTCGAATGGCTTGGCTCCCGAACAAATCAGCTGCCGAGTGCTCAAACCTGGGAGTTTGCAAACATTTTTCGGAGCTGAATGGCCAACGTGGCTTCTGATTGAATGCAGGAAGCTCTTGAAGCCAATCAGAAGCCATGCCTTGATTTTCAAACCGTTTAGGGAGTCGAACAGACTCCCAGAACGGATTAAGTTCGAGAACCTAGGTACCACTGTATTTGCCTCTAAATTTCATCTTAAATTGCATTTAACTTCTGGAATTATTTGGGTAGACTTTTCCTGGAAAAATGACATACAAATAATCACAAAAGTGATTATTTCAATAGTTTTCCATCATATCTATCTATCTATCTATTGTGTTTTGTGCTCAGTCCTCTCCCCAGATGGAGGTTTCAGCCTCCCTGGCCACTGGAGGCATCTTCAAGATCAGACTTCTCCTGGGGTCCCTATAACCTACTAGGACCTGGGTGGGACTCCTCAGATTTCCTGATCTCCTCCCACTCTTCCTTGTCACCTGCCCACCCTCTGCATGACATCTCCATGGGGCTTGGGACAGGATCCATCTCTGGAGGCCAATTGACAGCTTCTCCTGGCCTTGAGGCAGAGCTGTCAACCTTCCTTATTTTGCATTGGGAAATGGCCATAGCTGTCAACTTTCCCTTTTTTTGCAATGGGAAATGGCGCTGGAATAAGGGAATTTCCCGCAAAAAAATGGAAAGTTAACAGCTATGCCTTGAGGGGTGGAGGAAGGCTCAGACCAGGGCTTTTTTCCAGCAGGAAATTGCCAGAACTCAGTTCCGGCGCCTCTCAGGTGAGTGCTATTGCCATGCTAAGAGAAAGAGGGAGGCATTCATGGTGAGATCCAGCATCACTTTTGCTAGAAAAATAGCATTGGGTCCGACCAGAGGCTTTATGCCTAGAATAGCCAAACGTACATGACCTCACTTTGCGAAAATATGTGAGAATATCGTGTGTGATGTCAGCTTTCTGTAGATTAAAGATGTGGGTTGAGAATTAGTGAACTGTGAAGTGTAGGTGGATTCCCATGAGGCAAGACACAGCAGTAACAGCAGGAACCTTTATTGAACTAACAGAACTGGACAACAGAGGCAAAGCAACTGTTTATATGCATTTCTGAAGGTCTGGGCCACTCCCACTCCCAATGTGATTGGCTGTCTAAACTTCCAAACTGCGAATCATGACTCAGAGTTTAAGGGCCAATGGCAGAGGCCCAACTCCTGAAATGTTCTGTGATTGTATATCATGTATTGAATCAGAACACAGGAGCTCAGAATCCTTAGTCCAGACTCAAGCTCAGGCAAATACAGACCACTGAATACATAACCAACTGGGTATGTGGAACCTATGGGTAGAATCCACGGGCCGTGTCAGATTAAGGGAACTAAATTCCAACCATTTACATGATTAGATGCCATATCTAACAGATACAGGTAGGTAGCCGTGTTGGTCTGCCATAGTCAAAACAAAATAAAAAATTCCTTCCAGTAGCACCTTAGAGACCAACTAAGTTTGTTCTTGGTATGAGCTTTCGTGTGCATGCACACTTCTTCAGATAGTATCTGAAGAAGTGTGCATGCACACGAAAGCTCATACCAAGAACAAACTTAGTTGGCCTCTAAGGTGCTACTGGAAGGATTTTTATATTTTTTATTTTGTTATATCTAACCAACACTTTGATGCCCTAGTATAGAACTTTTCAGCTTTTCAGTGAGTAAAGTAAGTCAATATTACTCCTATTATTAATAACAGCATTCACAGAAACAGAATTTGAAATCATATTAAGGCATTGACAGAAATTAAAAAAGAATTCAGAGTTTTGTCAAATGCAGCTTCTCAATTACTACATTGTACTGAGTTACAGCTTTCACAAGTCAAACCACTGAACGGCCTCAGAAATAGCTTTCACTGAAGACTGGAGAGGCAGCCGTCAAAACATGTTGTGTCTTCCTTGTAACAGAGAATTCCTTGCAATAGAATATTATGTATTCTAATTTAGTTCACTTGAGAACTGTTCCACATAGAGGTCTTTGACTTATGATAGGAATATCTGCTCTTGAATTTCTTTAATTCTGGTTTGAATAATGACACGCCAAGGTTCTCATTATTGCAACTTTTAAAACTATTTCTGTAGCACTGGATGACACCTTTTAACCAGGGTATTGGCTTTCTTTCAGCTTTCATTGATGGGGATTTTACCATATGCTGGAAACCTTCCAGTTAGCGGCCACACACTTACCGCCTGTCATGATCCATGATGGGTCTCAGAGTATAAATTAATTTCCTGACATAAGAGGCCAGCCACTTTGATATGATCAGCTGCTGACACTGATTGGCAGATGGGAAACAGATGCTTTGGCAGACTCAAAATGTAACATTTACTGAATAAAGTGAGTGATAAAAAAAATCCTTTAAATATTGAATGAAGGAAAAAGAACTTGCTAAAAACTTGCTGCACCAAAACCCACTAACTATATGCAGTGCTTTTTTCTGGCAGTACCAGCACTGTGTTTTCCACGAAAAAATCACCGATGACCCACAAAAGCAATGTCCCTTTTCTGCTGGAGAGCAGCAACTCCTCCTCTGCTTTCCTCCCCAGAAGCAGCCTTTAGCGCAGGGGTGTCCAAACTTTTTTCAAAGAGGGCCAGATTTTATGAAATGAACATGCATGAGGGCCAACTAAAGTTGGTGAGCTTTTTTTAGGATTGAAGTTGTTGAGCTTTTGGGGGGATTTTACCCCAGGAAATAAACGGCCACAGGGACCAGATTAAACCAACTAGCAGGCCGGATTAGGCCCCCAAAACGTACCCTGCAGAGCTCCACCTCCCAGCATGCTCCATGGGCTCCCTCGCCGCCTTTTCTGGAAGGGAGCGGATTATCGTTTCCAGCCCCAGAAAGTGACGGTTGATTGGTGGGAGGCTTTGACATGTGTGAGAGACGGCTCCCCCCCCCTCCGGCACCTGCAGCTTCCTCTCCCCCAACTCATTCCACTGCCCCCCCCAAGCAAGGCCTGGTTTATTTGAGGAGTCCCCTCTGTCGTTGAGTTGAGGGTGAGCCCTACAACTCAGCCCCCTTTGTGCAGAGGGGTAGATGAGGCAGGGGTCCCAGTTCCTCCCTCCCTTCAAAGACTAAATCTATTTCTCCTCTCTGTCTTCAGAATTGTGTGTAATCATATAGTATCCCCTCTTTTCCTTCTGGGAGGCAAATTCCCTTGAAACTTTCTCTCCCGGGGGGGGCATTCCACTTCCCCCATTTTTCTTTATTTCTTTTTTGGGGTGGTGTGGTGTGGGGTTTTCCTTCCCGGAAACTCCTTGGCCAGTACTCTCCCTTTGCATCAAGCCTTGCAAAGAAGGACTTGCCGCCAGCATATGGGAGACAGGTGCCCTGGTGGCTTTCTTGGGAGGGGGGCGCTGCTTGAACCCAGCGCTGCTCTCAGCATAGGAGGCAGGAAGGGATGTGGGCTGCACAGGCACAAGATGGCCTCACCTGCGCCTTTGCCTCCGGTTCCAGGGGCGGGAAGAGAGAGAGTTTTGTGCACACTCAGAATTTCAGGTGCATGAAAAAGAACCCCTGCTCTCCTAGCATGCAGTGAGGAAATAGCATTTATATGATTTGTTAGTCACTTTCTCTTGCTGAAAGCAACCCCAAGTGACATACAACCAAATTAAGTAGTAAGTATGGGTCAGCTGATCTACAAATCACTGAAACAATGACTCAGGGCATGAGAAGAGGAGCTCGCATTTTCCGCCCTCAGAGAATGAAAGGTCAGTGTGTTGACGGCCTCCTGCTTTCATCCATTATAAATGCCATGGATTGGCTGGGTGTAAAGTAATGGTGGGAGGAACCAGCCGGGGAATCCCCAAGAGAAGAAGAAGGCTCAGAACCTGAGGAAACAATGGTGGGACAATGATAAGCGGTTGGAGGGAGGAGCAGAGGTGTAGGAAGGTCAGGTGGTACCCGGTGCAAATTTCTTGTCAACCCCCCCCATTGATTCCCCCCTGCAAAAATGGTTTTACGTTATTTCATATTTTCTTACAAAGGAATAATAACAAGTAATAATAATAATAATAAACTTTTATTTATATCCCGCCCTCCCTGGCTGAAGTCGGGCTCAGGGTGGCTAACATCAGATACATAACATTGGTATAAAATCAAACAATAATTAAATTGCCTCCTAAAAACATCTCAAAATCAAATTAAAGTCTAATTAGATGGCTTTCCACAGGGTGGGTTGGGAACAGTAAGGCTCCACTGAACTGAAATTTCAGCCTTCACGACATAGGAAAACAGCCAAGTAAACAGCTATTTTGGTGGAGGAGGGTCAAGATATTAACCGATATGCATGAAATTTCATATATAGCTATATAATCCCTAGTATAGTAAGATAAGACCTTTGGAGCAGGCATTTTTTTAAAAAAAGTTTTTTATGAACCGCCCTAGTAGGGCAGTAATTGTTCCTTGATAATTTGTCACCCCCTCCATTATGGAACCTGGGGCGACCCGTCCCCTATGCCCCCCCTTGCTATGCCCCTGGGGAGGAGAGAGAGAAGATTGGGAAGAGGAGTGTCGGAAGCTGAAGAGGCAACAGGGCTTAGTGAGCGGGGAGAGACTGTGGCAGAGAGAAGCCCAGAATTGGAGGCAGAAGCTGAAGCAGGAGAGGAGGGAGACCAAGAGGCAGAGATGTCAAGCTAATGAAGAGTCAAGGGGGTCTCCCCTTCCTGCTGTAACAAGCTCCCCTCCTCGCATCTCCCAGAGGGCTGAAACAGGGGGAGCAGCAAAAACCTGCCTGCAGGCACAGTATCTGATTGCTTAGGAAAAAGCTCTGGAGACGGCTATGCGGAGGTGGGGACTATCAGTCTCTGGTTTTCATGGATAAATGTAAAGTACTACACTTGGGCAAAAAAAATGAAAGGCACAAATACAGGATGGGTGACACCTGGCTTGAGAGCAGTACATGTGAAAAGGATCTAGGAGTCTTGGTAGACCATAAACTTGACATGAGTCAACAGTGTGATGCAGCAGCTAAAAAAGCCAATGCAATTCTGGGCTGCATCAATAGGAGTATAGCATCTAGATCAAGGGAAGTAATAGTACCACTATATTCCGCTCTGGTCAGACCTCACCTGGAATACTGTGTCCAGTTCTGGGCACCACAGTTCAAGAAGGATACTGACAAGCTGGAACGTGTCCAGAAGAGGGCAACCAAAATGGTCAAAGGCCTGGAAACGATGCCTTATGAGGAACGGCTTAGGGAGCTGGGTATGTTTAGCCTGGAGAAGAGAAGGTTAAGGGGTGATATGATAGCCATGTTCAAATATATAAAAGGATGTCATATAGAGGAGGGAGAAAGGTTGTTTTCTGCTGCTCCAGAGAAGCGGACACGGGGCAATGGATTCAAACTACAAGAAAGAAGATTCCACCTAAACATTAGGAAGAACTTCCTGACAGTAAGAGCTGTTGGACAGTGGAATTTGCTGCCAAGGAGTGTGGTGGAGTCTCCTTCTTTGGAGGTCTTTAAGCGGAGGCTTGACAGCCATCTGTCAGGAATGCTTTGATGGTGTTTCCTGCTTGGCAGGGGGTTGGACTGGATAGCCCTTGTGGTCTCTTCCAACTCTATGATTCTATGATTCTAATTCTGTGATGATCGTGTTTTTGCTAATAAAGTGTTAACTCCAATTTTGAATGGTATGATTACTGACTGGCATGCTCCTGTGACCGTAGGTGTGTTGGGGAGACCCGGCCAGATGGGCGGGGTATAAATAATAAATTATTATTATTATTATTATTTTCTCCATGCGCAGACCTTTACCAGAAACATGCTTGCACCTGAGTTGCTGGGTGTGCCCAGTGAGAGAGTCACCCAACAAAGGCCATGACTGTAAGTGATGGAAATAACATCGGACAAGTCAATATCCCACCTTTCTTCCTCATTCACCACTTGCCGTCTTCCAGCTTCCTGACTTCCTAAGTTTGTTGAATTCCAGCCATCCAATGTAATATTTGTTCAGCTGGCAGACATGCAGTTGCAAATTGGGTCCTGGAAACCGACACCCTGCGTTGTGGGTGGGTTCGATTGGTCAGCCACAACACCCGATTGGAAGGACCCTCAATGCTGGGTTCAATCTGGCCAATGGGGTGCAGTCTAATTGTATCGAGGGGCCTATATATGCCCATGTATGTCTCCCAGAGCTTCCTCTTTCGGTGCGTGCATCAGAACACTCACCCACCTCTCCCTAATTTTAGAGCTGTTGCTCTTGACCTTGCTATACCGTCGTGTTTTGTCTGTCATTGGGACAAGGGCATGGCAGGAATTTTCCCCTCTTGGCTGATTGGATGTTGCCATTTGGGTTTCGCCTGCCACGTAGCAAATCATCACAACTTGTAAGGTTGCAGATAGGCTCTGGTTCAGGTGATAGGGACGGGAGAATGCTCTTGCCATCCCTATGTGAAGGGTATTCCGTTAAAGGAATCCAGGGACTCGCTGTTGTGCCTGTGCCTGAGTCCAGGGGGACATTTGGGTGGTGGAGATAGCCTGTTCCCGGCTTTCCGCTTATCCAGGTGTTCACCCTTGGCTGACCTAACCCTGGGTCAGCGCTACCTGCATGGCAGAGAGCTAGTCGAACCAGAGCCCATGCAAAAATTCACAGTCTGTAATCAATAAAGTTGTGGCCTATATTCTGCCAAAACCCAAACCAAATATTTGAGTCACGTGTGAGTTATTTAAGGGGAGGTTTCTGAGTCTAAACACGCAAATACCTGGTGGTTTAGAAGAGCTCTTCTAAGAAGAAAAGTGCATGATGCAGCCAAAATTAAGCACATTCCGTTCTCATTTGTGGGAAAGATTTAAGCATACAGTTGAACACTTCCATTAAAACAGAATTGTAAAGAGCCAGGTTAAAGAATGTGCTTGCTTTTCCAGAAGTGAAAGATGGACAACAGAGAGCAACATTGTGATATACAAATGTTTAATATACAAAAGTGGGAATGATGGTGGATGTACATTTTCAGAGACATTCCATAGGTTGCAATGAATGTCAGAATTTGGATGAATGTCAGTATTCACATGTGAATGTTGACAATCCCAGACAAACTTTGTGAATGTCTGAAAACTGGAATACAGCCTTGAATGCTGACAGTGACCTGAATGTCGGCCATCCACATGTATAGATCCAAACAAAAAGGAGAGAGGCGCCTTTGTAGGTGCATCTATAAAATCAGTTTGACTTGTTAACAGTTACACATGAGGGCCAACATTTGCAACATTGGGGGGCATTCTGCAAAAAATAAATAAATTGTGAACTGTTTCAATCTTGACTCTCTGGTACCTACCTACCTTTTATGGCCATTCTACATATCACTGTAAGCAATATGCATGCGCATTAGAAAGAAGATAACCAGAGAATGCATCAAGTGTTAACAACCACTTGTGGGCGTAGGAGGTCAGATAACAAATTCAAAGAGGCAGGTGAGTTTCATGTGATACAAGGCAGCACTGCAGGTACTGCTGGGAGCATCCACAAATATCTATTTCTACACGAAACCTTAGCCTAATGTTATACATCTTCAACCAGGCAAGCAGGAGGTATTATTAAAGTTCAATGGTGCATTCTGGTCAGGCAGAGGCATCTGAGAATGTGAAAAGGGGCTAGCAAGGGGTCTGGCCTGGGGAGTGCTTAGGGCCAGACAGAACAGCCTAGAGGGTCACATGAAGGCCCCCCATTTCTGGTTTAAGGCTGCAATAAGTCCATGCTGTGGTTGAGATTGGATTCGAGATTTTTCAACTCATCCAGGTCTCATGCAGCCAATATAACAGCTGCAAATATATTCTACTGGACTAATTTCATTGCCAAGCAAACAGCAATCCATGAAACTGAATGTTTAAGATTGCCTGTCACCATCACTTCTAGAATTCAGGAGGGGGGAGCAGAGAGAAAAATATCCAACATTTGCTCATACATTATTATGCAAAAATAGAGTAGGGACAGAAGCTTTAGAATATTGTAGAATGGATATTGTGCCACAACATCATAGGACTACTTGATGGCATTTCTCAGAAAAAAAAAATGTTTTCATCTGTTTCCTTGGGATTTGTGGGGAACCAATAAATATTAAATAAGTTATTTTCTGATTTTGTTCTCCTTCTCTGCTTCACTTGCCTCACTAGGTCTAGATAGTGCCTCCTTGTCTATTTTTGTGTGTCTTTTAATAACTGTTTTTTTCTTTCCAAAAAGCTTCCTTTGTAATGCAAATGGATTCCAGTACAAAAACCACCTCGTTCTATATTCTCAAAGTCATCTTGTCATTTCATATACTGTCGTTTATGGACAGATTCACCCATGTGAATACATCCTGTCCTGTTTTTGTAGCCAGAGTTTCTGAGAGAAACACACAGAGAGAGAGATCATAAGAAAGAAAACTACTGCTCCATTTTGATAATAGAGGGTCTCCATGGATTCTTGTGCAAGAATGTTCCCCCCCCCAAAAAAAAAATCTCTCACACACACAATACACAAATTTGGTTGTCTTCTGTGGTTGTATCTTTTAAATGTAGAATTTTGCTTTCTTTTCTTTGAGAGAAAAGAACATTTTATCATAAGCTTCACTAACATGTCTCAAAAATTTCTTAGAATGAGAACGTAGAAGTTCTTAGAATGAGCATTGCTGGTGTCTACTTTAAGTAAGCGTACAAATATAAGAACAGCCTTACTAATTTGGACCAAAATCCCATTTACTTCAGAATACTGCCTGCAGTAGTCAGTTGCCTCTGGAAAGTTCACCAACAGGATAAGAAGCAAGTACGCACCTGCTGTTATTTGAACAAGGAACAGAATGCTCCTTCTGAACACAGACGTTCCATTTAACTATTGTGGCTATGCATGCAATTGTGTGTGGGCATAGCCTATGATTTTGTGTCTAATCCACCAGATCCTGTGAGAGAGAGTTATCAGTGATGTGTTGTGTGAATGAGCCCACCTTCAGCGCCATTGGCTGACACCACTGGTTACAACCCACTGGATCAGGGAGCTGCAGCAATCCTAAAAACTATTATTAAGTAGTGGGTGGACATAGCAGACAACACAGAGATTTCTCCAAGCAGCTCTTTATTCTTAAGCTGGAACTGAACTGAACACAAACACCTCAGCCGGCCAGCTTTTATAGACAGCCGGCTGACAACAACAGCCCAGGGTTTCCCACCTAAATTAACTGATGTGGACCTGAGTGAAAACTATATACACAACACCCCTGGTGGCCTAGGGTGAGAACTTCAATACATAACAACTATGGTTGGCATTCACATCAGATTTCAACACATACTCTCTATCTATCTATCTATCTATCTAGTTGCACATCTTTTTTTCTTCTAGCAAATTTGTGCCACCACTATATTTATTTAGATTAAGATTTTCTCATACTTCCCCTGTCCCCTCAAAGCAGCTAACAAACAGAATTAAAACAAGAATCCACATCATCATCATTTTAAAAACACACACATATATAACAAACAACATGGGGGGAAAGAAAGTTGGTCAATATATAACACTTAGCACTTAACTAGCAACAGGATCAAAAGTTCACTGCAAGAGGAAAGTCTTCCATCATTCCAGGAACAAGAAGTTAAGCCGCAGAAAAGGCTCTCTCACGATACCTCATTCATCTCCACATGTTGCTGGCATCTGTCTGTCTCGAGAGACAATGGAGTGTGTCTCCAGGGGTGAAGTCAAACCACAGCACTGAATTGACCTCCCAGGGGCACAACCCCCACCCCGTGGCCTCGCTGATGTGGTCCAAAGGAAAGCACAGCACAGATTCTCCAAAGCTGGCTTTAATTTTGGAATTAGATCTCTTATAGTTTGCTTTATATTCTTAATCACTATATTCTTGATTGATTGATTGATTACATTTGCATGTCACCTTTCATCTGAGGATCACAGGGCGGTTCATAACATATAGGCAGAAATCAGCCCCTGTCACAGCTTCCAAGCCGGCATCAGCCGTGCACAGGGCTCTGCAGCCGGCAGCAGCAAAAGAGAGACAGAAGAAGCCTAACAGGGTGCAGTCGACTTAATTTTAGCATGTTTGGATGCCTCGGAGGCAGGTAGCAGCTCAGCTTCGCAGGAAGGGCAATAGGGAAGTTTGTGTCGCAGTTCACAGTTGGTGAGGTCAAGCCACCTGCCATGAAGGCATTGTGGTTGGATAGGTCAGGGGGAGTCCATGTGACAGACGTCACCAATGACCTCTTCCTACTGACCTGCAGAGGGGGGGGCAAGAGCATCTCTTGGGGTGGGCAAAGGGGACTGAACAGAGATTCGTCCCCTTTCAGTGACAGTTTAGGTGTGTGTGGGGGGAATAGTTTGGTTTAGCCTGGTGACGTACTTTAGGCACCTTTCAGGTGATGGGTCTGCCCCAAGGCTCACTTCTCGGACTCTGCGGTTCAGAGGGTGAGATAGGGGCCTCCTTTGAGGCCAAATTCCCTCATCCACCTGGGGTTCTGCAGTCCAGGGGGGGTGGGGGTGGGGGTAAGTCCTCCCTTCTCACCTTCAAGATGTGGCCCGGGAATCAGGGTAGGTGAGGGAGCCATGCCCTAATTCCTTAGTCAAGGGCGGGTCACTCAGTGGCTATAGTTAGTTCCTGCACCTTAGTCACGCCCACGCCCCCCCCCCCCGGCTGAATTTAATTTAAGACCTAAATAAAAGTGGCCCAGTTCAACCACAGCTTATGTGTCTGTCTCTTTATCTGCAAGAAGTGAGGTTACAGGGAATGAGGCAGAGGGCCTTCTCGGTGGTGGCACCCGCCCTGTGGAACGCCCTCCCATCAGATGTCAAGGAAATAAACAACTATCCTGACTTTTAGAAGACATCTGAAGGCAGCCCTGTTTAGGGAAGTTTTTAATGTTTGATGTTTTATTGTGCTTTTAATTCTGTTGGGAGCTCCCCAGAGTGTGTGTGGGGGGGGAACCCAGACGGCTGGGTGGAGTAGAAATAAATTATTATTATTACTGTAAAGGGTTGAAGATTTTTTCCTTTGTTTTTTATTAAAGAACAGCAGCAAAGGTGGTGTTTGTGGGTTTTTTTAGCTCCATTTAAATACATTTCTACTACCAATGATTCTTGCCTCTGAAGCCCACCTCCCTAACGAAGTAACCTTTCCTGATATCTGTTGGGATGCTGCACCCCAGAAAAGTAATCTGACAGGTCTATATTTATAGGTGGTTTTGTTCTTTAAAAAAACAAAAATGAGAATTTTATGTAATTTTAAAGATTTCTGTAAGTGTTGTACAGTACATAAAAGTGTGATATGTGTATATTGATATTGTGGGTTTTATTTTAATGGAATTACATCGATATTTAATAAGAGAGATAAAACGACACAAATGAATGCATTTATTGGTGGCAAATGTCTTGGAAAGCCTGCATGAAACTGAATACACAGGGGACATAAGAATTCATGGTGCTCAACTGAATGGCATTGCCGTTGCCCTAGTTATTCTCTGCTGCTTTGTTTTACCAAGTGTGTGAGAGAAAATTTGGGGAAATGTGTAACAGAGGGAACAAGCAGGACAGGGGGAGGAGGAGGCAATGGTAGTTTTGCCAGTCATTTTTACTTTGGTGCCTTCTGTTGCTGAACAGAAGCCGTATGTACAGATCTGCTCACTTTCTCTACCTCTAGAACAGCAAGATTTGCAATGAAAATGTATACTAAAATGGTGCATTGCACTACTCCGTCAGACTGTCTGATTTTTATAGATTTCAAGATAAGAGCTGGATTTTCCTTGATTTGTCCTCATCAAAATACACAAGCAACTGGTTTTTTCTGAGCGCTGTAGATAATTAATCTCATTTTCCCTGTGCTTCAGTTTGTGTTCTGTTAGTTTTCTTATTCAAACTTTTGACTCACAAATCTAATTTGAAGCCTCTTTAACTGACCTATGTGGTAATGTGTTTCATTTGCATGTGAAGTTTAGCAGTGAGCAATAAGGCCAGCATACTAATTTGCTCCTTGGTGGATGCAACTTTTGATGTACAAACATCACCTGTGCTCAACACTTCTCCACTACAGAAAGTGTCCACCCCCCCCCCCCCCCCCAAAAAAACTCCACAAGAGATGGCTTAAAGCGGGTTCTCCTTCATGGAGAGCACGTGTTGCGGTGGGGGTCTGCAAACTACCCCCTAGTTGCTGGGTGGGTTAGTTTGGATGGCCACTGTTATGATTGGACCCTGGGTGTTGTTGGGGAGATTTATATGTTGCCATTTTGTGATGGACAGCCCAGCTTGTTATAAAAGGTTAGCTCGCAGAGTGTTCCGCCTCTTTGACTGCGAGCTTCGGATCACCCGCCCTTCCCTCCCTAATTTTAGGCCTCTGTGTTGACCTTGCTATGCCTGTCATGGGGTCATCTGCTTTTGAGGCAGGGGCCTAGTAGGAATTTTTCCATTTGGCTGATTGGCTGGTGCCATCTGGTTTTCGCCTACTGCGTAGCAAATAGTCACAACTTGTAAGGTTGGCGGTTAGGCATTGGTTCTTATTTTGCTGGTTGGTGGAGGGGACTGCTGACTTGTTTGCCCCTCCAAGTTCATCATGGTGTGGGGATTTCCGTTAAAGGAACCCAGGGGCTCGATATGCTTTTGTCCGTATCCCCCGGTTGGGGGCCAGGGCCACGCAAGAGCCCCTGGGAGCCTGTGGGAAGAGGGGAGAGGTGATTCCCACTCACTTTCTCTACCCGGAAGGTTTTCCCCTTACTGACAAATGTCAGTTCTGTCCTTAGGGACAGATAGTCTGAACCAATGCCTAAGCAACCACCCCCGTCTCTTGTAAGTCAATACAGTTGTAGCCAAAATCATGCCAAAAACCAAAACCAAAATTTATGTCTGTGGTGTGAATTTATTTGAGGGGTGGTTTGGGGACCTCGACACACAAAAGGCAGAGATAGGAGAGTGACGTGTGAGGGAGGCCACAGAGGGAAAGCTGAGTATGGACTGCACCATTGCAGCAGGCAGGGCAAAAGTGACAGGGTTATACCTCTGGTCTCTCACAAACAGGAGGGCAAGGATGCCATGGGATGGTCAGGAAGCAAGGGCGCCCAGTAAGGCTGCCCAATGATCGGTGAAAGGATAGAAAGGGCTTCACCAAAACCCCACAAAAAGGAAGGTTCGTGCAACTGGCAAGGCTCATCCATGAGAATCCGCCTCCTTTTTGATATTTTAAATGTAATTTATTTTCTCATTAACTGATAGAGAATTGTGAACTGCCCTGAGACCTGCAGGTATAGGGCAGTATACAAATTAATTAAGTAATAATAATAAGGGGGGGGGGTTAGAAAGTTTTGGAACAGCACCAGTACAGGATTAAACTGAATGTTTAGTGCAAGTGCCAGGTACAAAGGGGGCTTTACTCCCCGGATAGATTGGGGAGGGAATGGTGGGCTTCTTAAGGCTGTAATGGAGACTTGACAAGGCAGGACCCCTTTATTAGAGCGCATGCGAGATATATGACCGCTGAGAGGACGGTTTCTTATTCCTGCAACACAACAAACAAACATCTGAATCAGACCAGTTCTGCAAAGCTGCCTGTTTAGTTTTGCAGTGTGAACACAGTATATATCCAGGGAAAAGAGCAGGGAAAGACGGGAGGGAATACAGGATGTCGGAATCCTGGCAGCACCTGCAGTTATTAAAATATTATTTTGAATGAAATGTCATTACTATTTTATTTAAAATTAATGCAATTCATCCGACCATAAAGAAGGTCCTTTGGAATAAATGGCGGCTTTCCAAGCTCAGCTACTGGGCTGCTGATTACAATGGATTCTGACATTTCTGACAGTTTTATAATTCTCATATTCTGTTCCTAGCTATGCTCTGAAGTGTGTCTGCTTTGCTGAATTCTTCCTCCTGGGGCATGGCGCTAAAGTTTGGTGAACTGAAAGGACAATAAAGCAGTTTGATAGGCAAAAACAGAAAATTACTGTGCTATGCAAAGTTGCTTGTTTGATGACTCCAGGAAAATTAGCATCCACAGTTTAAAAAATAAATGTCACTTAAAAAAAAAAACCTTTAAATGAGCAGTTAGCTATAAAAGACACCCATTGGTTCAAAAGGTGAGGTCACCATCTCACAACAATGCATGGAAATGATCATGGAAGCCATTTTTGAGGGGGTTTGTTGTTGTTTTTTTCATCTGAATAGGAAAGCAAATAATGAACTGTGCCCATCACAGCTGTTGCTTTAAGCTGGTGTGTTTATGGGATGTGCAGTAATTCACTTCTTTGCTGCAATCCACATTACCTTAGAAATGTGGCAGAGGAGGAGACATTCGTTAGCAGTGGGGAGGATTTCCCTAGCTCTCACTTGCAAATGCTTGTTCTGGCAGAAAACATAGCTCCGCCTCCATACCTAGAAGGCATGTCTAGGAGACACTGACTCAGACCCGGCTGTTGTTTGCCATCTGCAAGGACTTGTGCATCCCACTCAAGCTAATGCGTCCAGACATTCCAGCCACATGGGGGGGGTGTGTGTGTAGGGGGCAGGGGTGCTGCCCTTACCCCCCAACATCTCCATCCCATGTGCTCTACCCTGAGTTTTTCATATGGTGCAGGAAGTTCTCAACAGGCCTTGTGAGTGCCGGCATGGTGAAAATGCAAAGTTCCCAATCATGAAGAGGCTTCTGTGTATTGAGCTGAATGCAGTTGGAAGTCTCCCTGTACACCTTCATGCTCAATGTATAAAGTTCTCCAGTGGGGATAAGGTTATCGGGGGAAAGCTTCTGTGAAAGATCCCCTGATATCTTTAGGTTTTCAGCATTTCAACACGTTATCGCCTATAAATCCAGTGGAATCTCCAGAGTCCAATCTATGCAAGTTACACTTGGACTCAGTGCTATTGCCAAGCAAGTTCAAGGCACAAGGAACAAAAAGGGGCTGCTTGCTTTTCAACTGGTTGTCACAAGCAGATACGTTAAAAAAAGGAAATGATATTGCAACACATGTGCTACAAAAATAAATTCAATTAAGTATAAACATTGATTGTTTCAAATCTACCGATATGTTTGCGGGCCCACACGCTAACCCTGTCCTTTCCCCCCTCTCCCACAAAGGAAGAGACTAGACAATGAGGTATGGGTTCGAATTGGCCACAACTTTATTGTATTCAGATTTCAGATGTAGGCAACCTGGCCTTGTTTATGGATATCACAGTCAGGGTCACACTTATCCCATTTTGACTCACAAGGTCATTCTCTCCCAGGTGCAAAACCAGAATTTGTGGTGGGTCATGCAAGGCCACTGCTCTGAGCATCACGGGCATAAGAGCCTGCCAGCGCAGGCCACGCCGGCCCATCCAATAAATGTGTACCTTATTGTGGATGTCAAGATCACAGCCCCACACATGTGATGCAGCATAGGCAGCAGCCCAGTGAACAATGCTGTGCCCCACAATCCAAACACTTGTGCTGGGCTTACTTGCAAGAAAAAATAAATGGGAACAGTGAGGGCCAGCATGCTAGGACGAATGTAGCCCTTAAACGCCATGGAGCGCCAGCAACCAAGCTCTTTGATGTGCGCATAGTCCCACCACCCTTGGTCTGCTGCCGAAGTGGCCGTCCCAATACGGAGCTCGGGGCCGCAAACTCCGCCCACCTGTTGGGAAGGGGTGAGCAGGTATTGCCTGCTGTGCAAGGTTTAAAGCTCCTCCATGGCTGCCTGATCATCCTCCTGCTAAAATTCGTGAGTTTTGGCAGCTTATAATTAAATTAAATTCATGAGTTTTGGCAGCTTATAATTAAGGATGCATGAGCTCCATCACATAGGTGGCACAGCTGAGATCTACTGACAAGTCAGAATGCCCCAAGATATGCTTCCAGATTTCTGCAGTGATCCCCCACTTGCTCCTGCTGTAACCTGGGTGGGCATCACTGAAGCACAGGGAATATCTCCTTGGCATTGGGCATACCTGTTCCTTCCCAACACTCTAAATAAGAGAGCTATGCCAGCCACTGAAGAGAGGGCCAGCATTAGAAACTCCAGGTAGTTCAGCATCAGACAAGGCGCACTAAGTGGTTGGCAGCAAGGATCTGCATGACCATGAATATGCAGATAATCTCACAAAGGCAACCGTCATCTTCGTAACTACGGAGGAATATTTTCTCCCAGTGCAGCTCCATTGTCCACTGAACCTTTACTGCCTTGTGAACTTTTATTTGAGCTGCTGTATAATTCTTCTGCTTCTACTTCTGCTTCATCTACTTCTGCTTCATTGACTACGTACGCAAAAGCATTTGACTGTGTTGACCACAGCAAACTATGGCAAGTTCTTAAAGAAATGGGAGTGCCGGATCACCTCATTTGTCTCCTGAGAAATCTCTATGTGGGACAAGAAGCTACAGTTAGAACTGGATATGGAACAACTGATTGGTTCAAAATTGGGAAAGGAGTACGACAAGGCTGTATATTGTCTCCCTGCTTATTTAACTTATATGCAGAATTCATCATGCGAAAGGCTGGACTGGATGAATCCCAAGCCGGAAATAGAAGGGGAAGAAATGGAGGCAGTGAGAGATTTTACTTTCTTGGGCTCCATGATCACTGCAGATGGTGACAGCAGTCACGAAATTAAAAGACACCTGCTTCTTGGGAGAAAAGCAATGACAAACCTAGACAGCATCTTAAAAAGCAGAGACATCACCTTGCCGACAAAGGTCCGTATAGTTAAAGCTATGGTTTTCCCAGTAGTAATGTATGGAAGTGAGAGCTGGACCATAAAGAAGACTGATCGCCGAAGAATTGATGCTTTTGAATTATGGTGCTGGAGGAGACTCTTGAGAGTCCCATGGACTGCAAAAAGATCAAACTTATCCATCCTTAAAGAAATCAGCCCTGAGTGCTCCCTGGAAGGACAGATCCTGAAGTTGAGGCTCCAGTACTTTGGCCACCTCATGAGAAGAGAAGACTCCCTAGAAAAGACCCTGATGTTGGGAAAGATGGAGGGCACAAGGAGAAGGGGACGACAGAGGATGAGATGGTTGGACAGTGTTCTCGAAGCGACTGGCATGAGTTTGGCCAAACTGTGGGAGGCAGTGATGGATAGGCATGCCTGGCATGCTCTGGTCCATGGGGTCACGAAGAGTCGGACACGACTGAACGACTGAACAACAACAATAATTCTTTTTAAATAAAATAGAAAATTCTTTTCAGTAGCACCTTAGAGACCAACTGTGTTTGTTCTTGGTATGAGCTTTCGTGTGCATGCACACTTCTTCAGATACACTGAAACAGAAGTCACCAGATCCTTAAATATAGTGAGGGAGTGGGGAGGGGTATTACTCAGAAGGGTGGTGGGAATGGGTGATCAGCTGATAGGTGTGGAAAACCTGTTGACGACTCTTAACGGCTGCAATTAGTCTTGCAGGGAAAGGCAAGGGGTGAGATGGCTAAAGATAGCTTTGTTATGTATAATGAGATAAGAATCCAATGTCTTTGTTCAAACCAGGTTTCTCCATGGTTCTAAGTTTGGTGATTACCATGTAGTTGCAATTCAGCCACTTCTCTTTCCAGTCTATTTCTGACCAACACGGCTACCCACCTGTAATCTTTTTTAAATGATCTTCTCCATCAATGTGCACACGTCTCTTCCCATGCTTTGCAGCCTCAAACAATTCTAATTCCAGCAATCTTTTTACATCAAGCTCTAGTCCTTGATAAAAACTTACTCCTTTTTCAGGGGTCCTTGGTTCTTCCCCCTTCTGCTGGCCGGCTTTTGGTATATATTGCTTCTGGCAGTGCAATCCTAATTCTTAGTGAGGGTTGGAATTGTCAACTGAGGCAACGGGGGTCACAACGGCAGGGAGTGAACACGGCTTGGCCAGCATCCTTGTCAACTGAAAGCATTTTGCATCAATGATCAGCGTTAAGCGGGGGGGGGGCAGTGGCTTTTGCTTTTAAAAAGTGTGACAAATCCAAAATCAGCCTAGAGGAGAACACAAACAACATCTAAATCGGCCATCTATTTCCCCCAAAGCAGAATTAAAAGGGCACTTCAGGGGAGAACTTTACGTCTGGAGTGTGTATGTTTCTCTTGTACCTGCTAGACCTTAGACCTCAACACCTACCTACTTGCAAAAGATGTTAGAAACTGGCAGAGCGGGGAATTGTTTTGAGGATCGCAAAATGTTCATGAAACATCCACCAAGTTAGTTCAGTAGCATTAAAGAGAATGCTCTCTATTCTGCCATTTTAAATTTCCTCTCACAATTAATGAACTAAAGCTTTAGTTGATTGATATATCATTTAAATGGATTCATGCTCGCAGCCCCAGTTTTTATGGTTGGAATAGTTGTGATATTTTATTGTTTGTTATATGATGATTTTACGATGTTTTATCCTTGTTATGTTATATGGTAGTTTATGGTACTTAAAGTGTTTGTAAAGCTTCCTTGAATTCGTAGACAAAGAGGGTAATACGGAGAGCAAGCATCATGGGATACAACATTTATACAGTGGTACCTCTCATAATGGATTTATTTCTTTTTGGGGTGCTGTGCACACCCCAAAAAATCCGTAACTAGAGGTGCCGATTCTGCGCACACACGCAGCGCCTAGAGCGCTTCTGCACATGCGCGAGCGGCGAAACCGGGAAGTATACATTTCCGGGTTTGCCGTGGCCATAACCCGAAGATTCTGTAACCTGGAGGTTACGCAACATGAGGTACCCCTGTATTGCACTCAAATCTAAATGGGCCACATGAATGTCCCACAAAAAAACAACTTTTGTACAGTATTTCTTCTTACATGGTATGCAAATTCAAATTTAGGGTGTTGCTCTGCTTTGAAAATTTTAGCTTCCTTCCCCAACTCAACAAACCACTACTTGTTTGTTCTCTTGGAAGTAGGGAAGTAATCTGGTCAGTTTTCTACATGATCAGCACTTCTTTCTTCCATTAAACTATAGTGGGGGGAAAGTCTTCCAGGTACTTCAAGTAATTGCAGTCTGAAATTGAACAATCTGCCCAGTTCCACATTCACCTGTCGATAAAACTCTTCTGAATTTAGAACAGCCATTGATTTCACTGTCCTTTGACTTGACCACATCAACCAAAATGACGCTTTGGGGATGTAGGAAAAGTAGTAGCCAGAGGTTAACTTTATTCATCTAGCACCATCACTAAGGGAAAAAGAACATGAAAAGGCCAAAACAAAGAATTGATCAAATGGAGGAAGGACACATGAAATGAAATCTACCAAGCAGTTCAGAGAAAAATTGTCTTCCTAGGAAAAAAGAGATAATGAGAAATTTTAGCTCAATAGTCTGTGGATACAAATGCATAGTTTGATCCTACAGTATGAGATGAAGGTCTGAGTTCCTTGAAAATGGGGAGATTTGAATGTGCCTCATAAAGGTAGTGAATACTTAATGGGCCATGTTGCAAAACAGAACAGTTTTACTGTGGCTACATCTAACAGAACTATTAAACGTATACGAAGCAAAAGTACCATGTTGGCCCACAAGACAAATTCCAAAATCCACATTAGGGCTGTACCTCAGGTTTCCAGAAAACCAGGCCTGACCGGAAGTCTCCAGCTTTGCCTGCCCTCCGCCTGGTGCCAAGGGGAGGGCCCCAATCTCCAGGGGGAGGGGTGAGAGTGCCTGTAATATATACCAGTATACTATTATTAAGACTGTGCAAGCAGCTTGAAAGCTTCAGCCTGGCAACTCTATCACCTCTTCAGGATCACTTGGTCATCTGTTGTCAGGTGTGGAGAGTCCTCCCTTCGGTAACTTCACAGATAAGAATTAACGAGCAGTTAATTCTCCATCTATCTCTCTTTCTCTGCTTCTGAACATGCTGTGGAGAATGGGGGTGACTCTTCCCCCTCCAGCTCTCCATCAGAGAGAAGCTGGCCTGCCATAGAATGCATTCCCCAGTCCTCGTCTTCTGGCCATTCCCTGACATCTGTGTCATCCTGCAAAGCAGTAAGAACTGTGCCAACATCAGGTGCAGATGTGTACTAGAATGTGCAGCAAAGTGATAATGTAAAGCCAACCAGAGCAGTTCGCACATAAACCAAACCATATGAAAGGTGCTAACTACAACATACAGAGAAAAGTTTTCTACAAATCTCTTTGGATGACAAAATAAGGGATTTTATAGACTAATTGTGTAAAGGCTGAGGCCAAAGAATCTCCTGCTTTGAGTACTTTGCATCAAACAAATATTGCACACTGAATTACTAATAGCACTGCTGAAAGACATGGGTTGTGCTATGTCCAATACATTTTGTCTTCAAAGCATGATTAAATGAATCTATGAATATTGTCTGATTTATGTCTGATTTTAAGTGGCAGGCTGCCATTGTGTGCATGTAACCAAGCACTTAGCAAATCCAGAGCATGCTGTCAAACGCTGATGCCACACCTAGATGTGTCATCAGAAATCTGAAGGAACAAGAGAGGAGCACATTTTCCCTTACAACTTGGCATCAGAAAACAAGAGAGTCTGTACAGAGTGACAATCAAACTGCCCCAGCAGAACTCTTTCCCTTGCAGGGCAGTGGCTGGCTGGCTTGCCAGTATCATCCTGCCACATGGAGCAGAGGCGTGTGGTTAAATGCATGGCAAATGGCCACCCAGGCAAGTGGCTTACTCATTATATGCCAAGCATTCCCACCTTCCTTTTCTTTGCACCTCCATAGTCTTCTTTACTTTCAGATTGATGGATTCCAGGGGAGGGAACAATCACGTTTTAATAATTTAATAATATCCATGTTTACCTTCCCCTGCGTATCCTTGATGCAGGGTATATAAATCTAAAGAAATAACCACACACACACACACACACACACACTGCTAGAAGTTAATGTGCAAGGCTCTGTAAAAAGCAGGTATCTTTTTTTAAAAAAAAAATTCTTTTATAATTCATTTTGTAATAGCTTGTAAATATGTCAAATAAATATATGTTGTTACAGGTAACACCAAATAATAGTCAAGAAATAGTCTAACACAATAACAAAGGTTAGTGTACCAATTCCCCCAACCTGACACACACACAAAGCACTTTGTCACTGTTTGCAGCTGAATCTCTTTATTAGAACTACTACTGATGAGCCCTATAGATGGCCAACCCCAATAGAAAATCAGCAACGGGAACTAAAGCACTAATGCAGAACATAGGGAGCACTATAAATCATTGCAAAACCAACAGAGTAAGCTATGTGGATAAAAGAAATGGTAAATTGGCATTTCAAAGAGCCAACATATGCTGTATTTTTTGCACCATAAGACGCACTTTCCCCCTCCTAAAAAGTAAGGGAAAATCTCTGTGTGTCTTATGGTGCGAAGGCTCCCTGTCAAACAAGCTGCCCACTGCCCCTTCCCTGCTCCGTGAAGCATCTCCGCCTCCCCCCGCCTCCGCCACGTTCAGCGAGAAGCAGGGGGCGGCGGAGGGATGCTGCTGGTTCTTCCCCGCCAACCCTGTTTGCAAAAACAAGCCTGCTTTCGCTGCAGCCCGGGGGGGGGGGGGGGGGGCGGGTAAAGGGTTTGGGTGGCTCTTTAGGACATTTAAGCTTTCCCCCATCGATTTGAGAGTGGATTACATGTATGCAAGCCTTATATGGCTAGATGGGTATCCTAAGAGTGTCTGAAAATTGAAGCAAACTTACAATATCTTCCTCAGATGAAACATCTAAGGAATTCTGTGGGAAGCCAAATTTTCCTTAGGTCTGGTGACATTTCTCAAAGGAGTTTCATACTTACTCAGCTTTGAATGTATACATGTATTTCTCAGTTCACACAAAATATTATATACATGGCATAATAACTGTGTGCAAGCCTAAGGATCAATCCCATGAGTGGAACATCCCTACTGGCAGGGCCAGCCTAGGACATTTTGGCACCTGGAGCAAACCACAAAAAGTTATTCCCCCTTTGCACTGGGGAGGGAGGTGTAAGCAAAGATATAAATGAGGAACAAGGCAGGGAATGAAGATCTACATCAGGATCTGCAGCGCCTGTAGATTCTGCTGCCTGAGGCAGCCACCTCCCCTTGCTTCCTGGGTGGGCTGGACCTGCCTACCTATCCTGGGAATTCTGCACAAACCCAGGAACCAGCCTCCTTTCCTGCCTTCATACGATAAACTATATAGGTTTTGAAGCAAGTATTAATAATATTTGTGTCAATAAATCATTTCCATGAATAAATGGCTTGGAACAAGCTCCACAAATAAATTGCTCACTCCTCAAATACAATCAGAGCTATTTAGCATTTGTAAAGCACAAAGTCATAGAAACCTATTTTCAGGATGCTCTGAATACAGAAACTTGTCTTATTTTTTATTTAGAATGAAAGCACATTTCCAAAACAGCTACATAGCAATTCATTTATAAGCCTATTGCAGCAAGTGCCATATAATGTTAAATTTGTTCCATGCATCCACTGTATTTTTAAACGCTGAAAAGAACCAGAAGAAGACATATGTCTTGCTTCAGTGTTTTGACATAAAGATAGTAGCAAGTTAATTAATTATAACCGCATATTTGTTTTGGAGAAAAAGTTGTAGTGCTAAATTAAAAACCTAAGACCTTTATCATGTCAATCATAATGAGAGTTGTGCACAGAAATAATTTAAAACGTTGGGTTTGCTGATTATTAAAACATGTTTCTGGTATGGTGGATTAAAATGTTTACACTAATCCTGTAATTCTCCAAATACTTAGTCTAGAGTCTATAATAAGGGCACTTCTGTACTGTTGCCATTTACAGGAGGAATTCAGTAACAAACAGCAAATTTGGGTTGTGCAATTAAAACTGATTTGGAGCTCTTGTGCAACAAACCTCCTTCCCCAGCCCCCCAAAATCAGACTATTTGCAATAAGGAAAGTGACAGGAAAATGCACTGTTTGGGAAAATAATGCTTAAACTACTCTGGGAACTGAGATGGGGATAGGGGCTTCCTGAAAGCTCTCAGAAGCCATGACTTTTTAGTGTGATACTGCTTTAAATGCATAGCGCTTGACAAGCAGAGGCCCATCTGGTCCAACCCCCTGCCATGCAGGAACCTCAGCTCAAGCATCCATGACAGGTGGCCATCCAACCTCTGCTTAAAAACCTCCAAGGAAGGAGAGTCCACCGCCTCTCGTTCTGTCTGCCTGTTCCACTGCCAAACAGCTCTCACTGTCGGAAAGTTCTTCCTGATGTTTAGTCAGAATCTCCTTTCATGCAGCTTGAAGCCTGTTCCATATCAAACAAAAGCAGTTTGTGATGCTCACATGGAAGCAGCAGAGTCACTGGGATGAGGAAATGGAGCAGGTTCTGGCAGTGTCAAGGGGTTGCAGGTTGCCCTTTCCCCCCTTGGCTGCAGTTGGCCCACTTGGGTTTCACATGTTGCCGTGAGCTGCGACTGTATGCTCTGCCAGGGAAGGATGAACCTTATCCATTAAAGATTAATAAAACATGTACCAGTTCAGGATGCAGGTGAAATCACATATTTGGGTGCTGTCCACATTAAAAGCAAGTTACCCGTTCAAAGAGGAGTATCATGGAAAAGGCTACATTAGAACCCTGTTACTTTACATAGTGATTTTTCATAGGTAGGGAGTTTATCCTGTGATTATATGATCCTCTTCCTACCTTCTCAGGTGGTACCACAAAGCGTTTGGGGGGGGGATGTAGAAGAATACTGAGCAAATGAGTCAGAGACTGACTGTTCAAAATTCTTCAGGATATTTTGTTTGTTTTGCTTTGCTTGCTTGATTGAAGAATCTACAAATTCCCTTTGGGTTTCAGTTCTTTTATTATTATTTTTTCCATTTAGGTGGCAATTCTAGCCCTGACACATTTGCCTTAAGCATAATCAAAGAATGTTTCTGTTACCCCTGTAAGATGTAGATGTTTTGTGAAGGCCACAGTTCCATTTCAGAAGACATGGCACATATATCTATATCTAATCTATATCTATCTATTTATCTATCTAGACATAGATATAGCTAATCCAAGTCCTTTAAAAAGGTAAAGGTACCCCTGACCGTTAGGTCCAGTCATGGACGACTCTGGGGCTGCGCGTTCATCTCGCTCTATAGGCTGAGGGAGCCGGCGTTTGTCCACAGACAGCTTCCGGGTCATGTGGCCAGCATGACTAAGCCGCTTCTGGCGAACCAGAGCAGAGCACAGAAACACCGTTTACCTTCCCACCAGAGCAGTACCTATTTATCTACTTGCACTTCATGTGCTTTTGAACTGCTAGGTGGGCAGGAGCTGGGACCGAACAACAGACGCTCACCCCATGTCATATATATAGATATAGATATAGATATAGATATAGATATAGATATAGATATAGATATAGATATAGATATAGATATATGATATAGATATATATATATATATATATATATATAGCAATGCATCTACTACTCAAAAAGAACTAAGATCATGGCCACTGGTCCCATCACCTCCTGGCAAATAGAAGGGGAAGAAATGGAGGCAGTGAGAGATTTTACTTTCTTGGGCTCCATGATCACTGCAGATGGTGACAGCAGTCACGAAATTAAAAGACACCTGCTTCTTGGGAGGAAAGCAATGACAAACCTAGACAGCATCTTAAAAAGCAGAGACATCACCTTGCCGACAAAGGTCCATATAGTTAAAGCTATGGTTTTCCCAGTAGTGAATGTATGGAAGTGAGAGCTGGACCATAAAGAAGGCTGATCGCCGAAGAATTGATGCTTTTGAATTATGGTGCTGGAGGAGACTCTTGAGAGTCCCATGGACTGCAAGAAGATCAAACCTATCCATTCTGAAGGAAATCAGCCCTGAGTGCTCACTGGAAGGACAGATCCTGAAGCTGAGGCTCCAATACTTTGGCCACCTCATGAGAAGAGAAGACTCCCTGGAAAAGACCCTGATGTTGGGAAAGATGGAGGGCACAAGGAGAAGGGGACGACAGAGGACGAGATGGTTGGACAGTGTTCTCGAAGCTACTAACATGAGTTTGGCCAAACTGCGGGAGGCAGTGAAGGATAGGCGTGCCTGGCGTGCTCTGGTCCATGGGGTCACGAAGAGTTGGACACGACTGAACGACTGAACAACAACAACAACATCTCCACACATAAGAAGACTTGCTTGTTTTAAAAGGACAATAATTTCTTTATTTTGCTAACAAAATATTTTGAACGTGATTATATTTTTCATTTTGAAAAAGAAGCATCAGCTACTCTAGTCTCCAGGCTGCTCTGTTCAGCAACATGATCTGTGGACCTGGGCAAACCTTCCACACCTGCAGGATAAAGGTCTTCCATTAATTGTTTCACAGATATAGTTTCCGCAAGACATCCATCCAGGAACCAGCTGCAAAGTAAAGGAAGCCAACTAAATTATATACCTTCATCTTAGGCACTTTAGAAGTTTCAGTTCTTAAGAAGAAGAAAAGAAGAGTTTGGATTTGATATTCCACTTTATCACTACCCAAAGGAGTCTCAAAGCAGCTAACATTCTCCTTTCCCTTCCTCCCCCACAACAAACACTCTGTGAGGTGAGTGGGGCTGAGAGACTTCAGAGAAGTGTGACTAGCCCAAGGTCACCCAGCAGCTGCATGTGGAGGAGCGGAGACGCAAACCCGCTTCACCAGATTACAAGTCTACCAGTCTTAACCACTACACCACACTGGCTTAATTTTTTTTTTAATGTTTAACATATTTAATGAAAGGAATGACCATATACCAATTGCACTTGGATGTCGTAAGCTACACTATATGGTATTACCAGAAGGGGAATATCCCATAGAAATCTCCAAGGGGAAATCCCTTTTGGGGGTAATCTTGCCACCCACAGGAGCATCCCTTATAAGCCCCTGTGAAGCAGGTGGTCAAGGCAGATGTGCAAGGGCAGGTGGGTAGCCGTGATGGCAACCCCACCAGGATCGCGCTGCCGGGGGCAGTGCGCTCCCCCCGCACTCCTCTTCCTCCACCAGTGTATGCTAGGAACCATTCGTACAAAAATTCTGGTTAATTTCCATGAGGACGTTGTTGTTGTTGTTGCAGCAGACTGATGCGGAGCACTTAAGACTGGCAAAATGAGAAACTGAAAGAATCAGAAATTGAGAGATTTGCCCACCCCCAAGTTGTAACTAAATTCCTAGATGACTTGAACTGCTAACATACAGCTCAAAGTATATGGAAAGACCTGTCATTACCACCAACATAGTTTGCAGACAGCTTGCTCAGGTTGTTTAAAAGTTATGGTTTTTCAAAAAGGGCTCAGCCTTTGAAAAGTGAAAGATCTGATTGACTGATTAGAGCATGGTTTGTAGTTATTTACAATGTGCTGCTTGACAGAGAAGGGCTGAAGATTTCACTTTCTGAAATGAACTTCCTAATGAGTCCAGACCTGCTGTGTTGTGCAGGTATCAGATAACACTTAGCAAAGATTAGATAGATGCCAGGGGGATTTTGCTGCGAAAAGGAGACCAGATGGTATCTAAGCATTGCTTTTCTCTCATCTACAACATAAGCTTTCTACTAAGACGTGTGTGTTTTGGACCTCTGGAAACTCTGGCAGCCAAAGGATATATGATTTATAGTAGAAGCAAGCTGTTAACAGAAGTCAGAGATCAGGCAAATATTCAAGTGATATCATAGCTCTCAAAATTTGCTGTAGATAATCACACCTCATAAAGGAGAAAATGTCTCAGCTCTGTCTGAGTGTAACTAGATTAAATGAGCATATACAACAAACAAGGTTTTCCTCTTCTTTTCTTTCCACTAAGATACTCAAGATGGTACTTGAAAACCCATAAAAAGTAAATCAGTACCCATTCAAAGCACATATAAAAACAAACACAATCAGCAGTGGAGAACTCATCTTAGCACCACAAGTTTTGACAAAATCCAAAGGCCTCCACTTGCCTTTTGAAACTATGGATTGCCATGGATTGGGCCCTCTCTGCTGCTCTCACTGCTTCCTAAGCCCAGTGAGAGCAGCAGAGAGGGCCGAATCCATGGCTCCACAGATACCCTAGAGGCGGTTACACAGCTGTGATGCATTCCGGGTGCCTGGGAATAACAGAAAGAAAATTTCCCAATGTGGCCAAGTATCTTCAAGGATCATGGTCTCCTCTAACCCTATCAACTGAAAGAAAAGATGTAATTTCAATATGTGAACAGTCTCTGGTAAACCTTTAGAAAAGTTAGAAAAAGCAGATCAGTGCTTTTGAACCCCAAAATATCTTTGATTTAAAAATGGAATGCAGCTGATGCACAAGGTTGCACTTTCCAGAGATGACAGTAAATCCACGCCAGCATTTCCTCTTAGTAAAGCCATCAATTAGCACTAAGGCTGAGCTCTGCACCACTTTGTCCCAGGTTTTGGGGGGGCTGATTGTCAATGTGCTATATCATAGTCGTTTGGTGAATGGCGCTGAAGCAGAAGACGTTGCTAAGTTTTATTTCATGATACAAACACTATTTCTATGAGCCAGTGGCATGCAGTATAATTAAGATGTAGTGGGAGAACCATGAAATATACCTGAGAGCAGCTAAGTGCCAGAGGTCTTGTTATTTGTTCAGAAAAACAGTGCAGTATTATAATTTCTTCTGCAAAGGGGGAGGACTGGTGGAGAAGAATAACACAAATAACTTTCAACACTGATGCTTTGTATTCCAAAGTATGATTTTCTCTCCTAAAAGAAAATTACCAGCTTCCCTCTTACCTGTGTACAGAGCATATCACATCTGATGTAGCAAAATCCTGATGATAAACAAATTCAGAAAGCACAGAAAGTTTACTTCAGTCCCAACCCGTAGCGTTTCAGGTCCAATTAAACAGACTTCTTCATTCTGATGAAACCAAAGACTGTTAAAAGATCTTTAATGAACTCACACAAATAGAGTGGACATGGGCAATGAAGCAGCAGGGGCAAACCTCTGGCACGTGGACCCAGCTAAGTCCCGCAGGGCTCCCTATTTGCAGAAGTCACCTGTCCTACACTTGTGTGGTGCAGGTAAAGACATAGGTGGATTTTTTTAAAAAATGGATTTGCCACCATTGCAGATGAGCTGATTGGTGTAAAGCCCTGTGCATAGTGCCACATACATTTCTTTTTGCAAGCCTTCAGAGATTTGAAGCACCACAAACTGTACAAGCTTTAATTTCAAAGCTTGAGGCAAAAATGGGTTACCTGACATTGTGATTACATCAGGTGATTGACAGGTTGACAGCCCCACCCACAAATGCCAACGGGGAGAGGAGGATCTGACCTGCTAGTTGAATCCAGCTCTCTACTCCTGGCCTGAAGTTCACATTTTAGGTGAATTTGGTGGGTTCTGCTGGTGAAGAACTGCCAGTAGAGCAGCTGGAACAAGCGGAACACACTTACACCAGGAATTAACTGCAGAAATTGTAGAAAAGCGAAGCCAATGGTTTTGAATATGCCTCTAATTACATGAATATTACATCATCATCATCATCATCATCGATTCATCATCATATTTCTCCATGTATTTGCTTTAGAAAAGTCATGATTTTTAACTAGAAAAGCACTTCCCAGGATCCCCTGTTCATTTAAGGCATTTTAGAAACTGTCAATTAGTTTTCTTTTTGAAGGAAATAAACCATTTATTTTGATCAAAGGCTACTCCCTTAGTTAAATGCTCTTTTGGCCAATGCTATTGGAGAGGCTGTGACTTATTTCAAGGGCAAGTCCCTGGAAGGGCTGGGGATTTGTAGAAACCTCTAACAATGCTAAAAGATCTGGAAATGTCGATGTGGTTCGTAGATAACTTGCTTAGGGTACAAGACTACCACACTTTACAAAGGCCAGGGAAACAAAAGATCTGATTGACTGATTCGGCGCCCTGTTTATTTGCAACTTGAAGCTTGATCGAGAGCTCACTCTTCCAGGAATGAACTTCCTAATGAGCCTTGTAGTGCAAACATCAGATAACACTTGAAAAGATTAGAGCTTATCTATGTATAGCTTGGCTCCTATACATGACGTGCACATTCGAGCTGCAACAAGAGATGCTAGGTCCCTGATTCATATCAGGGAAAGAGCGTTTATAATTAGAGCTTAGCCGAAACAACTTGCCTTGTTTCAGGAATGTTGAAGTCTCCTCCACATTCTTGGGTTTCAGCCATACTCGCCTTCTTCCTCTGCTTTCCTTGTCGTCCCCACCATATCATACCCCACAAGTTTCCCATTTTAGGCAGGACATCTCAGATCACAGAAGACTATCCCAGCTTCTTCTTCAATCCCAGAATCGAAGTGCTCTGGCACTTGTCCTCAGGGTCTCGCCAAAGTGCCTTCCTCCCAGCACTCTGAGGTTACCACCAGAGGACTGGACTGGACGGCAAACCCTTCCTGACATCCCAGTTTTTTTTTGGGGGGGGGAATGTTGGAAGGTATGACATAAGATACAATTGGCTGGGTGACCAATGGCATGTTGCTGGTGTTGTCATGATTCTACAACTACAAAATGATGTCACAGCAATCAAGGCTGAGGGAAATGAGGGTGGGCAAGAGAAATCATCACAGCTTTAAATCTGCATACTGCCTTTCCCTAATTCTATATACAAAGTGGTCTACAAGAAATCATAGAATCCTAGAGTTGGAAGAGACGACAAGGGCCATCCAGTCCAACCCCCTGCCAAGCAGGAAACACCATCAAAGCATTCCTGACAGATGGCTGTCAAGCCTCTGCTTAAAGACCTCCAAAGAAGGAGACTCCACCACACTCCTTGGTAGCACAGTATTGTCACTGTATCACATGTTTATAGTGAGATTAAACGAGCCCCCCTCCCCCCCACAATCTCTCAGTCCTTGTCACACTCTGTGTGCTGTCGTACTACCACCAACCCCAAACATCAGCTGCAATGTTGCTGTCTTTCTTTTTCTTTTTTTAATCATTTTTATTAGTTTTATATGCATACCTAGAAAATAGAAAAAAATTCACATTAGTTTCCATTCTTTTAACATTTTGGCCTTTTAGGGCCACAACTTCCCTCAAACCCTCCATATGGTTTTCAAACCTCTATCGTTTTAATCTATACTTCTTAAATCTATCATTGCTTTAAGTCATCATATTCAATTTAATCATATAATTGATGAAGTTGTAATTCATATTTACAACAATATTTCTTCCTCAATCTACAAAGCTTCTTGCAGTCCTATTAACGTGTTTGATTGAATACCGTCATCTTTCAAATAGTTTGTAAATTTATTCCAGTCTTTGATGAATTTCTGGTCCCGCTGTTCTCAGACTCCTCCCGCCATTTTGTCCAATTCCGCATACTCCATTAGTTTCACTGTCCATTCTTCCTTTGTCAGTGTTTCTTCTTGTTTCCATTTTTTGTGCTATTAAGATTCTCGCTGCAGTCACTGCATATTGTAAAAGTTTAATATCTTGTTTTTTAATATCTGTACCTATAATACCCAATAAAAAGGCTTCTGGTTTTTTAACGGATGTATATTTCAACATTTTGCTCATTTCATTATATATCATATCCCAGAAGCTTCTCACCTTCTTACACTCCCACCACATATGATAAAAGGTATCATCTTTTCCTTTACATTTTCAACACTTATTATCAACTTTATACATTTTTGCCAATTTAACTGGAGTAATGTACCATCTATACATCATCTTCAAAATGTTTTCTTTAAGTGCATTACATGCAGTAAATTTCATTCCTTCTTTCCACAGTTTTTCCCAGTCATCCAACATAATGTTATGACCCAACTCTTTTGCCAATTGAATCATCACCAACTTCACTTCTTCATCCTTCAAATACCATTCCAGCAACATTTTGTACATTTTTGACAATGTTTTAAAATTATTACTCAATATTTCTATTTCAAATTTAGATTTAACATCACTAAATCCCTTCTTCTTCATATCATTTTTAAACATTTCATTTATCTGATAATAATGCAACTAGTCATTCACATACTCTTTAACCTCTTCATATGGTTTTGATTTCCACCTTACTCCATCATTTTGAAGTAACATTTCATATGTTACCCAATTTTTACTCCTATTTGCTTTTTTCAAACTCAACACTTCCAATGGTGATAACCACCAAGGAGTTTTCCTTTCCAATAGGTTTTTATACCTATCCCAAACTTCATAAAGAGACTTTCGGAAAATGTGGTTTCCAAAACCTTTGTGCACCTTGATTTTATCATACCATAAATATGCGTGCCAACCAAATCTATTATCACGTCCTTCAAGATCTAATAAATCTGTTTTCTTCAACAACATCCATTCCTTTAACCAACAGAGACAAGCTGCCTCATAGTACAGTTTCAAGTCTGGCAGAGAGAATCCACCTCTTTCTTTACAATCAGTTAATAGTTTAAATCTTATCCTAGGTTTTCCCCCTTGCCAGATAAACGTTGAAATTCTTTTTTCTTTTTTTGCCATTCTTTAAATATTGCTGTCCCTTTGATTATCGGAATTGTTTGAAACAAAAATAACATTTTTGGTAGTTTGAAACAAAAATAACATTTTTGCTGATATTCTTCCTAAGAGAGAGAATTTCATTCTTTCCCACATTTCCAAGTCTCTCTTTATCTTATTCCAAACCATTTCATAATTATTTTGAAACAAATTAATATTTTTTGGTGTTAACCATATTCCTAAATATTTAACTTTCTTAACCACCTCAATACTTGTCAGTTGTTGCATTCATTGTCCATATTTTTAACCAATATTTTAGTCTTTTTCCTATTTAACTTGAATTCTGCGACTTGGCCAAATTCCTCCATCTCCTCCAGTATTGCGTTAGAGCTTTCTATAGGTTCTTCAATTGTCAGTACCAAGTCAGCAATGTTGCTGTCTTTCATTCAGCAGCCTCACGGCCCACGGGAAGAAACTGTTCTTTAACCTGTTGGTGTGGCTTATCATGTTTCCATATCTCCTTCCGGAGATTTAAAGGGTGCTGGCCAGGGTGTGAGTCATCCCTGAGAATGTTTCTCGCTCTTCTGAGGCAACGGTCTCCTGCGATAACATCTAGCGGACTCAGGGGACAGCCCACGATGTTCTGTGCTGTCTTTACCACCCTCCGTAAGGACTCTCTGTCCATGGCTGTCAAGCCAGCATACCACACTGTAATGCATTTATGAGAGAACACTTTCTATTGTGGACCGATAGAAGGAAATCATCAGTTGCTGTTCAGCTTGGTTCTTTTGCAAGATCATTAGGAAATGAAGTCTCTGTTGGGCCTCCCTAACCACCTGGGCTGTATTGACCTTCCAAGTTAGGTCTTCACTAAGATGGACTCCCAGGTATTTAAAGGAAGAGACTCTCTCCACACAGCCCCCCCCCGATGTACAACGGGGCTAGCTCCCCTCTCTTCCTCCGAAAGTCCAACACCATCTCCTTTGTCTTGCCAATGTTTAGGTGCAGATTGTTCTCAGAGCACCATGTGGATACCTTTTGAACCTCCTCCCTGTATGCAGATTCGTCACTGCCTGTAATTAAACCCATTATGGTGGTGTCATCAGCAAACTTAATAATTGCTTAATTATCCTTACAAGCTAAAGAATCAACAAAATATGCAACAAATGTCACACAACAATCTGATCCAAAACAAATAAGCCATAATAAAATACATGACTTAAAATAAGCTTATATAAAATAAAGTAATATTCAGTAATCCATGAGAATACAATAATACAAAATAAAGTTAACTCTCGAAATATCAACAAGAATTTCACTCTCAACAATCACAATAAATCATTACTAAATGATAATCAATAAAAATAACAGCCAAGTTACAATGCATAAAATACAATTCATTTTAAAAATCCATGGAAATTACATGGCGTAGAAGATGTAGCAGCAAGGAGAATGAAAGCAACATCAAAACAACAAGAACGTTTGATGGACTGAACACCTTTTCAGTCATTTGTTCAACTGCAGAAAATGTGCTCATGTGGCAAATAGCTAAGTGGGCAAACATTTAGCAGCGATATAGTTCTAATAAACACTGTAGCCTGTAATCACATAGTGTCAGAGAGCCAGTTAGCAATAAATTACACAGAGTATGTGAAGTTAACTCTTTAATAGAAGAAGCAGTGCCTAGGCAGCCAGGCCTAATGAGCACAGCAATTCTTCTCGGTAGGTCTTGCCTCTGTGAGGTGGGTGTGGAGGCTGAAGATCGGGCATAGGCAAACTCGGCCTTCCAGATGTTTTGAGATTACAATTCCCATCATCCCTGACCACTGGTCCTGTTAGCTAGGGATGATGGGAGTTGTAGTCCCAAAACATCTGGAGGGCCAAGTTTGCCTATGCCTGCTAAAGATACTCGCCTTCTCACAGCAGCCTAAATCTCTCCTCCTCCCTGGGATCCTTCCCAAGCAATCCGAGACCCCTCCAACATGCCTGCCTCTGCTCCTCCCTCTTCATACCTCTGGTCCTGGGAGACCAGTGGGGAGGGGAGCTTGTTGCAGAGGAGGGAGAGACTGCCTGGCTTATTCAGGAGCCTGCCTCATCTTTGCCTCTTGGCCTTCCTCCTTTCTTCCTTCTGCCTCTGATTCTGGACTGCTCTCTGCCTCTTCCTGCTCACTAAACCCTGTTACTTCTTCAGCTTCTGACACCTCCTCCTCCCAGTCTGCTCCCTCTGACTACCCACCATCATCCCACCACCACTTCCCAGGCTCTGAGCCTTCTTCCTTTGGGGGTTTCCCAGCTGGTGTCTCCCACCACTCCACTGCATCCAGCTAGCCCATGGCACACAGGGCAGTGGCTCCCAAATTTGAAGGCGGGCACTTGGAAATGGCTGCACTGTGTGTAGGACAGTTTTTATACATAAATTGTGCAACCTGCTCAACTGCCACCTGGGTCCAGGAACAGTTTTTATGCGTGGCTTAAACAACACTCATCCACTGATTCCTGAAGAGTCCAGGTCTTCTCATTTTGTCACACACAGCTTTGACATGGAAAGCTGGGCAAAACTTTATGTGGCATCGAAACAGAATATCTAAAGCAAAGCAAAACACGGGATGTGGAACAACTGGCAAAATGGCCATCCCAGGGCGCCTGAACTGTCTCTTGCCATTTGGCTGGTGGGGTGGTATTCAACTAAGTTTTACTCTGAGGAGGCTCATTAAAATTGATAAACATGACTAAGTTGACCCATTAATTTTAATGTGGTGGCCACATGACCCGGAAGCTGTAAACCGGATCCCTCAGCCAATAAAGCAAGATGAGCGTCGCAACCCCAGAGTCGTCTGCAACTGGACCTAATGGTCAGGGATCCCTTTACCTTTACTCTGAGTAAAGCCTTGGTGAATGCAATCCAAAATATCTGCATGCAGAATTGGCTACAGAGGGAAAGTTCAAGCACAAGGTTCTGTCTTGGGGGAGGGCGTTCCGTGGTGTTCTGTGAGTACAGTGATGCCATCTCCGCTCCCTCTTATGCAGGCCGTTTACCCTTTGCTTTTGCAAGACAAGTGCAGCAGAAGGGCTCAGCAACCTTTGCAAGAAATATGGTATTGATTTTTGACATAAATAAAATAAATTGATGAGGAGAACTGGGCCAAATATTGCAAAGAGAGAGAGAACTATTTCATAGTTCAAGGCCAAGAAATGCACTCACAGAAGTGTATCTCAGCTTTGATAAGACTTTTCATTCAGTTTGGTGCACAAAAGAAATGGAAGCAAGACAGATTAAAGGGCAGCCCTCGCTCTGCATTAGGTAGTGATTTGACTGTGAGCTCCATCACACACAGAGAGTAATTATGTGTGGTTCTATGTCAAATGGCCAGGGAGGGGTTGAGGAGGTTCCCCAAGTGGGCAATCTCCAACCAGCCCTGCTGCTGCTGCTAACTGCCACTTTGATGCAAGCACTTTATTAGCAACTTTCATAATACGAGCCGCACTCTTTAATCAGACCTCTGATGAATGGCTAAGAGTTGGGTGGACTAGAAGGTGCACAGAGGCAAAGGCTGAAACTGGAGTGATTCTGATGAACAGATGAATTGGAGTAGGAAACTTAGGAAGCAATAGTTCCACTCTTTGACGAGTGAATTAAGTGCCAGGATAAATATCAAATAGTGAAATTTAGACTACAATTTTATGGGGCGCAAATGAAAGCATTCTTATCTTTACTAAAGTTATCACCCATATTTCTGCAAGGCAGCTAACAAAAGCAAAAATGATATGTGACTGCAATAGAAATAGTACAAAAGAAAGAAAGAAAGAAAGAAAGAAAGAAAGAAAGAAAGAAAGAGGGAGCTGCTTTTAGTCTACTTATGGTGAAGAACAGGACACTACAGGTGTGGTCCTGTGCATCAGAGCTCACTGGCTTTGAGTTGCTATAAAGTGCCGTGGGTGCCAGTCACAAAATGAGAGGGAGAGGAGTCCTGCTGCCCCTCCCATGACTGCTTCATGCTTCATGGGAAATCACTCCTGACTCTGGTGACCACAGGGATGCTGCTAAGCACTAGAAAGACTTGCAGCACAAGACCAAGACAGAAATCTTCACAATATGTGCATGTGCTATTCTTTAACACGTATGATGTGTAGATTCAAATTTAGGATCAATATCAGAGAGGGAAGAAACACTCTAGTTGTCAGGGCTTAACACTGAACAATGGGGTGCTGGCAAGATGGGGTCCTCTGCCCAAACTGAAACAACTGTCTCTGGGAAATTAAGATAGTGGGTAGTTGGGGTCTCATTGGAACGGCCCCATCAATGGAGTAAAGGTAAAGGGACCCCTGACCGTAAGGTCCAGTCATGTCTGACTCTGGGGTTGCAGCGCTCATCTCGCGTTACTGGCCGAGGGAGCCGGCGTACAGCTTCCGGGTCATGTGGCCAGCATGACTAAGCTGCTTCTGGCAAACCAGAGCAGCGCACAGAAATGCCATTTACCTTCCCGCCAGAGCAGTACCTATTTATCTACTTGCACTTTTGACATGCTTTTGAACTGCTAGGTTGGCAGGAGTTGGGACCGAGCAACAGGAGCTCACCCTGTCACAGGGATTCGAACTGCCAACCTTCTGATCAGCAAGCCCTAGGCTCTGTGGTTTAGACCACAGCACCACCTGCATCCCATAGTAGGGCAAAGCAAAAAAGAAAGGTTTATAACAGCAGAGACAGAAGGAGATCTGCAGCAAACACAAAAAAATCTGGGCCACCTTCTCACCAGGTCCCTGGTGAGAGCCTAATCTCTTAGTCCTAGGAAAAACAACCAATCACACTTTGCTTTTTCCACAGCCCTCTTTATTCTTAAGGAAATCAGCCCTGAGTGCTCACTGGAAGGACAGATCCTGAAGCTGAAGCTCCAGTACTTTGGCCACCTCATGAGAAGAGAAGACTCCCTGGAAAAGACCCTGATGTTGGGAAAGATGGAGGGCACAAGGAGAAGGGGACGACAGAGGACAAGATGGTTGGACAGTGTTCTCGAAGCTACCAACATGAGTTTGGCCAAACTGCGGGAGGTAGTGGAGGATGGGGTGCCTGGCGTGCTCTGGTCCATGGGGCCATGAAGAGTCAGACACGACTAAACAACAACAACAGTCTTTATTCCAGGTCCTTATGGTGCATCTCATACCGGTGCTTTGGAAAATGATAAAAATGTGTATTTTCCCCGCTTTCAAGAGAATGATGTGTTACTCAGTATCAAAATTAGTAAGCTCTAGATTAAAATTCTAACTTGGGTGTCACTTTTAAAAATTGACATAAATGACATTAAAATGTTTGAAACCAAGACATGTGGGGAAGAAGAGGTTAAGTGAACTGGCATGTGAATACTCTTCGGTCAGAGAAAATTGAAAGGAGAGAAGATTGTCCTCGTATCTGTGAATGACTGTTTTAAATCCATTGGGGAGCAATTATTTCCCTAGTTGATAAGGGCAGAACAAGAAGTACTAGGCTTAGTCTGCAAAAGGGAAATGTAATTGCATATAAAAATGATTTTAAGAAAGACCTGAATGATTAGATTGGAACAATCAAATAAGCTGTCAAAAGGCAAGACAGAGTTCCTTCCAATAGAGCTAATCAATCATAGGCCTTGATATCTGTTTTTTTATATATATCAATAACCTAGAGATCATTATTCAGCCCTGCTGCAGCCCTGCTTCTTATGCACAAGGGAAGAGATATCACCAACTTAAATTATTAGTCCTATAGTTCTGCAAATGAAAATGGGGGAGCCAAGTCGCCAACCCCCCCCCCCCTTACTTGATGTTGCTTCTTCAGGATAAACAGGTGCCTGGGGTCTTTTTCTCAACAACCCAGTTATTCTATTCCAGTGTAAAAGAAAGGCTTCTGTTTTGTTTGTTTGTTTGTTTAAAAAATATATTAGAAAAAGGGAAAGTCAGTAAACATAACACATAAACATAAAGACATTTGTTTCCTTCATCGCTGCCTCAGAATCTTCACCTCCTCCCTCGGGAAAGTGGGCCCTCTTTTGTCTTTTGGGATACATTCTCCTCCTCCCCTTTAAAGTCTGATGTCCCACTAGACTGTGCCCGTCACAGCAACTATAGCATACTGTCCATGTTGCATAAAACAGACATATTTCCAGTGGCATAGCCCCCCCCCCCAAAAAAAATTCTTAAAAGAAGGAGAAATAAGATACTCACAGTGGATCAATGCCGGGGTTGACAAGAAATTTTCCGCACCGGGTACCACCTGACCTTCCCATGCCTGGGGGGGGGGGTGTGTGACAAAAAATTGTTTGCCCCCGGGTACCAGTTTACCTTGCTACGCCCCTGCCTGCACCAGCCCAGATCCAGATCCAGCGCCAGCAACACGCAGCATCTTGGGTCAGCTGCTGGAGCTCCCCCCCATTGTTTCTTCACCATTAATTTCCACAATTAACCACAAATAAAAAAGAATAAAAACAGTAAATCCATACAGCAATAACACTTCAAAACCTTATCTTTGATATTCTTTAAACCTCGAGACTTCCCTCCATATGCAGACCTGTCCCGAACTTTAAAGCAGGGGTCCTCAAACTTTTTCAACAGGGGGCCAGTTCACTGTCCCTCAGACATTGTTGAGGGCGGGACTATAGTTTTTTTAAAAAAATATGAACGAATTCCTATGCACACTGCACATATTTTATTTGTAGTGCACACCAAAAATCCCTATCTGAAACTGCTGCCAGTCAGTGTAGGCAATACTGAGCTAGGTGGAACAATGGTTGGGAAACTTGCTTAGGGCAAAAGGGTAGGAGGCTGGTGACTTAGCCTGGAGCACTCCAAGTGGGGACCTGCACGATCTGTTCTCATCTGTTCTCTCCTCCTACTCCCCTGCTTCCAACTTGAAGAAGTTGGCGTAGGGGCTCTCAGATGCTGCCTGATTCTGCCTGGGTCCTGGCACCACCTTCCCTGCGGTCTTTGTAGAAACAGTTTCTCCTTTCAAAAACACACAGGCATATCCAATCCATCGCAGGTTGCCTGGGGAAAGAGTGGCAGGCTCTGAGCAGCCTCAGTTTCCCCCACCTGTGAAACTGGACCAGCTGGGAAACTGGCTGTCGTGTTCACCCCCCACTGCAAACAAAAAGGCAGCACCAAAGGGAGGACATTATGGTGACTTTATTGCATTATATCAATATTTTTAAATGAATTTGTCATCGTTTGTCCTATTTATATGCTGCTGTCTTTTATGTTAGAGATTGCAATAATGCTGTTTGTGATGATTGTGAAACACTTGGAGCTCAACATTTCTTTTTGGACGAGTGAAATACAAATATTCAATCAAATCAAAGCCTGCCTTTCTTCCTAACTTGCCATTTACTTTGTATTTTTTATTCAACTTTTTTTTTAAGGTGCAGAGGGTGACAGTGGGCTGCAGCAGCCCTGCCATGTAATCTACTTTCTATAATTCACGGTGGGCAGCCTTACGGCGTAACATAGACAACCCACTTGTATTATTATGCTCTGTTGTGGTTTGGAGGAGGATCGTGGCTGAGAAGAGTTTACAACAGCCATATGGTGTAGTCCACTAAGGCAACTTGGTGCTTGGTGCATGTGGCTGAGAGGTGGGGTGGCGATAGGGGGCTCACAGCAGCCCTGCAGTGCAGGCCACACTTTCTCCCCACATGCAGCTCCCTTTTCTCTCTCTCTTTTTTTAACTGTTCAAAAAAGTTATCAAAATGTCCAGCAGTACAGAGACCACCAAGGGATCCCTCCCTTTTCTCTTTTCATAGCTCTGTAACTGGAATTGCATGCAGGGAAGGCGTGCCTCCGAGCATATACAGACCACCACCCCAGGCCCCAAAAACCCCATAGGAGATTCTTTTTTGGGGGGGTGAGTGAAAAAGTTGCCCCCGCTGCCTTCTGTCCACCCGTCTTTTCTGCCTCCCCCCGTCCCCCACAGGCCCTAAGGAGGAGGCCGACCCTGCAGTGCTGCTGGGAGTAATCTTCTGTCTCTCAAAGGGTGGTGGGGGCTCCTCCCCCCCCCCGTGACCCCCAAGAAAAAGGACGGAGCGCCTTCTTTGATGTTTGCATGGCGTGCAACTTCTTTTTCAAAGCCCCTTTTCGCACTACACCGTGCCAGGATTGGGGCCTCTCGCCCCACTCCCCTCTTTCCTGAGGGCGGGGCTTCTTTCTGCCAGGCAGGGAAAAGGGGAGGATTGCAAAGAAACTTAAACAAATGCCTTGAGAGGCTTGTGCTGGAAGAAAATGGGGGAGAAAGACGTGGGGGGGGGGGGCCTCTTTTTGAAATGCACCAACTGTTTAATTAAGGGGCATTTTTAAAAAGAAAGAAAGGTGCTTAAACACTATGAAATGGGATGATAAGCTCTGGGGTTTGTGCCACTACATGGATTCAGTCGCGGTGGGGGGGGGAGTGCCGAATGTCACCCTCAGCGCCCCCCCCCACTCCCAAGCCTACAGCCTGCAGTAGCTGCTTCGCCGCCGCTCATCTGAGACTCAGCCAGAGAGGGGAGGGGGAGGGGGCTGCCAATTGGTGCAGCCAAGCCATCCTCCCACCCCCTGGGGCTGCTGATTGGCTTGGCCGCCAGCCCATCAGGGGTGCCGATTGCAGGAAGGAAAAAGCAAAGCTTGAAGCAGGTGAGCAAGCCAGGCGGCCGCAGCTGCGCAGAAAGAGGCTTGGGAGTAATGGGGGGGGCGGGGCGAGTGTCACCCCACCCAGGATGGAACCCAGGGCGCACCGCCCCCAACGCCCTGTCCTTGCCCCGCCCCTGCATATTTCCTTTTTCTGTTGTAGGTTAGTCTTCTTACACAGAAATGGCTTCATCCACAACATTTATTAGCCTATCCATTGAGAAGCCGGGCTAAATGTTCGCTGCTCTCTCCATAGGTACATTTCCCCTTTCCCTCTCAGTCCTTCATATGAAAGTAGATGGTTTTAACAAAGAATCGGAAACAGAGGAAATGAGTTGTACCACTGGTCCATATAGTTCAGTATTACCTGCCATGCCTGGCAGCAGAGAGGATCTCTACCAGACACACCTGGAGACAGGGGCGTAACAAGGGGGGGCAGGGGGGGCTGCCCCGGTCTCCATAATGGAGGGGGTGACAAATTATCAAGGAACATATTTTTTAATGCCTGCTCCGAAGGTCTTATCTTACTATACTAGGGATTATATAGCTATATATGAAAATTTCATGCATATCGGTTAATATCTTGACCCTCCTCCACCAAAATAGCTGTTCACTTGGCTGTTTTCCTATGTCATGAAGGCTGAAATTTCAGTTCAGAGAACACTTACTGTTCCCAACCCTAACCCTGTGGAAAGCCATCTAATTAGACTTTAATTTGATTTTGAGATGTTTTTAGGAGGTAATTTAATTATTGTTTGATTTTATACCAATGTTATGTATCTGATGTTAGCCACCCTGAGCCCGACTTTGGCCAGGGAGGGTGGGATATAAATAAAAGTTTTTTATTATTATTACTTGTTATTATTCCTTTGTAAGAAAATATGAAATAACGTAAAACCATTTTTGCGGGGGGGGGTTGACAAGAAATTTTCCGCACCGGGTACCACCTGACCTTCCCATGCCTGGGGGGGGGGTGACAATTTTTTTTGCCCCCAGGTACCAATTTACCTTGCTACGCCCCTGCCTGGAGAGGCTGGGAATGAAACTGGGGACCTTTTGTATGCAAAGCATGGGCTGCACCTCCAAGCCATGGCCCTCTCTCTGCTCCACTCTCAGCCTCCATTATGAGGAAAACTGTTCCTGGATCAGTGAAGCCGCTCCTCTGCTTGTTCATGCTGTATCTGCCCTCGTCTCCGGTTACCTTGGTTCACTTGTTATCCTTGGTTTTGCAAAGGTAGTTATTTCACAGTCATCTGAATCACAGTCAAACAGCAAGTCATCTATTGTCTCCTGCTTGGACAAAGATTGGATATTAGAAGATGGCACAGATGATGGACTCTTTGCTTCCCACCTAGTTGTAGTCTCCTTCACTGACTCATTTCCTGGCAACCTAACACACTGTCCTATAGGCAATGTATTATTTCTATGAAGAATTCTCAGATCCTGTCTGCCCTTCTCCCACCAATATATATATATATATATATATATATATATATATATATATATATATATACTGGAATTTCAAGTAATTTCACAGCTGCTGTGTATGGCTCTGACTTCCATCTGTTTCTTGATCTGCTTTTCCCTTTAAATGCCATCTTTCTTTTTGACAGACTCCAGAAAGCAATTCTTGCTCTGGTATTCTTCTGTCAAACTGTGTCTTCTTCTGTACATTTCCTAGTTGCTTCCCTAGCCAAGTGATCTGCTTTCTCAAGTTGTTTCCACTCTTCCACATACTGCAAGTCTCAGGACCACTGCCAGCTGGAGTCACCCCAAAACAAATGTCTTTGGACAGCTTTGCATCTTTCTCAAACACCAGATAATACAGAGCAGTTCTCGCAGCATCATTTCTCGTGCAGCCATAAGCATGAACCAGTCAACCTATACTGTACTCGGCTTCCAGTTGCTCTTTCGCTCTGTGGGGAGTGTTTCAATCATATTCATGTGTGTTCTGTTAACATATAATCCACAGTTAATTCTTCTGTGGGTGATAAGGTATAATCTGGGGTTTCTCAGCTCATTCGCTAGCAATGCCCCCAAAGTCTTCCAATTTCTGCATTAGCTCCACAAAAACAGTACCCAAACCTCCTTGCTCCTCTGGCAATCTTCCCTTCCCTTCCTAAAACAGGGCTGCAGGGATGAGACCAATTCTGTAGCCGCCTACCTGGATGTCAGTAAGTTTGGTCTTAAAAGTTTTTGGTATCACAGGCTGTTTGCAAGATCTTCCCCGTGCAGGGGGAAATTGGTCTCTTGGTGAATGTGCAAGAATGTTTTGAGCTCACTTTTTATAAATCTCGTCACCATCCCTAGTCAGGACTGTGTGTGAGAACAGCAGGCTTTCATGCAAATGGCACACTCTAAGAAATTTATGGTACGCATTTGTAACTTGCATCCCCCCCCCCCATGCAACTGCAATTGGTGATGCCTCAGGGCCTGATAATCTTTACTTCCAGCTGACTTTAATCCTTGAATATGTTTCTGTACACCTGCAACACAATGACCCTTAGGGAGGTCTTTTCTGTCGGAGGAGATGAGGGAAGAACATAAGCCCATACAAAGTATTCAAATCTTCTTCCATCAGTCCTGTTCAGTGCACCAGTTGATGCATCTTTTGCTGCTGCTGCTGCTGCTACTACTACTACTACTAATAGTAATAATTTATTACTTGTACCCTGCCCATCTGGCTGGGCCTCCCCAGCCACTCTGGGCAGCCTCCAACAGAATATTAGAAACACAATAAAACACCAAACATTAAAAACTTCCCTAAACAGGGCTGCCTTCAGATGTTTTATAAGAGTCAAATAGTTTATTTCCTTGACATTGGATGGGAGGGCGCTCCACAGGGCGGGCACCACTACCAAGAAGGCCCTCTTGTCTGGTTCACTTCTCACAGGGAGGGAACTGCCAGAAGGCCCTTGGAGGTGGAGACGCTCCTTCAGGTATACTGGGCCAAGGCCATTTAGGACTTCAAAGGTCAGCACCAACACTGGTGTGCTCAGAAACACTGGGAGCCAGTGAAGGTCCTTTAAGTCCAGTGTTCAATGGTTCCGGCAGCCACTCCTAGCCCCCAGTCCATGGACAGCTGTGAGTCCAAAATTACTTCCAGGCTGCACACCCAGTCCTTCGGGGTCACAGGTACTGCATTCAAAACCAGGGAGTCCCCCACACCTGCTCGCCTCCTGTCCCCCTAAATGTAGTGCTTTTGTCTTGTCAGTATCCATTACTTGCCATCCATCCTCCCACCACCTCCAGACACTCACACAGGACATTCACCGCCTTCACTGGTTGCAATTTAAAGGAGACCTGACTCTTACTCTCTCTCTCTATATATAAATGTTCCCATTGCGTGCACGTCCAGCCGCACCTTGCTCCATAACCGCTGGACCAAATCACATCAAATTTAGGACAAAGCGTAACATGACCATGGGGGAAGGATATAGCATAATAATTTTTTTTAAAAAAACACACCTGTCATGCCTAAAATATAGAATAAAGGCCAACCTCACCAGCAAAAGGAATGAAGACTCCAACAGCATCCAATAGAAAGGCGGATTGCCTGCTGACGTCATCAGACCTGGCCAGAGCAACAATGCCTTTGCCCTCACCTAAAATGGCCGCCGCAGCTTCGCATGTGCCGAGAAAAAAAAACACGGAGCAGGAGGCATGCCTGAGAGGTCGCACTGAGTAAGACCAGCTCTGAGGGGATTGTGTCGCTGGGGTGCGTGATTTTGGGACTGGGTAATTTTGGGACTGGGGTAGGGGAGAATGCTCTTTAAGGCTCCAGTGCCCTCACCTAAAATGGCCGCCGCAGCTTCACATGTAAAATGCATCTCTGGGTTATTTGTGGGGCATAGGAATTAGTTCATTCCCCCCCCCCAAAAAAAAATATAGTCCGGCCCACCACATGGTCTGAGGGAAAGTGGACCGGCCCACGGCTGAAAAAGGTTGCTGACTCCTGCTGTAAAGGGACAGGGAAGAATGAAAACAGGAGCTTCCAGAATACTCTTGGGGTCAGGAGAATTTTAAAAAGCAAAAAAAAAAACCACAGCAACGCGAAAGTGGGGGGGGGGGGGAGACAGAGAGGTGCCAGGCAAGAGTTCAATGGGAGAAGCTGTGGGGAGGCAAGCGAAAATGGGAAATACGGAGAGGAGGCAGGCAGGAGTTCAACAGGATAAGCTGTGGGGAGGCATGCGCTTTCTCTTTTACATCTTCCTTTGCCATTTCACAAAATGAGCCACAGCAACGCGTGGCCGGGTCAGCTAGTTAATAATAAAAATAAAAATAGATTCTTTATTTCTGCTAGACGCTTTCAACACCCCCCCCCCCAAAAAATCTTTCTCTCTTTTGACTTTCATGTAGCTCCATAAATTTCAATGTTATTTCTTTTTCACACTGCTGTAAGTGGAATCCAAATAAACCTAGGAATTTTGCAGCTGGTTGTGCTCTATCTACATAATGAGAGGAGCAGACACCTCACACTTGATATATTCTGAATTAATTTTTGTAGCTTGGAGCAATTATTAATAAATATATATATTCCTGTTGCTGCATTGCCTTTTTTCTCTGACACGGAGTCCACATGGCCAAGAATAGAAAGGGAAGTTCCAATTTCTTCCTCCCTCTTTTTGTTACTTTCTGGGCTGGCACTGGAGTAGTTTTGGGCCGTGTTCACTGCTGCGCATGTTGCCCGTCATTGCCGGAAATCCGTAAGGAAGCTGAGACTCAGGAAAAATGCCTGTCAGCTTCCTTCACAGCCTCGGTAAAAGCAAACCCTTCAAACGTTGGGATCAAGCGACATTTACATGACAGACTGAACTGTGTGGTCAGTACATGTTGTTATTTTCTTCTTATTCTGCTATACGGTCAAAGGAGAGATTGCAATCTCTTAGGCAGCTCTTTCTGCTATTAATAGCTGGTTATACCACATTTTATTTCTTTAAACGTGATGTGTGTTTCTAGAAATCAGAGCCCAATTATAGGTTGGTTCTTTTCTTCTGGGGTTAATGAGTTTGTGGGTAAATCTTTGTTTTATGTAAGGAGGCTGCCAAAAATGTTGCACACAGTTGACATTACAAACAAATTTTGGAAGGTCCTACTGAGGCTCTAACTATGTGTGTCATTATCCAGACGATCAGCAGTCGCTAATCTTGCTGTGTTGCTTTAAGACGGGACTGGCCAGCCCAGGAGGCAGAGGGGCAGCAGAGGCAGCCTCCAAGGAGGGCATTTCTCACTGCGGCTGCAGCTGGATTTGGCAGCTCCTTGGCTTCCAGCCCACTGTCACCTCCACAGCTGCTGGTCTCCTCTCACCCCTAGGGAGGAAATGGCAGGGGCAGCCCACCGCAATCTCCTGGGTTCTGCACCCACCTGGTGTCAGTCAGCGCTTTCCCTTTCCACCTCCGATGGCCTTTGATTCCCACTTCAACCATCAGGTAAGGTGGGTTATGATGCACTTTTTTAAGCAATGTGGACCATAGTTGCTCCTGGGGGCCCTTCCAGGATTAGGGGCCCAGAAGTTTAAGCTTCATTTGTTTCATAGTATGTAGATCCTCCTCTGCTCTTACCATCCCAAGTTGTTAGGCTTGCAGGTGCAATGTGTGAGGAACTGTGAGGAAAGGCAAAACAGTTCTGACAGACAGGTGGTTGGTGGCACGTGAATCTACTTAATGGGAAATCATTCCAGTCTGGCACATTCTATGGGTACAGGAATCTTATCTTCAGGAAAGAAATACGATGCTCCCAGGAAGAGGTTTTCGTCTGTGCTACTGGCTGATGTCAGGTCCCCCAACTTGGAGTGTTATATAAACTGGATTCAAAGCAGGTACTATGTAAACCCAAAGTATAAACTTTTACCAAATGACATTTTACCATGGTGGATGTAACATATCATTGCACCCGTATGCTGAGACCAACCAACGTGGCTCTTGTTTTGCCTCCACCCACCAGCAATGGCAGATCTCTTCAGTCTGCGCTCACGAATTGAAGCTGAATCCAGGCAGGGCAGAAGGTGTTGTTGGTTGGAGGTCCAGTAACACAAGGGGGCGTTATTCTTGAAGGAGCAGGGACACAGCTTGTGTTTGCTCGTAGACCCTGGTCTGCTTTAAGTGGTTTCGGTCCAAAATGCAGATTTTACATGGGATTTTTATACATGATTTCTGCATGGTCCTGGGTATGTCATTCTACCTTCCTCTAATTTTCTTTTTCATATCGAGATTGAGGATTGACATCAGTTAACCCTTTGCAGAACACACTCATATATAACTGCAGAAACAATCTTTGGAGTCTTGTGCTTGAAATCTGTTCTTATTCCACAGCCATGGCACTCTGGGACAATTCTTGTGCTGCCAATGTAACAAAAGTGTCATTTTTTGCATATGCAACACATTCCTTCTCCTCCAGCAGAGCTTGTGCTTTGAGAGAGGTATCGTTCTTATTCTGCCAAGGGGCATCCAATTGACCTCAAGTAATTTCCTAGATTTGTCTGGTTTCAGCCAGTTCAGCTGGTATCTTATTTTCAACATATTTTCATGATATTTGTTCGTTACAGGGAGCTGTGCTGATGCATCTTAAGTTATGCCACATGACAAGCCCTCTGGCCTAAGCACCTTTGAAGGTACTTTATTGCAAAGCAAAGCAAGATTCTGCAAACATCTCTCTATATCCTCTTTTAATACAATGCGCAGAAGGATTCACATGATGGCATGCACCTGTATCTATATATAGGTGTTTTTAAAATTATTTAGAGACTTTCCTCTTTGTAATACAATTAGATATTAACATCTGAGGTGGTAGGATCAGGTGATCAAGGAATGATAACTGTTTTTATCATTGTTTGGGGATATTAGGATATAGTAAGTGTTTTCATCATTGCTTAGGGTAGGGTAATATCTCATTACTCTGATTTGAAGAATAGTAATAGACACAAGAAGAGCTGCCTGGATCAGGCCCATGGCCTACCCGTAACAAGATGCCGGCTGGGAGCCCCAAGGCAGGACCTGCGTTCCTACTGCCTTTGAGAGTCAAACAAATGCAGTTACAGCAATTTATCACTGATGTCTGTCATCAAAATTCAAACAAGCTCAAGAAAATGCTCATCAGTCAAATGTGTTGTACTTAGTTATGAGCACTGGTATGATGTGAGAATCAGCAGGGATTTGAACCGGGAGTCCACTGATGTCAATAGGCAGGGAGTTCCAAAGTGTGAATTGTGGTTGGCATCCATCTGTTTCAAGAGACAATGGAGTGCGCCTTGAGGGTGAAGCCAACCCCCTGTGTTAGCAGCACTGAAGTGACCTCCCTGGGGGGCAAGCCAGGACAGGTCAAATAAAGGTCAATCTAGTCCAGTATAGTCTTGCCTTTTGCCCATTTATTTATTTGTTTGTTTATTTATTTTGCCATTCTCCTTATTTAGGAAAAATATCCACTTTTTAAGGGGAAGACATTTTGTGATTTGAAAGGCTATATGCAAATGCATCACTACTCAAAGTGTTAAGCACATTCTTAACTAAAATGTGAATATAAATGCATTAATGTTGCATTGCATAGAGTTTGTAGTAATGGTACACAAACGTGTAAAACTTCCGTTCTGCTGCAAACTTTTTGACAAAAGAAAAAGTTTTCTCTGTGGTCATGGTTACATCTGAAGTACTTTAGATCAAGGTATTCTAGTTAAACTTGTGGCTTTATCCTTTGTGACAGTTAGAAATTAATGTGAGCCATTTCCCCCCAAAAAACTTTGGAAAAACAGTAAGAGAATAGAACAAAAATAGAATAAAATCTCTCATTGCCCTTAATTTGCTTTCTGCCAGAATAAGAGCATCAACAATAATATTAATCATCATTATGATAATATAAAACACTATTACAGTCATTAAAAATAAATGCATGTGAGGACATAAGAAGAGGGAAGGAAAATATGCAAAAATGTGGTTTGTTTTGTGGTACTTTTGTTTCTGTTATTGCTCGTCCAGAAGGAAGAATTCCTGAGGAACCCAGCAGGAGGCAGCAAGGCCCATTGGGGTTATGAACTGTAAGGAAGCAAATCACACTGTAAACTTTAAATTGACCTTTCAAATGGGGAGGATTAGGGAGAGGAGAGAGAGAAGAAGAATCAGAAGCAAAAGTCCGTACTATATGCCATTTTATTAAGTTAAAAGATTTAATTCTCACTTTTGGTCTAAAGACCCCTAAGCTGACTAAATGTCTATCCCTACTCAGCTTTGTCCCACCCCAGAACTGAGCACATGGATTCTGCTGTTTAATGTGCACACTTATCATCACGTAGCTTCATTAATTCTTTGTTCATGTGATGCTCCTCCCTCATTCTGGATTGCCTCAAAACAAGGATATCCCCAAAGGGAGAGGATCTGGGAAAATATGGATTGAGGAAGGAGAAAGTGTGGGAAGGCAGTGGTTTGGAGGAGAATGTCATGTGGGCCGTGGAGAATTGCTGGAGGTACGTGGAGTTTGCTATTCATATTAAGCAACATTTTGGGTGAGCACTTAATCTTGTTTAGCTTAAACAAAGTTCATGACAATGGTATGTCACCCCACAATATAAGAGCATAAGAACAGCCCTGCCAGATCAGGCCAAAGGACCATCTTCTAGTCCAGCATCCCATTCTCACAGAAGTCAGCCAGATGCCTTCAGGAAGCCGAAAAGCAGGACCTGAACCCAGCAGCAGCAGCAGCATTCTCCTCTCTTCCTCTCTTGCGATTCTCAGCCACTGGAATACAAAAGCCCGCTGCCTCTGACAGTGGAGGGCGTGGGACATAGTCCTCATGGTTAGGCTCCATGAATTTGTCTCCTCCTCTTTCAGAGCCATTCAGGTTGGTGGCTGTCCCTGCGTTTTGTGGGAGCAAATTCCATAGTTGAATTATGTGCTGTGTGAATCTTCCACGCTTGGCCCTGAGTTCTCTGCGCCGTTCATAATACCTTCCTTGCCTTTTTCTAAACTAAAAGGTCTCAAATGTTGTAACTTTTCCTCATACAAGAATTCTTTGATCATTTTGTTCGCTCTTTTATGTACATTTTTCATCTCTACAATGTCCTTTTTGTATTGTAGGATACACTGTACACGGTATTCTAAGTGTTGTCTCACTTTAGATTGGTATAATGGCATTGTGGCATTGATTGCTAAAATAGGACTTGCCTTCTTCACAGCTGCTAGAAACTGGGTCACCGTCTTTATCAAGCCACCGACTGTGAGCTCGAGGTCTTGTTCATGGTCGGGAACCTCCACTTCAGAGCCCATTGGCAAATATGTGGAATCTTCTGTATTTTATTCACATTTAGAGGGTCCCAGACTGTGGTAGGTGAACCTTGCTCTGAAAAGCGTGGTCAAAATTAAAAGGTTCAGGAAATCCGACCAGGCCAAATTTAATAAAATCATACATAGACTTTACTAAAACAAAACCCTACAAGAGGAAAAACTCCAAATAATAACACATATTAAAATACCTTAGAAGGTAAGAAAACAACAAACACTAACTTATCCAGCTGATTAACATAAACGCTTACACTTAAATCTCAGTAGGCTGAGGAGCAGAACAAAATGCTGTCCAAAGCCCAAATAGATGCTGACCTCAGCTTGGCCGGCTGCCAAGAGCTCCCACCGATCCAGGTTCTATGGGGAATTGGGCCATGGGCGCTCAACCAATTACCTTGTGACACCAGCCTTGAAGCCTTAACCCATTCCCATAAACTTGTCTTAAAAGGGTGATATCACCACATAGACATACACATGAATGGTGCCATTGCATTACATTTCAGGTGTATAAGACTATTTTAAGTATACACTTAAAAATGTAAATGTGGCCGACACAATTTCAAACATGCATCCCTACAAGTGTGCATAGATTGGTTGTAGCTCCCTCTTGAGAGTTCTCTTAATTACAAATGCAGATTTCAGTGTGTGAAATGACCCTAAGCTCATGTACGAAAAAGCTCCTAGATCTTGGAGTTGGGAATGGGCAATGGCATAGGGATGAGGCCATCTGTCTTGGAAACAGCTGTACTCCTTTTGAGCATGAGAAAATATAAAGCATGGACAGAAACATTGAGATATATCATTGACTGTTTTATTTTTGGAAAGGATAATTAACAGCAATATTTGCAAATCCTGTTGAATACCCATCACATTTTATTGACGTAGCTTAAGCAAATAGCCAAGCTGTATGATTCTTGCATTAGAGACACAGTCAAAGAAGAATTAATAGATCCTCTTCTCTTTCATCTGACCTTTTAAAGTTTCTTGGGAAATCAAAGGAGCATCAATTCTGACTCTTTCCAAAAATGTGCCCTTTCCACACAAACAGGATAATTTCCTAGCTAACATGCAAAGACCATAAACTCTCTCATATTTTTTATTCCCCTAAGGATATTTTATCCCAGATAAAAGCTTTAATATTATAGTGATTCTTATGGGTAACTTCACTTTCCTTTGTTTACAAATACCTGTCTGACATTACAAGCAGGAAGTATGGATAAATCAGCATTCTTCTACCACCACCAACCCCAGTTTACCAAGGATTTGCGCAAGCTTTCTGAGATATGTTTCATTCAAATTATTTTTGCTCCCCTTTGCAAGTTTTTGAAGATCATCCCCACCCATGCAACCTGTCAGGTCTCTTTTGGGGGAATTTAATAAGCAATTTGTGATATGGTGTTTAGGTTTGCTTGCCATTCGGGGGGTGGGGGCAGAAACTCCATTGATTCCATATGCCTAAGAACTCAGTGCACCTGAAGTAGCTCTTTGGATCCAGGCCAAGGACAAAAACAGAATCCTGGACTTCCGGCGGCTGGCGCCATCGCGGATGGTCCTGGGCTGCTTCGGTGGCGAGGCACCCAGTTCATCCCGGGGGTTAGGAGCTCCTGCAGCCGCATGCAGGGCTCTGGTTGGGGCGCGGGAAGAGCGTCCCGCGCCCTGGGCTCCCCGGCTATGCCCGTTGTGCTCCGAACCCTTCCCCCGCGCCCCCTGTAAGGGGGGAGTGGGGGTGAAGGGACCACGGAGTCGGGCTCTAGGGGACATGCCCCAACCGGGATGTTTACATGCGGCGGCTAAGTCCGTGAGGAGCGTCTCTGTTCTACCTGTCATTAAGGAGTTGCTAAGAAACCAGAAGCTGTGAGTAACTGACTGACTCTTTGTTCTCCGGGAAAAGCTCTGGGATCAAAAGAAAAGGCAGCCCGCCTCTCTCCCTTCGGCGGTGGAAGGAATTAACTCTTTAAGTGACTGCTGCTACACTAATCAATTGAAAGTACTTGGAATTTGAAAACTGAGTCTGTAGAGATTCCCTTTTAGGGGTTAACTGAGGAGAAATATCTCCATTCGAAGTTTTGATCTTTATATTCTGGCGTCGGAAGAAATGGCGGCGATTTGGAATTGCGCAGGAAAAAATTGAGACAAAGGAGGAGAAAGACAGGAAATGTAATTTGATACCCACCTCCCTTCTCCGAAGATGTTGGACTTTGTTCTTATGCTGGCACAGAAGGACTGGGAGATAGAGGAAAAGCTCACTGTTTTTCAATTGGAGCTGACTAATCGAAAATTAAGAGCCTTGTGTGGGATTATAAATGGAAAGAATCTGCATTCCACAGGGGAGGCTTTCCAAAAAATCTATTCAATGGAAACAGACTTTTGCAAAGAGTTGCAAGATGTGCTGGAAGGATGGTCTGAGATGGCAGAGCAAATCCGATTGGAACAGGGACCGTTTTCAGGGGGTGGCAGAAACCCTGATACGGAAAGAATTTTAATATCCAGATTCCGAGGTGGCAGCTCGGGGTCGAGGGACAGAGAATCAAGATTTCTACAACAAGAAGAATTTTGGTACAAAGCTACGGAGAAGCTCAGAATGCAGAGGATGAACATCTTGGAGCTCGATGCAGGGTTTGTTGTGGTTGTAACCTGGATCTGTGGACATTTAGAAGCATACAATAGGGGATTCGGCTCTGGTGAAAGACAGGAGAAGACAATGGACAAAAGGGGAGTGGGTTGAATTAATCATTGTTTAACATAGATGGTCTGCCATGGTATCCGAAACCGGAGTGTGAAGTTTGTTAAATAAGTTTATTTTAAATAAGTAAGGAGATATTGAATTTAAGTTAAAAGCAGCATGTTAAATGATAGAAGAAATAAGTTTAGCTATAAGAATATTTGGTTAAATCTTAGGCTATAATGCAAAAGATAAGACAAAGGTGTTTTTTCTTTCTATATCAAGTTAAGCTAAACTTCTATAGAGAAAAGATGTTAAGGAGAAAGTGTATTGTTTTAAAACCGAAGGTGTATAGGCGGGGGAAGTCAAGTGTCAAGATTCGGAACTAGAATTTTTTTTTTTTCTATAGCAAGATTTACAGATAAGAAGAAGAATCCTGACATTATGTGTATGTGTATTTGTATTTGTTTTGATATTTGTAGGTGTGGGGGTTGGGTTTATGTTATTTTGTGAAAATGTCAATAAATTCTGTTAAAAAAAAAAAAAAAAAAACAGAATCCTTAATTATAGGAAGTGTGCAACTAATCAATCTTTCTAATAGGAAATTTCTCAGGAGACAGATTAGGTGGTCAGGCTGAGAAATCTCTATGTGGGACAAGAAGCTACAGTTAGAACTGGATATGGAATAACTGATTGGTTCAAAATTGGGAAAGGAGTACGACAAGGCTGTATATTGTCTCCCTGCTTATTTAACTTATATGCAGAATTCATCATGTGAAAGGCTGGACTGGATGAATCCCAAACCGGAATTAAGATTGCCGGAAGAAATATCAACAACCTCAGATATGCTGATGACACAACCTTGATGGCAGAAAGTGAGGAGGAATTAAAGAACCTTTTAATGAGGGTGAAAGAGGAGAGTGCAAAATATGGTCTGAAGCTCAACATCAAAAAAACTAAGATCATGGCCACTGGTCCCATCACCTCCTGGCAAATAGAAGGGGAAGAAATGGAGGCAGTGAGAGATTTTACTTTCTTGGGCTCCATGATCACTGCAGATGGTGACAGCAGTCACGAAATTAAAAGACGCCTGCTTCTTGGGAGAAAAGCAATGACAAACCTAGACAGCATCTTAAAAAGCAGAGACATCACCTTGCCGACAAAGGTCCATATAAAGCTATGGTTTTCCCAGTAGTGATGTATGGAAGTGAGAGCTGGACCATAAAGAAGGCTGATCGCCGAAGAATTGATGCTTTTGAATTATGGTGCTGGAGGAGACTCTTGAGAGTCCCATGGACTGCAAGAAGATCAAACCTATCCATTCTGAAGGAAATCAGCCCTGAGTGCTCACTGGAAGGACAGATCCTGAAGCTGAGGCTCCAATACTTTGGCCACCTCATGAGAAGAGAAGACTCCCTGGAAAAGACCCTGATGTTGGGAAAGATTGAGGGCACAAGGAGAAGGGGACGACAGAGGACGAGATGGTTGGATGGTGTTCTCGAGGCTACCAACATGAGTCTGACCAAACTGTGGGAGGCAGTGAAAGACAGGCGTGCCTGGCGTGCTCTGGAAATTCAGGTGGCAACAGAAATGAAACCCAAATGGGACCCCTGAGAAGCGAGGGGGATGTGTCCACATGCCTGGGAAACCCTGTGGTTTGGAAAGTACAAAAAAAGTATCTCCCCATTACCACCACCAAAAAAAGAAAGCCCAATGAGAACTGAGTCATGAGATGTTAAACAACATTTGGAAAAGAAAAGGTTAGAAAACGAGTGAGGCATAGAATGGTCTTTTTGGTGAAGGATGTGACCAGCTGGGACCCTGAACAGGGGCACTGCTATTAAGCAACACGGTGACACTTTGCTGCATGCCTCATTTATTTAGCACTGATTTCAGAAGTTGTACTCTTTACATGTTTTACTGCTCTCTCCCTTCCAGTGACTCATGTAGCTCCTTCTACACAATAGTGCAGTTATTCAGCGCCATTGTTCTCCACTGTTGGTGGCCTGGAAGCTCAATTGAAGCTTGGAAATGCATTCAATAGCTGTGTCAGTCAAAGGGCATATCAGAAAGCAGAAATGCATAGTACAAAACATAATGGATAAAATATAACATAATCAAAATGAACAATTCAACCAATTTTCATAGATTTCACTGAAGGGTAGTAATTGCAGCAAATTGTTATAGTTCCGTATTTCACAGTTATTGCTAATTTAGTCCCCGTGACAACTTAGCTCTGCATTTGCTGCAGTAATGCAAAAGAAGCCATTGCCCCAGTAATTTGACAATCATATTCAGGCAATCTACTGTTTAAGGGATACTGACCAATAGGACCCTGTTTTTAATACTGGTTCCAGAAATGTCACTTGATGTACAAAGGGTAGTTAAATAAAGAAGAAGATCACCACCTTCCTCACAAATGCAGAAGCACATTGCATAGGCAGCCTGGGAAACTTGGAACAGAATCTCCGAATTTGCAGCTGAAATGTCAAGAGACATTTACTTGGTTAGATCAAGTAAAGGCCCACCATGCTGGATGTTGTTTAATATACTCTGGTTTCTCTTCAGATTGTATCAAGTAAAGGAATTTTATTTTGCACAGAGTGCTTCACAGTCTCATTGAGATCAAAGGGATACTAACGTGCTTAAGGGCCCCTCCAGACAGAACTTAAAATGTTCATTCAGGGAGATTTGTGCTCTTGGCAGTGGCGAAGTACAAGGGGCTCATGTCCCGGGGTGGCAAGGGCAGCTGCGATGGCACCCCAATGGCACACGGGTTGGCCCGCCCCCGCCCCCGCCTTCATCCGCCAGCGGAGCCTCTTGGCAGTGTTGCACTTCTGCATTCCAGTTGATTTGAGGATTGAAAACTTTCTGCAAGGTCCTATGGCATCTGTAGCAATCCATGAATGGTCTATAGCTTTTTGCAGGGGGGAAAAATCAACTTTTCATACTACAAATATTTTGATTTTTTTTTTGTCCTGCTTTTGTTGTGCTTTAGCACTATGGTGCTCTGGCAGTGTGCTGATTCAGCTTCGGTTCTTTGAGATGTACTTCCTGTTGATGCTGGATACGGGCATTCTTGTGGGGCTTTTGGGAAGCAAGTAAAGGTTTGGCACAACAATCAAGGTCTTTAAAACATAGAAAATGGTAACTGTGGTGGCATGGTGTCACTGCACAAGCAACTACACTTAAGAGTCACTATCAAAATAGCTTTAATATATTTTTAATGCATACTTACATAGATAGATTAGAATAAATGTTTAATTGCTTTTTTAATGATTATTTTACCTTTAATGATTATTTTACCTTTGTTTTTAGCTGTTCTTATTTTTATCTGTAAGCTGCCTTGATTCCCTAGCAGGGAAAGAAGTGGGATGGGATGATGATGATAGCAGGGAGATGTTTGTGCTGAGGCACCCTGCCAATTTTCTGAGTTACAAAAGAAAGAAAGAAAAGGAATCAGCAGCAGGCATGTGAACCACCCGGAGATCTTCTGATGAGAAGCGGTATATAAATTTAATTAATTAATTATGTGCACACAGATGCTTCCCTATCTCTTCCTGCTGCTAGCTTTCCCGTCTGTCTGATCCACACCAACCAGCTCACGTTCCCCTTCTATGTTTGCTTGCACCCCTCCCCTGCCCTCCATCCATTTCTAGTTACAATATTTGTTTTTCTCTACTTGCCTGTTTCACCCACTTTCCTCCCCTCCCCAGGCTGCAATGGAAGCTTTTTTGTGGGTCCTGCTTTCTGGGAACAGGCATGGCATTGTAGCACAACTACCACGGTGGGTGGAGGAGTGGGCAGGAAGTGTGTAAAAGCCTCTGGCACCCAGACGCGGACCCATAACAGAGGCAGATCAGACCAGGTAATAATAATAATAATAATAATAATAATAATAATAATAATAATAATAATAGTTTATTTATACCCTGCCCATCTGGCTGGGCCTCCCCAGCCACTCTCACATCAGCAAATGCAAGATACAAGCAGTCTGCATTGAGGATTATTATTGTTATTAATTCTAACCTATTCATAGATCAATTGAGAAATCACAAAACAATGGTCAACTGTAGAATTTCCTCCTTAAAACCGTATTTCCTCCCAGGCCAGTATGCTTGGTCTTTTTTATCCAGTCTTCCAACCTCAACAATAGGTACCATGCAATTTGCTCATTACAGGTAATAGAGTGATTGGTCTACAATTTGCTGAGTCAATCTAGTTGCTCTTTTTAAATACTGGGACCACAATTCCTTCATTCCACCCCTTGGGTAATTGTCCTGTCTTGTTTATTGCTATAAGGGGGGGGGCTAGTAGACCATCTGCTAGCATGGGATTTCAAAAGCTCTCGAAAAATACTGAAATTTCCTGGGGCCTTTGCATTTTTCAAGCAAGATATCAGAAAACGCTCACAGTAAAAGACATATGTGGAGGTGCACTAACTTTGGTCAATGCTCTTGTTTTGACAATCATGATATCAGAAAGCGACACTGGACTTTCAAAATGTTTCAAAAGCAGCTTTACCATTCTAGAACACTTTTTGGTCATCTGTCTACATTTGTTAACAGCCTGGCATCAAGCAATCAACCTTTCCGTCTGGCTTCTCTAATACAAGCTTTCACAACAGCTGGAAACCAAGGCAAGGACAATACTATTGTACCAACATATCTGTTCTTCCTTTCATTTACTTCACAGGTTCTCAACATGAAAAGAAGAGACATTTTCTCACTTTAAGAGCTTTCTTAAATTATCACATACTGTTTGTATGACGAAAATTCATTTTCTATTCATGGGATAACCAACATGCTTAAGTCTACATGAAGGAGGTAATGCAATAGAGTAAGCTGTCCCACCAGGCTTATTATTTATTGAATTTATATACTGCCCTATAGCTGGAGGTCTCAGGACGGTGCACAGGTCACTTCCTCTCACCTTGGGAGGAAGGTAAGCAAGCCTCTTGTTGCACCTCAGTCTTCAGTGTGTAAAGTGGTCTGAGCTGGTTGCTCCAAGTTTGGACTGCATGGCTCTAACAAGCCTTGAGTTCCTATGCCAATAATTTAATAACTTTTACCACTTTGCAACTTAGCCAAGTTTTACTGCCTGTGCAACTTTTTCTGAGTGCTCTATGTACACGCACATGAATCTGACCTTTGGAGAGTAAACTAATTTTAACTTACGAAATGTGTGGTTTTTTTCTATTCTAGGAGAAGAGGGGAACTTTGGAAAGAATGTAGAAGGGCATATTTTAAAGCTGCAACAGCCTATATTTCCATCCAGGAATTATTCTTTTTAGATACCTATTTTTCCCCTTCCGCCAACAATATTTGTATTTATTTTCCACTGCTAAGCTACATCAGACTTCTCTCTTTCCTGTCCTCATAGAGTGGAAAATCAATAGTATTTTCTATTTAAAAGGGGTGTGGGCATGTGGGGCAAGTGAAAAAGAAGAAGAAAAGGGTGCATTCAAATGATTTTCCATCATGTTTTAAAATTAAGCCAAAATTAGAAAAGGTTTTATGTTGTCTTGTTAACCATAAAGAAAACATGAGGGAAAATATATTCAGAATTCTGATACAATCTGACCTGATCTGAATGTTCCGGATGAACATTGTGATTGGAAGTTCCTGGGCATTTACTGAATGTGTGGTGGTCAGTCTCCTACTTCCCTTCCCTTTTTCCTGCCTTCCCACCTGTTCCATATTTCCCATTCCCCTCGTGCCCCTTCCCACTTTGTCGCATTCAATATCCCATTGCCCTGCACACACCAAGCCCTGATGAATCCTCACCAGCCTTAAGTGGCCAAAAGCTTGTCTACTGCCTCCCTGCACCCAAGGCTGTGGTACTTTGCAATGCCTGTCATTCCCATACTCAGTGTGGCATCAGGTCATTGGAAGGTATTTAATCACAATAAAATGACAACTGTGACTTTGTTGTGGCAAACAAGAATCCATCCTTTAATGTGTCACATGACTCTGTTTGCAAAAACATCTTCATAAAAGGATCACATACAGTATTCCCAGTGCTTTTTTCCAGAAAAAAAAAAACATTTGCGGCGGGAAAGGTGCCAGTACTGCATACCTTAGAATACCCCCAGAAAGAAATCACTCAGTATTTCTCTCTGTGTGTGCATATATGCCAGACACTGAAGGATTCTGTGTTCAAAATCAGTCTGCGCCAATTTCTGTATACGGTACTTCTACTGCTAATACTTGTAAACCACCCTGTGATCCTCAGATGAAGGATAAATTGAATAAATGAGAGTAATGAATCATTTCCAGATGCCTCCATGTGGCTCCTCACTTCCAGGTATTCACCAGAGGGAGTCCTTAATGTCTACTCACAGTGCCTGCCAGCTGTGACCAAGAACATCCCATAGAAACCAAAAACAACCCCCCTCGACATCCTAGTCACTCACACACTGCAAAGTAGGCCAAGCCAAACCAAAAATGCCCATGTCCCAAAGGTGACTAACCCACGGGACTAAGCCAACAATTCCTACTCAGCCTCCAGAAGAGCAAGCAGGTATCCCACAGAGTGAGCAAAGAGTGTGATGTTGCCGTGGGAAGGGCAGCCTGCCCCATCTTGGCTGGCCGCTGCCACGTCCTGCGGACAAGAGGAAGCACACCCCAGAGGTGCCTCCCTGGTGATTGAGGAGGGCAAGGCAACATCTCCCCTGGCAGAGACTGGAGCTGCAGCAAAAAGGGAGCTATGGTAACCCAGCCTCAAGAAGAGAAGAATTTGCCATTCACAGCAATTACTCCTCCTCCTCCTTATACCATATGGCTCATTGAAATTTTAACTACCCTGAAGGTAACATACTTATATTGTCAAAATCACATTCTTCGTTGCAGTTTAACGATCCATAACATTTATCTTAGGATTCTGATTTAATGCATTTTCTCCTACTGATAATGAATATTTCAGTATTTATCGTATCATGTGTAGCATCAAAATATAAATGATACACACACACACACACATTTCAGGACTAAGATGCACACAGTGTCATCTGTGTGTTGTTATTGAACATTATATCCAATGACTTGAAGATAATATGCTTTCTTCAAAATGTGAATGTTGTTATGGTTGCAGGGGCTTGCTATGACTTTTGCTGAATGTAAATCAGCCCATTTGCTAAGCCGGAGATCCACTGCAGAACTGCTCCTTGAGCCAAATTTTACAAAATGTGACAGCAGCCTCCATTTATCTTTGCAAAAACACAAAATGTCAAAGTTTCCATTGGTGCAGATATAAATTAGCCCTTCTTCTAACCTGAAGCACCAATCCCTAATTCTTAGCAGCAGCACAGTAATCTTACGTGATGTGTGCAGGTAGTACTTAAAGCACTGAAAGTGAATCAAAATGCAGAGTATTCTTGCCTATTCCTTCTTTCAGAAGCATTCAGAAGACACAGCAGGATTCCATCTGTAGGCAACAAGCTGGCGCCTCGTTTTTACACACTTTAGTGATGCATATACAACATAATGCAATGAAAGAATTAAATGAAGAAAAAATAAAAACCAAACTTCCAATAATAATCATATACCACAGTGTCAGGGATTTGCCTTCTCGTCGCGAGGAGAGCCTGGGGGGAGGTCCTACTCGTGAGGAGAGCCCGGGCGGGAGTACTCCTCGCGGGGAGAGCGGGGAAGGTGATCCTGCTAGTGGGGAGGATCAGGGTAGGGAACCTCCTCGAGAGGAGGTCTTGCTCAGGTACAGGGAGCCCCAGCCACTGCTGTCATCTGACTCCTCTCAAAGCCCATCGCCAGAGCTCTCTCCCGCGGAAGAGGAGGAGGAGCCGAGGGTCAGGGATGCTGGGCAGAGACCCAGCAACGCCAGCCAGAGGCGATCAGAGGGGGAGTTGCAGCTTCCGGCGCCAGCGCAGCATCGGGGGGTCAGGGGACACAGAAGACGTCGTTTCAGGGTGCCGAGGCTTTGGTGCTGGGCGGGAAACAGGAGAGGGGCACTTCCGGATTCTGCAAGTGACTGAGCGGTCATGTTTTTAGCTAGCTCTGCACTGTAAATAGTTATGCACAATAAAGTAATCTTTAGTGTAAGAGGACTCTGTCGTTACTCATGAGCAACACCGTGGTGTACCCTGACACACAGATACAAGAGAGTTGGAAGATTCCAGGTATAAATGTTCCCAGCTTTTAAATGAGCCAAAATAAAAATACTGCTTTTCCTATACATAGCTCTTGTGAGAGTTCAGGAGTTTTGCTGTAAAGAAGATCAAATGAGTGAAAGTGTTTCAGGAATTCCAAATCTTTGCATATTGCATAATATTATATACTGGGGATTTTAAACTTTAATTTTTATCCTGTTCTTCTTCCAAGGAGTCAGGGTGGCATACATGGTTCCCTCAATCATTTTATCCTCCTAATAACCTTCTGAAGCAGCTTAAGCTGAGAGATAATGGCTGGCCAGGGGTTACCTGGTGAGCTTTGTGACTGAGTGGGAATTGAAACCTGGGTATCTTGGGCCATAGGGCACATTAACGCCATCCATTTAAAGAGCTATGATACAGTGGTACCTCGCTAGATTAATGCCTCACTAGACGAAAAACTCGCTAGACGAAAGGCATTCGCTAGCGAAAGGGTGCTTCGCAAGACAAAGTTTCCTATGGCCGCGACTCGCAAAACGAAAATGTTTTGTGGATTTTGGGTTTTTTTCGTAAAGCCGCGCTTCCTCCGACCATGCTTCACAAGACGAAATTCCCGCTATACAATAGCACTTGCAGAACGAATTGATTTTGTCTTGCGAGGCACCACTGTACAGTCAAACCTCAGCTCCCGATTGGCTCCATTTTGGAGTGTTTCAGCTCCCGAATGCTAAAAACCCGGCAGTAACATTTTTCGGAACCCGAATGTCCGACATGGCTTCCGCTTGAGTGCAAGAAACTCTTGCAACCAATTGGAAGCCGTGCCTCGCTTGTCGAACGTTTTGGAAGCTGAATGGGCTTCTGGGGTGGATTATGTTTGACAATCAGGTTTGACTGTACTACTTTAAGCAGCCATGGGGTTTCTCCAAATAATTCTGGGAGCTGTAGCTTGTTAAGGGTGCTGAGAGTTGTTAGAACATCCCTTATTCCTCTCACAGAGCTGCAATTTCCAGAGTATTTTAGCAATCAATTCCTCTCCACAAGGAACCCTGAAAATTGCAGCTCTGTGGGGCATCCCTCTTAAGTCTTTTGCAACAGAACCAAAAGTCTTGTGCATCTGAAAGGCAGAGTTAATGACCCATCACAAAGCCATCTATGACTGCAATCCTGACCATGTCTACTCAAAGGAAGGCCCCATTGAAATTCAATTGGCCTTACTCCCAGGTAAGTGGATCAGGGATTGTAGACTGACTATCTTGCTTTTACAGTTCAGTATAAACTTAATCCTCACTCAAGCATCAGTGAAGTTGCTATTTTGCTCCTTGTGTCCTGGATGGTATGAATTGTTGGCATTTTTAACGTTTTGCAGGCACTCTTGTTTGCTCTGTGCAGTTTGTATTCAGGAAAATCATAAAAACACAACACAACAGTTCACCAGGGCCTGCCTCCACTAATAGTCAAGTTGGGGAAAACTTGAGCATTTCCAGTGCCCCTTTTCAGCATCAGAAGAAGAAGAAGAGTTTGGATTTGATATCCCGCTTTTCACTACCCGAAGGAGTCTCAAAGCGGCTCACATTCTCCTTTCCCTTCCTCCCCCACAACAAACACTCTGTGAGGTGAGTGGGGCTGAGAGACTTCAGAAGTGTGACTAGCCCAAGGTCACCCAGCAGCTGCATGTGGAGGAGCGGGAGACGCGAACCCGGTTCCCCAGATTACAAGTCTACCGCTCTTAACCACTACAGCACACTGGCTGTCTTCATCACCACAAACATATAAAGTATGTTAGTGCATTCAGTTTCCTCATTGCAAAATACTTTAACTTAATTCTGCTCAGCTCACTTCACCAAGCCTCCTCATTTCATCTTTGTCATTAGAATGAATGTCCTTTCATCATGTCCTAGACAAAAAATAACCCTGTGGGCAAATAACTGCTTGATGGGCAATTAGCCAGCTCAGTGATTTGTGAATAGAAACTACCAGCAAACCTATGTAGACAATAACAGGAGTACTGGAAGTTACATTAGACACCATTTTAAGAGATCATTAAACTATCTATAGAAGTGTAGAGTTGGAAAGTACCCCAAGGGTCATCTAGTCCAACCCCCAGCAATGCAGAAATCTCAGCTAAAGCATCCATGACAGATGTCCATCCAACCTCTGCTTAAAAATCTCCAAGGAAGGAGTGTTCACAACCTCCCACTGTCAAACAGCTCTTAGCATGTCCAATCTGTTAAGATTGAATCCCAATTCTGTCTTCTGCGGCATTAAGATACCACTCCCAGTTTGGTGTCATCTGCAAATTTGATAAGCATCCCTTCAATTGCTTCATTCAAGTCATTTATGAATGCGTTGAACAACAACAGGCCCAAGACAGAACCCTGTGGCACCTCACTTGTCAATTTTTCCCAGGATGATGAGGAACCATTAATGAGTACTCTTTGAGTTTGGTCAGTCAACCAGCTACAAACCCACCTAACCGTTACCTCATTCAACCCACATTTTACCAGCTTCCTCGCAATAATATCATGGGGAACTTTGTCAAAAGCCTTATGGAAATCAAGATAACTATGTCCACAGCATTCTCCTTATCTACCAAGCTGGTTACTCCATCAAAAAAAGAAATGAGATTCATTTGGCATGACTTATTTTGAGAAACCCATGCTGGGTCTTAGTAATCACAGCATCCTTTTCTAAGTGCTCACAGACTGACTGTTTAATTATCTGTTCTAGGACCTTTCCTGGTATCGATGTCAAGCTCACCAACTGGTAGTTACCTGGGTCTTCCTTTCCCCCCTTTCTGAAGATGGGGGCAACATTTACAGCACCTGCCTCCAGTCTGTAGGGACCTCACCCGTTCTCCAAGAGTTCTTGAGATCATAGACAAGGCTCTGAGATGACATCCGCAAGCTCCTTTAGCACCCTTGGATGCAGCTCATCAGGCCCTGGAGATTTGAAGTCATTAAAAGTATCTAGTTGTTCCCTTACTATCCACTTTCCTAGGTATCCTAGCTTCCTCCTTACATGGTTTATTCTGGTATCACCAGGTTGGGCATCACTTTCCTTTTGGGTGAAGACGGGGCAAAGTAGGTGCTGAGCAGTTCGCCCTTCTCTCTGCCACCCAATAGCATTTCTCCGTCTTCTCCGCACAGAGGACCTACCACTTGCTTGTTCTTCCTCTTGCTTCGGAGACAGTTAGGCTAGATGTTTTGTGGACTGGAAACTGCTGTGGACTGAGAAATATAAACAGTCTCTCAGATGGCACTTGAGATGAAAACATATGGCAAATTACAACTCTACGAAAAGCACCACTTCAAACTGGCTGAGGGCTCACATGGTGGGATGTTCCACCGCTAACTGTGAAAACTAGCAACTCAGCAGAAGGTTAGGCTGGGGCTAGACATGGGCTCTGGTTAATGAGCTATCTTTTTTTAAAAAATGAAAACATCTCATTGCCTTCTCTGGAACTTGGAAACTTGGACCCCATCATGCTTCCTGTGATATTATTGAGAAACTGACCAACACTTCTTTCCTTCTCCCCAAACTTCTCTGATGGGCTCAGAGAGGCCAGGCATATGGAACACTGAAATGGAGCTTTCTAGTGTTCCTTGAAAGTATGGTTTTCATAACTCCCATCTGAGGACTTTGTTGTTGTTCAGTCGTTCAGTTGTGTCCGACTCTTCGTGACCCCATGGACCAGAGCACGCCAGGCACGCCTATCCTTCACTGCCTCTCGCAGTTTGGCCAAACTCATGTTAGTAGCTTCGAGAACACTGTCCAACCATCTCATCCTCTGTCGTCCCCTTCTCCTTGTGCCCTCCATCTTTCCCAACATCAGGGTCTTTTCTAGGGAGTCTTCTCTTCTCATGAGGTGGCCAAAGTACTGGAGCCTCAACTTCAGGATCTGAGGACACATGCTCACAATATCAATTTCTGATGCTGTGACAAGCTAGAATTATTCTTCCCAACTGGCATCTAGTTTTTATGTTAAGTATAATTGGTTTAATTCATACTGAAATGAGAATGCCTGTGTGAATTGGTGAAACGGTTTAACACTGGAAAAATTCCACTGCAGTATTCTAAGGGACTCTAAGCCAGGCATCCCCAAACTCGACCCCCCAGATGTTTTGGGACTACAATTCCCATCATCCCTGACCACTGGTCCTGTTAGCTAGGGATGATGGGAGTTGTAGTCCCAAAACATCTGGAGGGCCGAGTTTGGAGGTGCCTGCTCTAAGCTTCAACTGAGTTGATAATTAACTGTTGCTGTTTTCTGCTAGCTAACATGTGAGTGTTTAACTTTAGATCACATGAGAGGTATTGAAATTCAAATTTGCCATCTTGGAAGAGTGCTGGCTGGAGTTCTTTGATCCCAGACTCTGTGGAAGTAAGGATGTGTAAATGGCTCTTCAGGAACACACAGCCCTCGGGCTGGAAGGCAGGCAAAATGGATCCTGTGGGAGAGAGAGAGCTATGTTTGCCAGCTCCAATTATAATTTAAAGTTATTTCTAAGAAGCTGAGCCTGTGCTGGACATTGTACATGACTTTATTGATATTTTTGGATTTATCTTTTGAAATTTCTGTTCTGTTTTGAAGAAAGTTCTGCAAGTAAAACTTTGAATAATCTAGTGGGTCTGGACAATACTTCATTTCAAAAGGAGTCAGTTTTTATGCATCCAGTCACTTCAAACTGTGCAATATTATTATTTGCAATGTTTTATATACAAGTAATGGTTTTTCATGAAGGGTAATTCAGTAATTCATGTCAGCTCTGAGCTGATGTCTGAAATGGTACAGTCCAAACACAAATTAACCACTTCATCTGCTGTTCATAATAACTAAGGCTATGATGTTCTTTCTGATGTTTTATAAGTGTTACCTCCAGCATTTTAATTTGAACTTGCTTTAGATTTCAGAGCTGCTTTAATGCAACAGCTCTGAAATTTTGGAGGCTTCTTTAAAGAAAGTTCAAAGTGAGATGTAAATATTATACTTTTTCTTCATCTTAAATACACCTTTCAGCCTTTGAAATATATGGCATAGCAAATTTCTAGCTGTGACTCTTACCAATACTGTTTTCACTTCCCATTTTTCCTCCAAGTTGCTGAAAGGTCTTCTGTTAGTCAAAGCATTTCTTCTTTTCATTTTAGCAGTGTAATTCTTAACAAGGTACTTCTTCATGGAGCCGTCTGGGTTGCCAGATGGCATCCCTTTTGATGATGGAGGCATATTCAGCATCTTATCCAAATATTGCATTACTATGTAATCTAGCATTTTATCCTTCAGTTCCTGCTCAAGTACCTCCTAAAAATATTAGTTATTTCCAGCTTGATTCCTCAAGCATAAATTAGACCCTTGTCTTGTACATGGCCAGTTAACAGTTTTGTGGTGTAGGTATTGCAGTCTGTACCAACTTTATTTTCCATTCTCTGACAAACCACTGTGTCCTACCACAATTTAGCCTTGGAAGAGGAGAAGCCTTTAAAAATAGTGTCAGTGTGCACACACCTACATCAAAGTCCTTAAGGTTTCACTCCTATGCCTCAGCCCCCAAAAGTTAAATATCTGAAAGTGGTACATTTCAGCTCTGATATATCTGCATGTATTTGCACACCTCTATACCAAAAAATATGTGAAAGAAAATTGAAATAAGGGCATATTCCAGTTATCAGAAAAACATTTCAGATTAACAGGTTCACTCAAGCAGGTGGCGCTGTGGGTTAAACCACAGAGCCTAGGGCTTGCTGATCAGAAGGTCGGTGGTTCGAATCCCTGCGACGGGGTGAGCTCCCGTTGCTCGGTCCCAGCTCCTGCCAACCTAGCAGTTCGAAAGCACATCAAAGTGCAAGTAGATAAATAGGTACCGCTCCGGCGGGAAGGTAAACAGCGTTTCCATGCGCTGCTCTGGTTCGCCAGAAGCGGCTTAGTCATGCTGGCCACATGACCCGGAAGCTGTACGCCGGCTCCCTCGGCCAGTAAAGCGAGATGAGTGCCGCAACCCCAGAGTCATCTGCGACTGGACCTAATGGTCAGGGGTCCCTTTACCTTTACCTTTACAAACTCGAAAATGTCAAGAAATTGCATTATTTTAGGCAACATTATCTGATATGCTGCATCTCCCACTCCATCCCACAGCTTCAGTCCAAGACCCTGTTCCCTCACACAAACCTGCCCGGGCTCTGAGATCTTTGGGGTGGGGCCTTCTCTCAGTCCAGCCAGCCTCCAGGCACTCTCGGTGGGGACACAGAAGAGGGTCTTCGCAGTGGTGGCTGCTGCCTAGCACTGGAACTCCCTCCCTGGAGAAGCCAAACTGGCTCCTTCCTTCTTGTCCTCCCACTGGCAGGTGAAGACATTCTTGTCCCAACAGGCCTTTGGGAACAGACTGCTTGCAGTGAAAGGGCTGCTGGGGCACTGCTTTTATTTGTCTGGTTATTAATGAAAGAGAGTCTTAATTATAGTAATGTTCAAGTGTTTTTCAGTTATTGGTTTCCCCTCTCCTCACCCCGCTATGTTCTTATTTCATCTGTAAAAAGGTGGGTTATAAATAAATATATAGGAATAATAATTAGGATATGCTATTAAAAATAAAATAAAACCCTATTCAAAAACTGCTAAAAGCATCTGAAAGCAATTAAACACAATAAAACATTTAAAACAAATTTTTAAAAACAGATGTTGCCAAATCATGTCTGTGGACAGACTCTCAGGAACATAAACTTTTTAAGCTGGAGTCTATGCTGAAGTTCGTTCCCATGCCCGGCAAGATTTCTGCGCAATGTGCTGTTATTAAAGGTGCAGCAGCTTGCAAGGCTGGAACTTTATAGCTTTAAAGGTTGCAAGGCGGGGGGAGGGGAATCACTTGCTCAGGACGGACCTGTTGTTAGAGAAGGTTAAGTCAAGGGCCAGAGGGCTGGAATGGAATTTTTGAGTGCATATGAGGCTGCATTTACACAGCAGTTTATCCTCCATTTGCAAATGGATTTTTTCTGGATGTAAATAATATGTAAATGAGCATTATCATTTCCATGTTGCAAAGAAGGAGAGAGCTGGAGGCACAAACATTGGTGTGGTCTATGTGCAAGGTAGAGTTGAAGAAAGGAGGAAGTAGGGGGGAGGGGGTCGTGGTGCAAACATGGAAAGGGGTCAGCAGAATAGGACAGAGGAGTGGAAATGGGGATGACCTGTGTCAAAAGGCAAGCTGAGAAAAGGAAGCAGGCAAAGGGGGAAATGGGGGGGGGGAGTTTCAATGGAGTTGAAGATGAAAGCAGGGGGTTGGAAGGGTCTGGAGAAGACCCTTCTCTCTGCCACCCAATAACATTTCCCATAAATGTTATTGGAGAAACGTTGGAGGGTATGGAGTTACCTGACCCCTGTGCCATCTGAAGGCAATCCTGTATAGGGAAGTGTTTTTTTTAAAATGTTTAATATTTTATTATGCTTCTTATATATGTTGGAAGTTGCCCAGAGTGGCTGAGGCAACCCAGTAAGATGTGTGGGGTATCAATGGTAAAATTAGCATTATAATTTCATTGTAGAAATGTTGAAGGGTATGTCATGGTTCCCAGAGTGTTTGGGGTTGATTATAATAAGCCCCCCCCCATCAGTCAATCAGCAATGGATGCAGGCAGGTTTGGGGCAGCCCAACCAAGTGATGTCTGCCAATACAGCCAGAGCTAATGTTTATGCAATTTAAGTGCCACAGTTATTGAGAACAGCAATGACTGGTGAAGGTGAGGCCAAGGGGGCCAGGTAAACCATCTGCACACACTGAGAATGCACTCAAGAACATGTCCCAGAATTCTCAGCAATTGCATCTATATGAGAAAGGTATTTTAAAAATAGAAAGTATGAAAACAATTGCCATGATGTTGGTATGCAGGCCCACAGGGTCGGTCCGTGGGCAAACACAGTTTGATGGGGGCTGGACAACTGACCTTTTCATCAGTTCACCAAATGTTCCACAGTCCTGAACAGAATCCTTCAGTGGGATTTTTCCCTCACCCAAATGTCATCTTGTCTATTCCCCAAGCCATCCACAATATAGAAAAAGAGGGAATGTTTCAAAGGATCAGTAACCTTTGAAAATATCTAAGCTTTGCTAAGAGCTGTAAGCTACATCCAAAACTGTGCAGTTTTCTATGAATTATTTTACCCTTAGATGCTGATGAAAAATGGCACAGACGTGCTTTCCCCGCAACTTAAGCATGGAAACTTGAAAAGCTGTCGTAATCTTGATTGAGTTTTCTGGAATCTGCTATTATTATTATTACTATTATTATTATTATCCTCCATCTTCCCTTCTATAACTGATTTTATGATATTGTCTCTTGAGTATAATTGTATCTGGCTGAACTGGGGCCAAATAGCACAACTGATATAGTCTGGGGTTCTAGAAATGAAAACTGATGTATAGTTTTGTTGGCTTTTGTTCAGCTGAGTTCAAAGGTCCTGATTGAAGGAGCATGACGTTGGCTCGGCAGATGCACTGTTGAAGTTTGGAGCCCCCTCTCAAAACAAAGTCCAAGTGCTCCTCTGAGAATTGGGAGTGCTCCAGTTTCCACAGCACTGTGATACTGAACTCTTTAGATCATGACTACAAGGGCTTCAAACGTTTCAGTTTTCCAAAGTGTGACGGACAGTTGAATAGGTACTCAAAATATCATGTTGTTTTGGCCCGCAGATGTCCTAACCACTAATGTTTCCTTGTTTGACCACTCAGTTCATTTCTGATTGCTTTTCTCCTAGTCCCTCTTTCCTCCTTGTGCCCTCTGTGCTCTGTCCCTATGGACTCTTCTTCCTTCTCCTCATTGTTCAGCATATATAGCTTTTGCTCCTTCTAATGCTAAACAAAGTTTTCATCTCCCTCCTTTAATACTATGGTATATAGAGAAGAAGACCATTCCATCCCCTGTTTCTTCAAATGTAAGGAGAAGCAGATGGTATACCAGGCTTGAAATCTTGGTATATTGTGCTCCTGGCTTCTGCTGCCAACTCGCTTGCCACCTGCTTTCTAGATCAGCTGTAGCTTCCTAGTGGATTCCTATTGTGTTTGACTTCAACCAGCATGGAGCTTCACTGTGGGTTTATGAAACTATAGAGTTGTCTATTAGTTTCAGTTATTATAATTGCCACTTTGGATTTTATATCAATAGTTATTTTGTTCAGTGGAGAGTAATCTATGCTCACTATTATAACAGCTCTCTCTTTCAAACTTCTGACCAAGGTGACAGTTACTGCATTGTGGGCATAGGAATCACTTATTTATTATAAAACTCTCTGAAGATGCAGGACAAAAACGTTGTCTGGTGCATTAGAAAAATGAAAGACTTTGCCTATCTTTCAGCCTAACTCACTCCTGCATCCTTCAGAGGATGATATAGCAGGTAAGTACTACCTGAACACAATATACAGATTAACTGAATCTCAGTGCTGCAAAAATGACAATAAAATACAGGAAGCCAGTAGTGCTGGCATGAAAGATTCTGCCATAAAGCGCAACTGCTGAAAAATTCAGTGTGCTGCAACAAGGAGACAATTCTTCTTAAAGAGCTCTCAGTCCTAAGCATTCAGGAAACATAATCTCCCAAGGACAGTATGATAGTTTTAATGACAGAGTACTTCTCCCTCAAGTAAGCTGAGAAGCTGTGACTCTCCCAAGTCCTTTAAATTTCTTTCCCAGTTGTCTCCTTCAAAAAAATTCTTTTTTCTTTTCCTTACACCTTTTCATTTTGAAGTAGTTTCCTGTACCCTGAAATCATGTTAGTCTTCTTCCAAACTCCATTACTAGACTCCTTTGTGTTCTTCTCAGTTGCAGTGAGGTCAGGGAGTTCATGCTTGCAACAGAGGTTAAAAATAATATTAAAAGGTTTATTTGGCTATGTTTGAAGCAAGAGGAAGAAAAAGAAAGTAGTAGGTCCTCTGTAAGGAGAAACACAGAGAAATGCATACCCCCCCAATATTTCTCCAACAAAAATACCTGTAAGGACATCCTAAGGAAAAGGGGGACATTCCGATATCAAATCAGAAACTGGAATGGCTTCTCTAAGTCAGGGACATCCCTGGAAAAGAGGGACACTTGGAGGGTCTGCCATGACAAGAGGTGGAGGATAAGGTCATCTCTGGCCAGCTTCCCAAGGATTAGTCCAGGGACATGAAAGCCATACAGCCACACCTGAAGGTCTCAGAACCATAGCCTCCCACTGGGTCACTGGTGCTACTGGAACCAGATTGCTTGAGGAAACAACATTATTCCTCAAGAATGGGGGAGGGGGTCAGGAAGACAAGAAAAAGAAACATCAAGTTTCACTTTAACAGGGTTTATTTACTAGATAAGACTACAAAGTAATGGCATTTAACCCCCCCCCCCAAGATATCTCATAGCACTTTAAGTTGCTGGGAAATTTCTTTGTGCAAAATTTCTACATAAAATTAGCTCCTTAAAGGACACAGCCTTGTTTCTGCGATTGTAAGTTATTCGAAACTTTTGGCAAGAAGAAGAAAAGGAGTTTGGATTTGATATTCCTCTTTTCACTACCCTAGGGAGTCTCAAAGCGGCTAACATTCTCCTTTCCCTTCCTCCCCCACAACAAACACTCTGTGAGGTGAGTGGGGCTGAGAGACTTCAAAGAAGTGTGACTAGCCCAAGGTCACCCAGCAGCTGCATGTGGAGGAGCGGAGACGCGAACCCGGTTCCCCAGATTACGAGTCTACCGCTCTCAACCACTACACCACACTGGCAATATTGTGTTTTATTTGTTATAACCCACCCTAAGGCCTGCGGGTGAAGGTGAGCGACTAAATGTAACTGGGACTAAATAATAGTAGCTGAGCAGACTGAGGTCTCCACAGAAAGCATCAGAGAGATAAAATGCTAGGTGCCACCTCTCTCCTCATGATCACAATGTCTCGCCTGTGTTTTCCAATATCACAATGAAGCAATTCTGGTGCAAATGATTTGTGGTTTGGCAAGTTTTGGAAAGGCTGGAAGCTGCTTTGAATTCCTAAAAGGACTAACAAAATTTAGAAGTAGAGACACTAAATTGCCTCAATAGGCAAACTTTTAAAATGTATAACTTGCTAGTAAAGTCAGCTTCACTCTGTTGGCAAAAATATGTGTTCTGCGTGCAAAATACAAGTGTGCCTCATCAAGTAAGATGGCTGTATCCAGGTTGAAATGGGTATGTAGGTGTATTGGGGAAAATTCAAGAGGCAACAGGCTAATCTTTTCCTCTTGCTACCTCCAGGGCTGAAGAGATGGGTGCCTGGTTCTACATACCTCATGTTTGATGGGCAAGCTGTGGATTCTGCACTTGGGTATGTGTACAAAAAAGAGTCAGAATTAGCTCTTAGTCTTCAGCTCTTATTTCATATTGTTTCCCACCCACGTCAGTCTGTTTCTGTGTTTCGCCAAGAACCTCACAATCTTTAGTGCATATAACAGTTTTCTTTAATTATGATGACTAATTTCTTGCCATTGCTGGTTTCCTCCCACTTGAGCCTACTTCAGCAAATGCTAATCACAAATATTTTAAAGGCCATATGGCTTTATCTAGCCAAAAGCATTAATACAGTGATATTTGTGCACCCTATTCAGTGCAGGACTGAGACCACAAACTGAAATATGAAGTGAGATATATTTTATGTATATAGCAAACATTAAGCCAGGTGATTTACATTGGTTTATCTTAGACTCTTAGATTACTTTGGAAAAATCATACAAGGCCAACACATAATCATGGCAGATTTATTAAAGACAAGTGATGTATTAAAACTTGGGAAGTTATATTTTAAGTTAAAGGTAAATTAAAGCCATAAATTTAACATGGGCACAGATGAGCCCCGTCTTCAGCAAGCAGTAATCGGTTGCTGGCTTATTTAATTACCTGGGAATGGATTCCTTCCTCCTAACCTGCCAGTGCACACCCTGCTCTCTTCCCAACACCCAGATGCCTGGCATTTTGTTCATTAGCATAGGCCTGCTTGATCACTGCAATGCAAGATAAACAATTTTGTTAAGGGCAGATGATTGTCTCACCACATCATAATTGGATTTGGAAGACACATCTGCTGTTTTTCAAAGTTGACATCTCTGACATGTTGAAAAGGCAACTTCCTAAAATGGCTTTCTCTGCCTTGACTGTACAGGAAAAGATAATTGTAGAGTTGGAAGGGGCCACAAGGGTTACCTAGCCCAACTCCCGCTGCAATGCAGAAATCTTTTGCCCAATGTGGGGCTCAAGCTCTAAAACGAATAGTCTCATGCTCTACCCACTGAGTATTGATCAACAGCACAGTTTCTTTCCAAAAAGAAATGTGGATCTTTGTCACAGCCATTTAGCTCACGTGATGAGAAATTATGTCTGGTATTCTGTTTATAAGACAGGATATGGTTCTCCTCATCCCACATGAGGTGTATGAGAGGAGTTGCCCTTAGGATTCCATCAGATCTGTGAACTTCATCTCCCACACGACCTCTTGGCAAAGGATGTCTAGTACTGAACACAATGCCATACGTACAACCATTACCTGGAACAGGAAGCGTTTGTGGTGGCTTTCCGATGATAATAATAAGCTCATCACAAGAGAACATTAAACCAGAATCACTAAACCTGCAACTCAGCAGACCGAACACAGCCCTGCCAGGCGCTGTTCTCATGGCAGCCTTTGGAGAAACCAACTTGGATTTGGCAGTGCCAAGGCAGTCCTAAAACTGGAGCACTAAAACTTAGCTTCTGGTTGGCAGCCATTTAAGTATTTTAGGTTGTGTTTTTCATCTCATTGTAATGTTTTAATGATATATATAACTGCTCACTACTTAGGAGATTTTTGAAATATTAACTGGTTTATAAATGCTCTCATATGGCTGCTGAACTGTTTGCTTTGATGGATTACAAGACCAGCAGAGATAATGCGTTATGTTGCCTTTTGTAAAATTGGAGCTGTGTTTATGAGCTGTTGTCAGAGGGGTCCTTCCAGTCTTGTGCTCCTTAGCCTTGTCAGTGTGGCTATAAAGCAGGAGGGGGCAGAGGAGGGGAGATAAGGATCCGGGGCTTCCATCAGCCACTAAACATGCACCTACTATGCGCATGTGCATGCATGCAGAGCAGGCATCATTCTTGCACATCATAATGCCCAGTCTTTTAGGATCCGCATGACTGCAGCACTGTACTGCGCATGGTTTCCTGGAAGTAAGCACCAATGGTGCTTAATTCTGACTGCATAGGTTCATCTTCTTAAACACTGAGCTTTAACAAAATCACATGAACCATCCAAAATGCAACCTTTAGTTTATAATCTGAAACGCAAACAATCTTACAAAGAAGTGTTTCTATTTGAACTGCTAGCGTGATGAAGAAACCTCATCACAAAAAGTAAAAGAAGTATTCAGCTGCTCTTGATTATGCCCCACACTCTCTTAACTTCCTCATTGCTAATTTGTTGTGAAAAAGCCACAAAAAACCATGAAAACCTCATTGTCACCTTATTTATTTGTCTGTCAACTACACTGGCGTACTGGTAGATGATGCCATTGCATCTGCTCTGAAGAAAGTCCCAGAACTGCATTTCTCTTGCTCCCCCTTCACTTACACCACAGATATAAAACCAAAATAAAAACTTGGATCAGCTACTGTAGCTAAAGTCTCTGCGGTTCTCCTCCAGTGAGCATATATATCCCCAGTTAGGTCTTGTTTATTGCAAAACTGCTCTCCTAACTACTCTGTGCATGCTTTTTATATGCCTAACTTGCTAGTTAGAGTGCACAAAAGAACCTTGCCAATGATTTTGTAAACAAGGAGATTATACCTGGAAACTTCATACCATTCCGAATCGAGAACAGGACGGTGTCCAAGGGATTTGAGCTTATCAACAAAACTGTAACCACAACAAAACAAAGGCCTGTTCCAGTCTTTTCTCAAATCCATTGCAGCTATAATCTTCTTCAAAGAATGGCTTTTATTTTTTACACATCTTTAAAATATAAAGCTACCTGAAGCTAGCTCAGACTTTTATTTTATCATTCTTCTTCCTTTCGACCTATGTAACATATGATACAAAAACAAATGTAAATGAACCTGCCAGTTTCCTCTGGTTTTCCAGATGAATCTCATAATTTTGGAACCCTGTGGTGGTGATGGAAGTAGTTGGGAAGGAAAATGACAAATCTCTCAATTTCTCTTGGTTTCTTGTTTTTCCATTTCTCAGTTCTCCACATTTCTGCATCATTTTGTGATTTATTCTTTAAAAAGACCTCATGAAACTCCATCAGTATTTTAGTGCAATCCACCCCTCCCCCCGCAATACATAAATGTTGGGATGTAATTTTACTTCATACATTTTCAAGCATTTCCACATCATAATGGTGAAACTCAAAAAATTAGAATATCATGGAAAAGTTCATTTATTTCAGTAATTTAACTTAAAAGGTGAAACTAATATATGAGATAGACTCATGACATGCAAAGCGAGATATGTCAAGCCTTTATTTGTTATAATTGTGATGATTATGGCGTACAGCTGATGAAAACCCCAAATTCACAATCTCAGAAAATTAGAATATTGTGAAAAGGTGCAGTACTCAATCCATAACATCTGCAAAGGGTTCCTGAGCCTTTAAATGGTCTCTCAGTCTGGTTCAGTAGGAATCACAATCATGGGAAAGGCTGCTGACCTGACAGTTGTGCAGAAAACCATCATTGAGACCCTCCATAAGGAGGGAAAGCCTCAAAAGGTAATTGCGGAAGAAGCTGGATGTTCCCAAAGCATAGCTGTCAAGTATCCCTTATTGGCCGGGATTCCCCCGTTTTTAAACGCGTTTCCCGCTGCTCTCCCGGATTACGCAAAAACCCGTATATTCCCGGGTTGTTGGGAATGAAGATACTCTTAGAGAGCTGCTGCTGTTGCCCTCAGCAGGCCATCCTGTGACAGAGCCTGGCTGCCCGCTTTCCCTGGCTGAGGGCAAAGCCCGCCGAGGAGCGAGCGTGCGCGCGAGAGGTGTGGGCTGCCGCATGCGCTCCCTCCGGGACAATCGGCGAGGCTTAGGGGAGGAGGGGAGGGGAGGCGGCCGCGCGATAGGCTTTTGCGTTGCCCAGGCGCTTGGTTGGCGCTTGGTGGCCCGGCGCGCACTGCGTGTGCATGAGAGCGCGTGTGTGGCGGCGGCGGCAGGGCCAGGGAGGGAAAGTAGCGGGCGGGGTGTGGGGGGGGGGAGCAGCTCTCCCAGGCTGCACTTCAAGTGACATTCAGCGCAAACACACTCCTAACTCAGCCGGGCAGGCAGCGAGCGAGTCGCACACAGGCGCCATCCCCCTCAGCTCCTCGGCTCTGGGCTGTTCGCTCATTTTCGAAACACGAGAAAGACAACTGTGGGAGAAGTGAAGGGAGCCTGCAGCCAGGCAATTTCGCCCCTCGCCCCTCTTGGTCTCCTCTCCTCCTACTGAGAAAGGGGCTCCTGACGAATGGGAAGGATGTGCCCGGGCTTTGCCTGCCGTTCTTCCCGCTGAAAAAGGGAACCGACAAAGGAACTCTTAAAGCGACACGGGCCATGCAAAAGATGGTGCGGTGGTGGCAGCAGCAGCCCAAAGCAGCTTGATCTAGGGAAGAGCGCGGACGCCGCATTCTAGCTGCTCCGCCCACTTTTGCTTCTGGCTCCGCCCACCACTGCCATGTGACTATCATGATCCCTTATTTTCAAACCCGAAAGTTGACAGCTATGTCCCAAAGTGCTGTATCAAAGCACATTACTGGAAAGTTATGCAGAAGGGGAAAGTGTGGAAGAAAAAGGTGCACAAGCAGCAGGGATGACCGCAGTCTGGAGAGGATTGTCAGGAAAGGACCATTCAAATGTGTTGGGGACTTTCACAAGGAGTGCACTGAGGCTGGAGTTAGTGCATCACGAGCCACCACACACAGACGGATCCTGGAGATGGGCTTCAAATGTCGTATTCCTCTTGTCAAGCCACTCCTGATCAAGAAACAATGTCAGAAGCGTCTTACCTGGGCTAAAGAAAAAAAGAACTGGTCTGTTGCTCAGTGGTCCCAAGTCCTCTTCTCTGATGAGAGCAACTTTTGCATCTCATTTGGAAACCAAGGACCCAGAGTCTGGAGGAAGAATGGGGAGGCACACAATGCCAGATGCTTGAAGTCCAGTGTGAAGTTTCCACAGTCTGTGTTGATTTGGGGAGCCATGTCATCTGCTGGTGTTGGTCCACTGTGCTTCATTAAGTCCAGGGTCAACGCAGCCGTCTACCAGGAGATTTTGGAGCACTTCATGCCTCCTTCTGCAGACGAGCTTTATGGGGATGCTGACTTCATTTTCCAGCAGGACTTGGCACCTGCCCACACTGCCAAAAGTACCAAAACCTGGTTCAATGCCCATGGGATTACTGTGCTTGATTGGCCAGCAAACTCGCCTGACCTGAACCCCATAGAGAATCTATGGGGCATTGCCAAGAGAAAGATGAGAGACATGAGACCGAGCAATGCAGAAGAGCTGAAGGCCGCTATTGAAGCATCCTGGTCTTCCATAACACCTCAGCAGTGCCACAGGCTGATAGCATCCATGCCACGCCACATTGAGGCAGTAATTGATGCAAAAGGGGCCCAAACCAAGTACTGAGTACATATGCATGCTTCTACTTTTCAGAGGTCCAATATTGTTCTATTTGCAATCCTTGTTTTGTTGATTTCATTTAATATTCTAATTTTCTGAGATTGTGAATTTGGGGTTTTCATCAGCTGTATGCCATAATCATCACAATTATAATGAATAAAGGCGCTAGAACATTTCTGACACAAAACCCAAAGTCCTGATCAGGGAGCAGGGCAAACCATGCGCTCCCTACACGGCATTAAGATTCCTGAGGGAGAAATGACGGCGTGTTTCCTTTTATGTCCTGTCCTAAACATACTTACTGAGAAGGTAGAACAGGTATGTGTGGGGCTCAGCCCCTTTCGGATGTGGGGCGGTGGGTGGGGAAGCGAGGGGGGTGAGGCGGCGGCATATCTCCCGGGAGGCTTCGCCCCCCCCGGTCTCCTCCTCCTTCTGCCCAGCGGCGAGAGTGGCAGCGTTTCCCTTCTCGGCCGCCCTTCAGCCTCTGGTGCAGTTCCATTTCAACCGAATTACTGAAATAAATGAACTTTTCCACGATATTCTAATTTTTTGAGTTTCACCTGTATAATAATATACAGCCGTACCTTGGTTTTTTGAACAGCTTGGTTCTCAAATGTTTTGGCTCCTGAAAGTTGCAAACGCAGAAGTGACTGTTCCGCTTTGCGAACTATTTTTGGAAGCCAAACGTCTGACAGGGCTTCCGCAGTTTCCAGAGCTTCCTGCAGCAAATCAGAAGCCACGCTTTGGTTTCCAAGCATTTTGGAAGTCAAACGGACTTCCGGAACAGATTCTGTTCGACTTCCAAGATACAACTGAATATGTGTTTTGCATATACTTACCTTTAATATACCCTCTTTTGTACAAATAATTTGCTTGGAAAACTGCATCTCCAAATTTGGAGAACTGTGATTTTCAAAGGATAGCTGTGTTTCAGTCCGTGTATTGATTCAGAAAATATGAAGTAGTTGCATTAAACTCCTAACTGAGTAGAGTAAATGTTAAATGCTCCTCTTATCTTCTAATTGTGGCCTTTTCCTTGAAAAAAGGTCATTGAGTTTTGGTTCCTTTCATTTAAATGCAATTGGGCCATATTATCACTGAAATATGGGAGTAGGATTACATATTTTTTTAAAAAAAATGAAATGCTATCATACGCCACGATAAATTCTCAAAAGCACTGATTTTGGGGAGAAAAGAAATTTGCAATCTTGATAGGATGGAAATTATACACTGCTGATAATCATTTTTTTTTCACAATTCCATTGAACGCCTTGGTTTTCAGGTTCTGAGCAGTTTATGTTCTAAGATTTCGGGCAGGATGAAGAAGGCAAGGAGAGGTGCCTGAGAAATTAGACCTGAAACAAAGAAAGTGACCCGTACCAGCTGCAGATCAGAATGCAGCTATGCATTGGATTCTACACTTCCCTGACTGTTGCAGTCTAAAATAAAGTAACAAAATGTATTTTAACATGCACCTTTTGAGATCCAGTATGTTTTGAAATGTGTATTTTAAGAAAAAAGACTATCAAAAATATGTATTTAGATACATTTTGTGCTGATTCCCTCACCCCAAATGCAGTCTAATGCAGAAATGGAGCAGAATGGACTCATAACTGAACACATATGAAAGCAACATGGACTAAAAAATAGATTGATTTGTCCATGCCTCAAGGAACAGAGGGGAAAGAAGTAAAGAATGAGCATTTAGTGTGTTTTAGAAGGGTATAAGGACTAAAGAATTGTGCTTCACGTAAAATCTGGGTTTGAGGAGGGATCTGAAGGAATACAGAGAGATGACTTCATGAAGCTGGGTGGGGCGACAGAAAACAAATTTTATTTAATTCAGGTGCAAGACTTTCTATGGAATTTAGCAATGACACCCGTGGCTTACAATTAGAGATATTGTACAAATCTGTTGAAAATGGACTACCAGGCAAATTTCCTTCCTTCTGCTCATTCAATGCCCATCATGAAACACCCTTTTCACCTTAATTATCTACAACAAAAGGTTTTTTTTAAAAACTTTTTTAAAGAAAACTTTAGACATGCAAACTTAATATGTAAGTGTTGCTTTGCAATGTACATTATTTCCCAATTAATGGGTGGATAATTGCTGCTGTCCCAACAGCTGCCTCATTCTCGTTCTTTTTTCTGACATGTTATTGGTTGACTTTGTGTAAGTTGTTTCATGGTTAGAAGCAGCCTATATGCAATGAAGTTAAAATTCTAACCGTGTCTACACAAAAGTAAACTCCACTGAATTCAGTGGGGCTTACTTCCAGGTACATGGAATTAATAGTTCATTGTTGTTCTTTTCATATCATCTCTTGTTTTAATCTCTTTAGTTATCTGTGCTTCTTAGGTAAAGTCTAAGCCACTTTGTTAATGTGGGGAGAAACATCTTTATTTGGATCTAACTAAAACTTGGTTTTCAAATCTTTTCCCATGCTAAGCCAAATCCCAAAACATTTAGAGCATAAATTAGCTTCACCATTATTTTTCAGCTGAGAAATGCATGACCATTTTCTGAATGAAATATACATTTATGAAATAAAATGTTGCAGTAAAAAAAGGGCTTGTATGTGGTCAAATAGCATTACAGCTGCGTGAAGGAGTGACTAATGCAATGCAGGTCACAAAGAGCAAACTATCCAACTGTCCCTCCCTGGTGCCTGAATAACAGAAAGGAGACAGGATGGTAGGCTTAGACTGAACTGTGAAATCCAGCTAGTGAAACAAACTGCAATCCAAACCCCACTGATCTGGGAGCAAGCAAATTGGACTTACTTCTGAGTAGATGTTGCCGCTGCCATCCACCTCAGCCAGCAAGGCCCAGTGGCCAAAGTGATGGGCATTGTAGTTCAGCAGCATCTTGAGGGCAACACGTTGGTCAGCCATGCTAGAGGATTCGCTACAGGAATGGGAACTGGATCAACTAGGCTGACTGTGTTTTACTTCAGAGAAATGTGCATCCCACAGTTTTGCTGTGGAGTTCAGGTGCCCTGTGCCTTCCCTGCAGCATTGGCATCTGGCCCACCAATAAACTGCCTTTTTAAACTGCGAAAAAAGTTAAAAGATGTCCAAAATGTGTTATTTTCTTATGGTTCTGGAAATCACATTTTCAAATGTAACTGTGTGTGTGTTCTGCTGGTAAATGTGCACATTAAGAACGTCAGCTTCAGAGGTGATAAGGGCATATCCAAAGCTGTTTTTCATCTTATTTTCTGACACCTCTTGCCTGGAAATCCATAGAAGATAATGCCAGAACCAAAATGCATGAATATTACCTTATTAAAAAGTAGCTGGTACTTGCATTTTGAAGGATAGTCTGAGACATTCCATTCAGCTGCTGGGGGAGAAACTCCGTTCAACATTACTGGAGGTGTCGGCTGGGAGAGGGAACACAGCAAACCTCAATTTCTCACTAAATGTTTTCTCTCTGCCCTTATATTTTATATATCCATTTCCTTTTCCTGATTTTAATCCTGGATAATCCAATTATACCAGATAATGTAATTTTAGTAGCACACTTTGGGGTGGGGAAGCCAAATCTTTGTAACAATATATTTATATAACAAATAGTGACCTTTACGTTTTGTTTTATAAAACAAAAATCTAGCAGTGAAGCCTTATAAAACAATTATTTATCTAAGATATATTATGAGAAACAGAAGAAAGTATTAAAAGTTAGAAATACATAATTTTGCCACAGGCTTCATAAAATTCTATTTTATAACCCATTAGAAGGGAAGAGTTTCATTTTGTCTTCAAAATTTCTCCAGTAATCTGGATATAGATACAGAACAACTGGCTCTGTAGTCATTATTTTGTCATTTCTCCTTTCAATGTCTTTATCTTAATTTTTAGGCGGTCTAATGTTCCAGTCTGAACAAAATTGGTGCTTGTGAGCAACCCCTAGGATCAGCACTAATGTTGCACAAAACACCAACATTCACTACAGAAAAGTCTCTACCATTGGCAGATATTCCCACATTTTGCAGCTCTGGCTCATGGTGTGATGAGCATGGGGCACGGGTGTGCATTCATTTCACATTTAATTTAAAATTGAACCCAATGGGCACTGTCATTCGGGGGGGGGGAGCAATAAATATTGTTTTCAGTATCCAACTTGTATCCACTTGCTACTCATTCAGGGCTGGGCCTGTTTTCCTTACCCCCCGTTGTGCTCAGCAGGGCCGTCTTAAGCATATCTGGTGCGAAGATCCCTCCAGCGGGAGGGGGTGGGGGCATTTCCCAGAGTTGGTGACCTTTTTTTTAGGGAGCTGACACCACGCTTACACATTATCTCTAACAAGCCCTTAGAACAAAATAAAATGAAAAGGCAGAAGAAAATCTAATGAAGTCCTCAATTCCAAAGCAAGACTCATTCAAGACTCAGCAGTTCTTCTAATTCATCCTCATGATTCAAATCACCACATATCAAAAAGTTAAAGCAATCACCAATTTGTTGTTCTTTAAATAAATTGATAGACACAGAGAATGAAGTTCCCGGCCAATTTGTGTTTAAGTACAAAGCTGACGTTTTCAAATATTGTGGGGGGTGGGGTGGGTGTAAAGCAGTGACATCCTGAACCTAAAAAGGACCCAAAACTTGGGTCACAAAGGCTGCAGCCCTAACTGCACTTACCTGAGAGTAAGCCCTGCTGAATCTAATAGGACCTTACTTCTGAGTAGACAGTAGGACTGCAGCAAGAAACACAGTTGGGAATTAGGGCTTTCTGTTTTAAGTCTCAACCAGAGGAAAATGTAATATTGGAGATTAGGGAGAAAGGAATATGAATAGATTGGGGGGAGGGGGCTGACGAGAGACCAAAAACCACAGGTAGCAAGACAAGGCACACTTTCTGGGGAGCAAGTCTCACACACAGTTGCTTGGGGCAAGAACTGCAGAGGGACCATAGTGGGGTTGTGCGTGTGTGTTTCAGAGGGACCATAGTGGGGTTGTGCGTGTGTGTTTCAGAAAAAACATAGAATTGGAAGGGACTCTGTGGGTCATCCAGCCCAACCCCCTGCAATGCTTTTTAGCTTGCATTGATCTTAAAAACCTGCAGCGCCATTTTTTTTTAGTTGGATAGGCAATTAACTGGTTTGTTTCACAAATAAGGGAGAAGGAGGGTTGCTGACTTGGTTTGGTTTGCCTTTGTTCTAGTTTTTAGCATGTGCCTGGTACCTTAGTTTCACACAGTGAGTCGCCCAGATATCTATGGGTAGAGGGCAGTAGTAGTAGTAGTAGTAGTAGTAATAATACTGTAATGGTGATAATATTTTTCACGGGGCTTGGAGTGAGCGGGTGATGGCCAGCTGCTGGAATGAATGGGGTTGGTGCTAAATGGTCTGGCTTGCTTTACAACCCCTAGGGACCTTGTTGGTGGGGTGGGGGGGTGAAAAAGGAGCCCACCCCCCAAGACGAAGAAGCAGAAAAGTGAGAGGAGGAGGCTTCCCTTCACCAGGACAGAGTTGCCCGTAACATTAAACACAGGACACGATTCCAGGGAGAGAAACCAGGGCAGCATCTGCTGCTACTGACAGCTCAGGCTAGATAGAACAGGACGGGCAAGGGGACCCTGCAAGCAGGGCTGCAAACCCAGCGTGGAGGCTTAGCGGCTGGAGGAAGAAAGGGGGCGAGTCGGGGGCGACTCTCTTCTTCTTCCTCCTTCCTCCTCCTCCTCGCGCTCCGCTTTCTCCCACCATTGCCCAGAGAGAGAGAGAAGGCGCCTCCGCAGCCTGGCTAGAGGAGGAGGAAGAAAGGGGGCAAGTGGGGGGCACCCCCCCACTGGCCCCCTTGCGCTCCGCTTCCCCCTCGCTGTTGCCCGCCTCCCTCTTCCCATATGGCCGGCCGCCTCGCAGCAGGGCTCCCCAGGCGGGCCTGTGTCAAGCGAGGGCGTGTGCGCTGCTCCAGCTGAGCGTCGGCTCGGTTTTTTTTCTTTTTAGCCTTCTGGCGCCCCGCAGAATTCGGTGCCTGCAAGCTAAAAGGGGAAAAACCGAGCCGGCGCTTGGCAGGAGTGGCGCACTCACGCTCACTCACTCAGCACAGCCGGCGCGCGAGCGCCCGCCTGCCCGCCCGTGGGGGTGGGGGCAGGTTGGGGAGGGGGCCCGGACTCGCGGGGGCGCCCCTCGCCGGGCGCAGCGCCCTCCAGAAAAGGGGAAAAACCGAGCCGGCGCTTGCGCGGTCACTCACTCAGTCGCCCCGCGCCAGAACTTGCGCGGTGTCGCCCCGCGCCACTAACGTCTATGGGTGAGACATCCCTGGTGCTCAGAGTGAGTGGATTCCGATGGCTCCTTCTGGTATTGCATTTTCTTTCAGTACCTTAGCCTTTACAGCACCCTGGGGAGTCCAAGAAAATAATGGCTGCCAGTGGAAGCCACCATTTCTTAATCGTGGAATTATTTATTTGGGCAATTTTGTACGAGAGGAGAATGTTGCAGCTTTAAGAAATATGGTTCATTCACAGATTTACACCCAAGTTTGGAAGGAGCCCAGATCTTACAGCACAGCCATCTCAAGAGGGGCTTGTTCCCCAATCCCCACAGCAGAGCAGTGCTGGACTCCAAGGCATCTCTCCCAGCCAGCCTTCCAGCAGCTGTCCAAGATCATTCTGTCTTTGTTCTCCCTTTTAATTCCCACCACACCTTGCTCTAAAGACTCTCTTTTCCTGACACCTCAAACACCCCCCATCACCATGGCAACCTCTGTCTGCCCAGACCCAAAATTCCTCCTGGTTGGGCAATCAACACCTTTGTCATATTAATGCCTTTATCGCAGGTGAGATCCTGGCTTAGAAAGAAATCTTATCCTGTCTTTTTCCCACTGGCCTTCAATCTTCCCTTCAATACTCCAAATAATAAAAATGCTACCATTTGTTAATTTCTAGAGTTTAGCGCGCACTCCCCGCATCTACAAGAATCATAGAATTGTAGAGCTGGAAGGGACAACCGAGGGTCATCCATCCCTGGGTGGGTTCAACCCCCCACCTTCTGGTTAACAACCAGTGCTCTTGGCCATTGCACCTCCAGCTCCCTTAATCAGCAGCCTTATTCAATTAAAAGTATATTGGAATTGCCAAGTCTTGAGTGCCATTGTGAAACAGCCAGAGAGGGATAAAAGATGCTCTGGAAGGATGCAATGTCTGTGGCATTCTGAGAAATTAGCATGGTAGTTGGAAGGACTGGCAGTCAAAACCAGCTCTGCTTTCTCCACAGGGGCAGAAATAAAATGTTCAAGCAAAAAACAAAAAACATAGAATGAGTAAAGAAGCAAATGAGTGATCAAACAAACACTTTTTAAATAAAAGAACAAAACAAACAAGGTCTTTAGTAACTGAGATTATCTGAATATTGAAACAAACAGAAAATCTTGTGGGTGCCTTACATGAGGCAAAACTGATTTTCTAACATCAGAGACCCCTTAGATAATTCCAGAAAAGACTTCCACTGGTGCAACACTCTTCCCCCTGCATGCTGGTGCAAGGAGATGAGCCCTGGTCTTTTTCTGAACTGGTATGCAGGTAGGAAGGTTCAGGACCTTTGTGCTCTGAGACCACTTTCTATTAGTGCATATGTTTCCCTGAGTAAAAAGGGGGGTGGGGGCTATGGCCACACTGAAGCCCCTCTGAGAAGAACCCAAGCAGTGGGAGAACAAAAGGATGCTCTTCTAGATCTGTCTCCCTGCCACTTTGCCCCAGTATCTGGTGCTCCCTCCGAATATGGAGCTTCTTCTTTCTATCACGGCTCATGATAGCATCATCTAGAGGCCATCAATGGGCAGCCTTGCAAGTGGGGGCTTTTGGTCTGGCAGCATTCCCAGAGAAAGCCATTTGCGTGTTTAGACCTTTTAACCATTCCCTATAAATAAATTCACACATGACTCAGATATTTGGTTTGGTTTTTGGCAGAATTTAGGCCACAACTTTATTGATTACAATCAAGTGAGTGGTTGCATAGGCTCTGGTTCGACTAGCTCCCTGCACCCTTGCAGGCAGCGCTGTCCCAGAGCTCTATCGCAGGACAGCCAAGGGTGGACACCAGGGACAGCTGATGACAGGAGTGCCAGTCAGCCACCCTGATGTCCCCCGGACTCAGGCACGGGCACAACCTCTCTCAGGGTTGACCAAACCAATGAGTCCCTAGATTCCTTTACTGGAATACCCTTTGCATAGGGATGGCCAGACCCTTCTGCCACGCCTATCACTTGAACCAGAGCCTATCCACAACCTTACAAGTTGTGACGAATTGCTACACGGCAGGCAAAACCCAAGTGGCAACAACCAATCAGCCAAGTCAGGAACGACAGACGGCACACGACGGCATAGCAAGGTCAAGCGCAAAAGCTCTAAAAATAGGGAGAGGTGGGCGGGTGTTCCAATGCAGCAGCCCCAAGAGGAAGCTCAGGCGCACATGCACGGGCTTAAATAGGTCCCTCGATGCCCTTTCCTTGCGTCCCATTGGCCAGATTGCTCCCAGCATCGAGGGACCTACCAATAGGGGGTTGTGGCTATCCAAATGATCCCCACCCACAACACTGGGTCTGGTTGCCAGGTCGCACTGCAACACGTGCCCTCTGTGAGGGAGGACCTGATTTATGAAAAACTACTTCTTTGTCAAGCCTTACAGAACTGTGGTGACTCAAACGGGGCCAACACAACTTCAGGAAACACGGTGTCTCCTGGAGAAAGCAGCCTTCACGTGCAGTGCCTCTGCTCAAACGTAACAAGTGCAGAGCTGGTGTGCCTGATGCTGGCTTAGTTTATCCTGAACTTGCTTTATACTACCTTCTTGTGTGTAGGATTGCTCTCTTACTTGATGTCTGTGCAAGTCCCCAGGAGCACCTTTTAAATGGGAGGAGGCATTGGCCGACAATAGTTGAGCAACATCTTCCTCATAAATAAAAGTACACCAGTCACCTCCACACTTAGTGCATCTTAGAAATCCATGAAAACTTGCTTTGACGTTTTTCATTACTGATACAATTGTTGTTTGCAATGGTGGTGGGAAGCACAACTATAAGCGCCACACACCTCAGTTCCTTAGCAGCAGAACCTGTCTCACCCAGACTGCGCCAGAAGAGACTCCACCTTGCCTGCCAGCCAGTCCATCCTTCCAGCGACTGGTATAAGCAACCAACAGGTGTATATCAACTCACGGGAGGATCCCTCTGGCAAATAGAGCAAGGCTCCAACATGAAGATGCATTTCCAGGAGAATGTGGGGCACCTCTGCTGGCCCAGGCATTTAATAACTTCTGGATTGGGGCCTGAAATATTAAGGGGAAGTGTAGGTCCCCTGAGGGAGGTTCATCAGGAAGCTGCCCTGTTTGCTAACACCATCACTGATGATGGAGCAAAGGCAAAGGTCTTAGCTCTCAACGTCCCAACCAAACAGAGAGTGTATTAACTCTGCTCTTAAACTGGCAGGTGTTTTGATCATTGAATAATTAATCAATTCAAAGTTTAATTCAATTTTATGTCATTTTTATATATTGATGGAGATGTGTTGGTCTACTTCTCTTCAGAATCAATCCCCCAATGATTAAAGAGAGTGAAAAATAATGACTTCTGCTATCAGCATTGCTACAGCCATAAATACATAATATACATTTTAAATGAATCCTATAAAACAAAGAAAAAACAGGATTAGTGTTTGTTTTTATTTCATTAGAACCAGCCATAATGTGCCCCATAATGTGCCAAAATAACTGAATTTGAAGCTTTAAGTAATGTACAGCATAGATCAAATATGAGAAGCTATCTTTGAAAGAAATACTAAAAGGTATAGAAAATCAATGTCTGCTGCAAAGTGGATTTTCATGCCTTTAAAGAGTATATTGTCAACCAACACCAGCCTAAATGCCAGGTTCATAATACCATATACCACGACTGATGGATTGCACATTCCATTTTGTGTGGCAAGAGTCTCAAAAGAAAAACCTGCAAAAGACAGGACTGGGAATATATTTATTCCAGTTTCTATCATGTCCCATATCTAGAGTTTAGGATAGATAAGACTGGCAGAACAATGGAAACAGCAGAGAGAGAGAGAGAGAGAGAGAGAGAGAGAGAGAGAGAGAATTTGCAAGTATTTGTGCTTAATAAAATTTAGGGTTTACCTACACTTCCTCTTTTCCCACTATTTTCCTCTCAGGGAAATTGACTCTTTAGTGTTCAATCAGAGCAAATGGCAATGTTAGTTTTCTCTGGATTGACTTTTGCTCTGATTTAGCACTAAAGAGTGGGTTTTCCACAGGAAACGAGTAGGACAAGGGGGAAACTGCTTAGACTCATGCTTTCCAGGTATGGGGCAAGTGAATCCATTGGCTGAGTGGTTTAGACCATAGCGCCACTGATCGGAAGGTCAGCAGTTCAAATCCGCGCAACGGAGTGAGCTCCCATTGCTCTGTCCCAGCTTCTACCAACCTAGAAGTTCGAAAGCCAGTGCAAGTAGATAAATAGGTACCACTGCAGCGGGAAGGTAAATGGTGTTTCCATGCACTCTGATTTCCATCACGGTGTCCCATTGCTGGCCACATGACCCAGAAAGCTGTCTGTGGACAAATGCCAGCTCCCTCGGCTTGAAAGCCAGATGAATTGCCTTTGACTGGACTTCACCATCCAGGGGTCCTTTACCTTACCTTTACCTTTTTGGCTGAGACGGGTCTGAAAGGTTAGACTGAGAGGCAGTGGCAAGCCCAGAATCACGCAGTGAGCTTCCCAGCCAAATGGGGACTTGAACTGTGGCCTCCCAGGTCCTAGCATAGCATTCCAACCACTGCACCTGAATGCAACCTGAATGAGTGGTGGAGTTCTCAAATCAAAGTCCCATCCATCAAGGTCAAACAAATATGAGTGATTTTTCAGTGCCTCTCAGGGCGGGGGGGGGGCATATTGAAAACCCTAAGGGCTGTCAGACCTGGAGGAGAATCGACCCCCAAGCCCTGATAATGCAGGTGTCAAAAGGTCTGGGCCTGAGGAACAACAGAGTATGAATTTACAGAGCCAGAGTAATCATTTGACTGGAAAGGAGAGATCTCCTGAAGAACCAAGTGTCTCCTCAAGAACAAGCAACTCCTAAAATACCTTTATCATTTGCAGCTGTGATCTATGAGGCCAGATTTTATCAGATCTTCATTCTAAACCTTCCAGTTGCAAGAAGCAGCACTGATTGTTGCCACCTTGGATTTAGGGTTCACACTGTGTTGTATCTTCCCTGGATGCCTGCCTGCCTGTGCCTCTGGGTTATATTTTTATAGAATCATAGAACTGTAGAGTTGGAAGGTACCCCAAGGGTCATCTAGTCCAGGCATGTCCAACACATTGATCGCGACTGACCAGTCGATCAAGGGATTGATTTTCATCAATTGGGAGAGAGAGAGAGAGAGAGAGAAGTCCTGCACGCTCCGACAGGCTCCTCAGAAAGAAAGGGCTGGTTTGGGGAGCTTCTGTTCCCAATGGAAATCTCTTTGGTGCTGTCCCTGCAGGCTCAGCATACTGGGGGCAACTCACCCCCTGCCATCAGGTTCCCTCTTGTGAGCCTCAACTGCTATGGTTTCTTGTCAATCCCAGTCCAGCTACAGTTTACTGGAAAAGGAGGAGCAGCCACAGAGAGAAGGGGGAGGGCAAGTTGTTCAAGTGTCACTCCTTACTTCCTCTGCTGCTGCACCCTTCCTGCTGTTGGAGATAATTTGTATGAAGTTAATTTGAATTTGAATAGTCTCTATGAATTTCTGACCTCATCTGTATAGTAGAGTCACACTGAAGTCTTAATTCTTGTGCTGCAATAAAGGGGAAAACACTGTAGTTTTTGTTTAACTTAAAAAGAAAATAATTTAGTTGCTCTGTGAATGCCTTTTTGCCTTAATCACTGAGAGATCTGCAGGATGATTATGTCAAATTGTCTTATTTTTCTCGTTTAAGGCAGAAAAAGGAATAATTCAGAATGGCATCCTTTTTCATTTATGCTACTTCACATATTCAAATGCAGCACCTTCCAAACAGAATCAAGAAAACGAGCTGTGATGATGAATCACGTTTGAAAACCATGTATACACAAAATCTATTTTGCATTATGTTATTCTAAACACACTTTGACAGGCTCTTAACCAAAGTATTCTTCTGAAAGGAAAGCATGTTGCATATGGGTGCCATTTCATTTTCCACATGTTAAATTCTCCTTACCAAAATATATCTGTATATCTATACAGAGCAATTCTATAGAAAGATTCACCAGAATCAGAGGGGCTGGGATCCAGCAGATCTCTAGTTGAGTGAGGAGGTTTCTGGTGTGGCCAGACTATGCCAGGCAGCTTAAATCCCTCATCCTTGGGTGGAAGGCAGAGCAAGAGTCAAATGTTCAGAACAGGGAAGTTAAGAGGTTAAAAGGAGTTGGTGGGAGCTCCCCTGAAGCCCCAGCCCAGGCTGTTGAGCAATGGAAGGAAGGAGTAAAAGTGAGCAGAGATTCAAGGCAGGCAGGCAGGCAGAGAAAAGCATTTGGAAAATAAGCTGGAAGGAGGTGCTGGAAAGAAAAACACACAAGAGCACACAGGTGAGAACTTCTGAGAGCTCTGAAGTGAGAACTCTGCAAATATCAGACAGCAGCACTGGGGATTTACTAGCAGAGGCTTCAGGAGGGAACTACCTTCAGCTGCAGCCCTTCCAAAGAAACAATTTCTTAAGAAGTTAGTGACAAAGCTAGTCTACTTCTTTTCACTGTCCAATGACTGATGGAAGAGTCTCCTTCCCCCTTGGACCTTCATGCTCTGCCTTCATAAAGATGCCCTAGGAAGGTTATAAACAGACGGTTATTAGCTGAGTCCCCACAGGCGTACCCAGCTGGCCACTACTAGATTTCTATCCACAAAAAGTATTGCATTGTTGCCTCAGTTTTAGGGTAAAGGACACAGAATACTGAAAAATTGACTAATTTAGCGTGTGAAAAGTTTAATTTACCCTGTTTGAAAGTTTTTTATCTTATTTGAAAGTGAACCTTTTGAGTCAAGGGTCAGAGTAAAAATTAATTAATAAAAAGAAGTATTAAGTATTTTCCTCTTCAATTTTCAGTGAAGAAGCTAATGTGTTTGCTGCATTGTTATCTGTAAAGTAAGAAACTTATATGTTTAAAGTATCATACATTTCATTTCTTATTGTATTTTATGAAGAAACCCAAATAGAAGAAGAGAGTTAAACAGTCTTTAAAAACAACAACCCAATGTGGATTTTGAAACTAAGCCAAGTTAAGAGGAAATCTTCGTTAACACAAGGTAGATAAAATTCCAGTGTGTGTTTTCTCCTATCAAGCCCCAGGCTTAATAGCTGGAAATTCCTGTAGAGCAGAGGACTGTGAGTTGAAAATAATTGTAGAAATGGTTCTGGGCTTTTTGAAATCTCAGTAGAAAGCCAAATCTCTTTCAGCAATTTACTGACATCTCCAGAATGTTCTTTCCATCGATCTTTTTCTTCCCCAGGATTTTCTTCCTCTTGTTATCTAAGTACCGATTCTCTGGGGGCAACCTGGGCTTACATTTCATCTACCCTAGATTTCATCTGTGTGCCCCTCTCATTAGGGATCAAGCTAATGTTTACTTTCTGCTTTTTCTTAGCTCATTATAAAAGCAATATTTCCAAAAGCCTGAACGCTCTCAGCTGGAATGCAGCATTCAGTCTTTAGAAGCAGAGTTTGAAGATGAAGGGAGGGGGAGAGAGAGAAACCTACTTTGCAAATCTGCAAATCAAATGCTTGACTTGCTGGGCTGAACATGCACATTCAGATGTGCAACAATCACTTGCAAAGTAACTTGATTAATTTTTCTGCTTCAGCCACCAAACTAGCAAAGTTCTTTTTCTTCTATGGTGATCATTTGTAGCCAAGTAAGATTGTCTTCCATGAACACAGTCTTAACAATGAATCCGTAAGTGACTGTGTAGGCCAATTCTGGATCCAGACGGCCTTCCACAGTGGGGACATAGGTTTCTGGGCAGGAGTTGATCACGATGCGGGTTTGCCAAGCATGCCTTCCTCTTAGTGTGTTTCTCCCAAGTTTGAGCGTCTTCAAAACCTATGTATTGTATTTTAATGTTTGTTGGAGGTCGCCCAGAGTGGCCGGGGAGACCCAGCCAGATGGGTGGGGTATAAATAATAAATCAATTATTATTATTATTACTACTACTACTACTACTACTACTACTATGACACCTTTGGTAAAGGCTGTTCTCCAATTGGAGGGCTTGCACACCAGTGTTTCCCAGTTGTCGGTGTTTATACTACATTTTTAGATTTGCCTTGAGAGAGTCTTTGAACCTCTTTTGTTGACCACCAGCATTACACTTTCCATTTTTAACTTCGGAGTAGTAGTAATTGCATACCGTCCAACTTTTTCAAGTCCTAAACTGGGATCCACATCTTCACATCCACCTAGCATCTGCAGAAATCACAAGTGTTCTAAGTGGAGTAAATGTATGTGGATGGGCAAATAGGAACTTGAGTGCTCAAAAAAATCTGTGATGACACCATTATGAACATCCCTGAGGGTTACAAGTAGCTGGAAGTGCAGGAGGAAGCATCTGGAACCCAAGAGAAGCAAGTTTCCATAAAAAGAATATTGAGAAAAGACGACTTGGGGGGGGGTGTGTGACAATAACTTTCAAATATTTTGCAGGATAGTTTTTTTAAAAAAACTGAAGTAAGGAGATAATTTTGGACTCATTAAAGAAGTGTCATAAAATGACTGCCAAGCCTAACGGCAGTAAGGTATATAGCTATGCATTTTTCACAGTGGGAAAGAGCAGAACACAGTCTCTCTCTCTCTATCTCTCTCTCTCTATTTCTCTCTCTCTCTCTATGGTAGGACAGAACACAGTCCTCATACAAAGGCCAGGGTTCAACAAAGTTTGATTCAGAGTAGATCTATGGTTGAACATGGCTGAGGGATTCTCCACACTTCTGGTCACCCTGTGATTTCTAGGCATGGGTCTGAGAGGAAAACCCACTGCTTACTGCTGAATTGGAACAAATGCGAATCAGATTTCCTGTGGAGAGATGTTTGCTCCAGTCCACAGCAGGTTTTCCCAGGGAAAGCAGTGGGGCAAAAGGAAAATCTCTTGGACCTGCGTCTAGAAATCATGGGACAAAGTTTGGATGAGCTTTCAGTTAGGATCATTAATTGCAGTGGATTTACTCCGAGTAAAACATAAACAGGAAGTTAAAGAACATGAAGAGAAAAACAGCAGCATCTCAGTGGATGTGGCATTACAACATTACTGAAAATGGAATGTGTCATTAATGACCATGACATTAATAAAGAAATGCTGGAAAAGCAGGGATCCCAGTTATACTTTCACCACTCTTTGTTTGTGGGGTTGCCAACCTTTGCAAAGCGTTTTCCTGAAACTTCTTTTGATGTGTCTAGATCTATCCCACTGCTTTTAGATGTTCTGTTTTCTAGTCCTGGAAGACCTGCTCGCCGCCTTGCAGCCCTTTCCCCACCTAGCCTGGGAGGGCACGGCCCAGACTGATTCCAGCTACAAAAGCTGAGGCTGCTGGGTAGTCTCTTGGGCAGAGGGGACTTTGACAAACCAAGTTTTGTTTGTTGCTACCAAAACTAGAACGACAACAGAAAGCAAAGTGGTTGGAAACTTAAACTCCATCCACCAAGCAGCAAATTACTTCATGAGGAAATTATAGTGATTTGCATTCTCGCAGAGCAGAGCTGTTAATTGAAATAAATTAGCAGAAAATTAAAATAGGTTCCAGCGAGAGTCTTCCTGTGTCATATTGCTCTCCATTTGGCTTACAACATACAAGACTCTCAGCATTCTTCTCAAGAACTAATGGCAGGCCAAGCAATTGGCAAAATTCTCCCAATAGGGAACTCCCCCCCCCCTTAACTGACACTTCTCTCATGGGTAGTGTGGCACTGAGTAAACCTATTAGTAACAAGCATCTTTTCTTTTCCGGGATGGTGTTTGTCTTCCCCTATGCACAGAAGTGTGCATGCACACAAAAGCTCATACCAAGAACAAACTTAGTTGGTCTCTAAGGTGCTACTGGAAGGAATTTTTTTATTTTGTTTTGACTACGACAGACCAACACAGCTACCTACCTGTAAATAGTGTCCTCCCTAAAAGAGGGCATGTGTTGCGGTGAGACCTGGAAAAGCGATCCCCTGTGTTGTGGGTGGGTAAGATTGGTCAGCCACAACACCCGAGTGGTAGGTCCCTCAATGCTGGGTTTAATCGGGCCAATGGGGCGGAATCCAAACGGATTGAGGGACCTATATATACCCATGCATATGACCCAGAGCTTCCTCTTTCGGTGTTTGCATTCGGAACAGAAACAGCGTGTCCTCTGTGCAGCTGAGAGAGAGTGATTTACCTTTGATGGATCATCTTGGTGATTTCTTTCAATTATCCCAAATCCATTTTAAATTTTTCATTTTCCCTCCTTGATTAAATTTTAGTCCTTTCCCTTCCTTTCCCTTAGAGGGGCTTTCATCCCACGGGGCCTGCAGCCCCTGAGTGCTCCTGCTTATGGAACTTCCCGCTGCCCGTTTAATCGATTGTTTGCACAGCGGCTTTTAATTAGTTCCCTAGAAGGGCTTTCGCCCTCGGGGCTTTTGCCCCAGAGCGCTCCCTATTTGCAGAGCTTGCTGCTGCCCGCTTAATCACAATTGGTTGCTTTGTGCAGTGGCTTTTAATTATTTTCCCTAGAAGGCGATTTTCGGCATTCCCCCCCCCCCAACAATCAAATGGCCAATCGCCGCTTACAATCTTGGGCTCACACCAAAAAACCATTTGCACGTCCCCCTCAGCACGTCCCACATGCATAAGGCGAGCCTAAATTTTGAACCTCATTTTTGGGTCAAAAAAGCTCGTCTTATACATGGAAAAATACGGTATTTAGTCATAACTCATAGGCATAACAGCAAAGAAATACAATAATACTATACATACAGGTAAAAATGTAAAAGTGTGAAAATAAACCAAATAAACAACTTCCATTTTTTTAAAAGTGCACCTTGTGTTCCCCAGTGGCTAGTTCCATGTAAGAAGTGGTAAGTTAATTGGGCAAAAAAATATTTTTAGGTGATGAAACGATTTCTCCTGAGCCCTGCACTATTTACATAGGTGAAAGTCATGTGGAATGTTAACTCTGCTTTCTATAATTAATGTGCCTTAAAAGTAAGTAATTTGTGTGCCAAATGAACGTATGTGGAGCAGCCCTGTGGTGCATGTGGTAACATCTTAGTGAGAAGGGGCAGGAAGGTTTGAACAACCCCTTCATGTAATCCCTCCTGCGCAGGTCGCCTGACCAGGGAACAAAGAGGAAAAGGAGGCTAGACGGCTGAAGCTCCAGCCCTTCTTCCCTGTGCTCAGCTGATCTATGGGGGAGGGCATGTTCTGAGCCACGGAAGAGTCGGCAGAGGGTGCAGTCAAGGGACCACAGATTGCACTCCTCAAGTAGAGACAGAAAGCAAAGGTTTGCAGACTGTGCATACTGACCAGGGAATGGGCATAACTGCGTCTTGTACTTTACCCAAGGCCTTTTTTGTCTTTATGCTGTATGCTTTATTTACACATATATACAACCTGAAGTTTCAATGGGGGGGGGGTCACAGCAGCAGCACCCCGAAACACTCCAGCTTATTCCATAGTAGCAGCTTCAGCTTCATCTTTCCTCTGCAGCCTCTCCTGCTCTGCAGGCCTCATCCTGGCTAAACTGCTCCTCTCGGCTTCCTGGTTCCATTACTCCACCCTTCACTAAACTAAACCCTCTTTATCTACTGAGGAAGAGAAGACTCTCTCTCCCCCCTCACAAAGACTTGCTGATTTGGCTAGGATTACAATGTTTAATGCACAACCCAGGAAGTGTGCCTACTTGACTAGCTAAATTACTGATGCCCTAGAATACACACTACACTTCCTTAGATTCTAGCCCTAGATAGTCTGACACTTAGTTTTTTTAACACAAATTTAATTCAACACCTCAAATCTTAATTACATTCTGCCACTAACCTTGTCATTTAAACTTGCAGCATGAAGTACAAATCCTATCAAAGGAAAGGAAAAAAGTACCTAGCCTTTGCTTGATTGTTGCCCTCATTCTCTGACCTTCTCTATACTAATCTGCCACAAACAAGCTTGAAGGCCTCACTCTTTCAGTGACTAGAGCAAGGAGGACCCATCAGTTCTTCCAGAAGATGCTGTTGCTCCTGCATCCCCCCTCTGCTACACCTCTGGGTGGAGGAAGGTATATTTTGCTCACAGATGATTCTAGATTCAATCCCAGTGAAAACATGATGTGGTAAGCAGGGGTGCAAAGAGTGTCACTGCCAACCAAAGTATGCAATATTAGCAGTGCCAGCCCAAGATATTTTGCTGTCCAAAGCAGAGTCCAAATTACGCATATATACCAAAAGCCCCTACTGTAACCTTCAGATACCAATTTCTGCTTTTGCCTGCAGCAGAGGTGAGGTGACATCACTCCCCTGGCTTCCCAACACCCCAGTGACACTGCTGGTAATGGAAAGGGAGATGGGGTCAAGAGAAGAGTGAGGGCTGGCAATTGGATGCCGTGCTGGCACAGTGATGCATCCAATCTGGCACGGCCATGGCCACACTCCCTGCCACCTTCCTGCCCTCCCCCTCAGCAGCTGACAGCGATGTTCAGTCTTTGGAAGTCAAGTGAGCATTGGTTCCCTGCTGTCTCCCACTGCCCCGCTCTTCCTGGTGCCTGGCAGAGGCTCAAATGCCAGCACTCTTTCCTTGGGGGTGTTAAGCCGAGGCACCAGGCTGCATTTGGCTGAATGCCTTTCGTCCAGTTTGATATTTGTATCCTGCCCAAATCTGCTTTATATTAAGTAATAAAACGAGGAGGAATGAATTGTGGGATCATGTGTGATTTGATTCTTACCATTAATCAGCTTCCTATGTCTGCATGCCCTAGGAATGCAGAAGTCCATCACCCCAGCCATGTCACTGATTAAAGGAGACTGGCATCCTGACTGAACTTCACCTTTGATGAGAACTGAATTTGTATGCAGATTTGCTCCCTCCCCACAGCCCAGAATAACCAGCACTGCATGTTCTGCTGGATAATAAGCAGAGGTATGAGAGTACTTAAAGTTCTTATTGCATTAAAAGTTTTAAGACTGGATCAGCTCAACTGTACTGAATGCTGACAGCATTAATGGACACCAAGTGAACAAACCCATCTCCTGTTTCATTAAAGCATTAACTTTTCCAATTAAAGTTCAGCTTTTTAAAAGTCAATTTACATAGGCATCATCCTAAAACAAATAGAAATGCAATTTATCACTATTTCAGCTTTCTGAAACATTATCATGATGAACTTATTCACTGTCACAGTTACTGAAGTAGAACTTAGATAAAGAATTTGATTAGATAAGAAAATGGAGAGAAGCTTAACATTTTACAAACCACAGCAAAGGTGTTTGACCTACTTGAAATGCTGTATTTGCTACTTAATTCCCCTTCAGGCTGGCTCTATCATCTCTTGATGAGGCAGCTTGTGAAACAAAGCCTCCTAGTACCTGCAGTCGTTGACGTTTCCCAAGGCTGACTGATACATTCATCTCTGCACGAGGCATCACATGGAAAGAAGCCTCCCAGAACCTGTAGTGATTGTCAATTCCCAAAGCTGCAGCAAGCATTTGATCCTCATCCTGACAGCAGCATAGCACTTCATTGTTTATTTATTTTACTTTATTGCTAGGGAGAACAAGGAAAGTCGTGTCCCATATCTTTTCCTTCCTTGTTGACTTCTCTGCACTCACCGGCAGGTGGAGAATAGAAACATTATTTCCCACAGGGAAGATCCTGCCTGGCATAGAGATGTTAATGCATTGTCATCTGCTTTGCATAGCTTGGCTCTGGCCTCCTCAAGCTGGATTCAGGTGCAATGGTATGACACACCAACTTCTGCCATCCGTTAGCATACAGAGGGAACATACCAAATTTTCTGCCTAAATTTCACAAATGGAATCCTTACTCTGTTTCCTTTGAACACATCTCCATACACATCTGAAATCTACTTTCAGGGAGGAAGTCGTTCCAGAACATCAAAATTTAGGTACTTTATCTCTAGTCAAAACAAAATAAAAAATTATTTCCAGTAGCACCTTAGAGACCAACTAAGTTTGTTCTTGGTATGAGCTTTTGTGTGCATGCACACTTCTTCAGATACACTGAAACAGAAGTCACCAGACCCTTAAATATAGTGAGGGAGTGGGGAGGGGTATTACTCAGAAGGGTGGTGGGAATGGGTGATCAGTCTTACAGGGAAAGGCAAGGGGTGAGATGGCTAAAGATAGCTTTGTCATGTATAATGAGATAAGAATCCAATGTCTTTGTTCAGACCAGGTTTCTGAAGTGTCGTCAATGACTGGAGGCAAGAAGTAGGTTCAACATTTCTTTATTTCTGATGCTGTAGGAACTCAAGGGAATGGGGAAAACTGGGGTTTATATAGAAACAGTTATCAAGTGGAGAGAGATACATTTTGGCGGGAGCCAATGGCACGGCTTCCCTCCTGTGGGAGCCAATCCAACAGAGGATCCAAATTCTGCTCCCTGCCTCAGCAAATGGTTGCTGTTCCCGCTGTAACTAGTACATTCAAATAAAGACTGTAAAACGACACAATACATTATGCTAACATCTAGACTGTGTTATTGCTCAATACACAACACCCCCCCACGCTTAGCGGGAATGACACACGAAGTCTTTCAGGAACTGTGGCTTCCTGCGATCTCTACCCGATCGTCTCACCTCTGGTGTTGTGACATGAGGAATTGGCGGCTGAGGGACCTCCTCGGGTGTATTGGCTACCCCTATCCCTGCTAATGGTTCCCCCAGCTCATTTCCTTCCGCTAACTCTGTGTTTTCAGCGGGTAGTGCACCGTCTGACTGCCCTGGCGGGTCATTAACCTGTGCAGGTGTCTCTACCTGGCTCGGGGATGGCGACTCCCCATTTGATGCAGAGGCGTTAGGTTCCTCGGCATCACTCCGGCTGGGTATCCTGCGTCTCAGCTGATCCACATGCCTGCGCCAGACCTGACCTTGTGATAACGTGACATGATATGACACGGGACCGGTGGCCCGTGAAATGACTCCCGGAACCCAAATCGGACCTCTGGCATAATTTCTCACCCACACGAGATCCTCCGGATTAAAGTGTCTCGTTCTATCCCCTTCAGGTGGGGGTGTCTCCCGTGCAGGACGCGAGGGCATCCTATCTGGATGCACAAAGTCCAGGACTGTCACCAACCTTCGGCCTAACAGCAGCTCAGCTGGTGATTTTCCTGTGGCTGTGCATGGTGTGGCATGCTGCAAGAATAGCATACGAGCTATCCGGGCTGCCCAGTCACCCTCCAGTAGACGTGAAATAGCCCCTTTTGCGGTTCGCACCATTCGTTCTGCTTGACCATTAGAGGAGGGGTGAAAAGGGGCAGAGGTCACTCCTCGTATGAAATTGTCAGCAAGGAACCCTCTGAACTCATTTGACACGAATGCTGCCCCATTGTCTGACACCACTGTTCCTGGCAGACCATGCGTGGCAAACAAACGCCTTAAAACTTTGATAACGGCTGCTGATGTGGGACTAGAAACTAAGGCTACCTCCAACCATTTCGAGTATGCGTCGACCACAACCAAAAATGTTTTCCCTTGAAAGGGGCCCGCGAAGTCTATGTGGATACGGTTCCATGGCGCCCTTGACTGTTCCCACCAATGAATAGGTGCCCCGGGAACCTCAGGTCGAACCTCTTGGCATGTTTTGCACGTGTGTACCCACATTTCTATTTCCTTATCCATTCCTGGCCACCACACATAACAACGCGCCAGGGATTTCATTCTGACCATTCCCGGGTGCCCCATGTGCAGGGTCTCTAGAATGCGATTCCTCAGTGGGTTGGGAATGACCACCCTGTCCCCCCACAGTATGCACCCTTTATGAAGTGACAACTCATGCTGCCGCATTACAAATGGGCGGAATTTTTCTTCTTGGCCCCCACTGGGCCACCCCCTCCCTACCCAGGCAAGGACTCGGGAGAGTGTGGGGTCCTTGCGCGTCCTGGCCGCCACTTCTTCCGCGGTCACAGGAGCGCCTGGCAGTGTTTCCAACATCATGACCTGTTCGGCTGGTGCTGGATCACAATCACCAGTTCCCTGGAGGGGCAGCCGACTGAGGGCGTCTGCGTGACAGAGCAATTTCCCTTTCACATGACATATTTTATATTGGAACCCATTTAAAAAAATCGACCACCTGAGCATTCTAGGAGACAGGATTTGAGGAGTTTGCTTGTTGGGGTTAAACAGACCTAGTAATGGCTTGTGGTCCGTTTCGATTAGGAACGATCGCCCATACACATAGTCATAGAATTTCTTAACCCCCGCTACCACAGCCAATGCCTCTCTGTCAATCTGCGCGTAGTTCCTCTCGGTGGATGTAAGAGTCCTTGAATAGAATGAGATGGGTCTGTCTGACCCATCCGCCTCTCTGTGGCTGAGCACAGCTCCCAACCCATATTGCGATGCATCACAAGCAAGTACGAGGGGCTTCGTTTCGTCATAATGTGCCAAAACACTCTCAGCGGACAACATTCCCCTTATAGTTTCGAAAGCCTTTTGTTGTGGCTTTCCCCAATGCCAGACGCACTTCTTCTGCAGAAGCCTGTGCAAGGGCTCTGCCACCGCTGCTTTGTGCGGTAAAAACGCATGGTAAAAGTTTACCAGACCCAAAAATGATTGGAGTTCCGTTTTGTTGCTGGGTTTAGGTGCATTAGCGATGGCCCTAACCTTGCTTACCATGGGGTGCACTCCCTCAGCATCAATGGTGTAACCGAGGAAATCCACCGTAGGAACTCCAAAAATACATTTCTCCTTTTTTAGATGGAGTCCCGCTTCCTGGAACTTGTAAAGCACCTGTCTGATGCGGCTTTCCAACTCGTGGGGGTTCCTCCCCGATATTAGGACATCATCAAAATACACGAGGGTGCCCGGTACTTCCCTTAATAACCTTTCCATAATGCCCTGGAATATTCCCGGAGCTACACTTACTCCAAATTGCAATCGGTTTACCTTAAATGTTCCCTTGTGGGTTACAATAGTCTGAGCCTCAGCGGTCTGTGGTGTTACCGGTAACTGCTGGTACGCCTGGGCAAGATCAATTTTTGCAAATACTTTGCCTCCCGCCAACTTTGCTAGCAGTTGCGACACCACTGGAATGGGGTAAGAATTTCCCCGAATTGCCTTATTTATTGTGCATTTATAGTCTGCGCAGATACGCACTTCCCCGTTTGCCTTCAGCGGGGTCACTATTGGGGTTTCCCACCTCGCTGAGTCAACTGGCTCCAATACTTTCTGCTGGACTAGTTTGTCGAGTTCTGCCTCTATCTTGGGCTGCAAGGCAAATGGTACTCGTCTTGGTTTAAGGCGGACTGGAGTCACCCCTTGGTCCAGCTCAAAATTGATGGGAGGCCCTTTATAGCACCCCAGACTGCCATCAAATAATGGTGTGAACTCCTCATAAAGCTTCTCGAATGTGTTTGGAGCTATCGTTATGGCGTTCAACCCAGATATGCCCAGCCCTAAAGCAGGAAACCAGTCTGTTCCCAATAGGCTAGTGCGCCTTCCCTTGGCAATCACCAGCTTAAGCACGGCCCTCTTGTTTTTAAAACTTACATTGACGGAACACATTCCAAGGATGTGTATCCGGCAGGCCGAGTACGATTGTAATGTGGCGGGGAAAGGTTCCAATGGAGGAAGCTTACCCCCTAAAAAAAACGACCTCGCTGTTTTGTCAGAGACAATCGTGAATCCTGACCCAGAATCTACCTCCATCTGGCAAGGGTGGCCCTCAATGCTGACCTGGATTGATGCCTTCCCCTGAGCAGGAAACTGAACAGTCTTGCCCTCAATCTCGGTGAGGTAGTTGCAGTCGTCCACGACGTGTGCTGATGAGTTTTCCTGTCGCCGGAACGATCGCGGGGATCCTGATGTTCCCCCGGTAGCCGATCTGCATACCCGAGCAATGTGGCCCATTTTACCGCAAATGCGGCACGTGGCATTCCGGAACCGGCACTTCCGACGTTCGTGCGCACCCCCACAACCGGGGCATTCTAGTTTTCTTCCCTTTGTTTCCGATGAACCAGCCCCCAGGGATCCCACGGCGCGGGATGGACTCTGGGACGGGCTGGACTCCTGGCTGCACATAGCGTGGGCTGTTTCTGCTGCCGGCCTGGTGCTTCGTTGTGGGGTTTTCTGCTTTTCCCCCTCTGCGGTCTCCGTGGCTAAGGCCTCGCGCACTGCCGTTGCTAGATCCACCTCTTCCTTTGCAGCGATTCGACGGCGGGCCTTACTGCTGCTCAGGCCCCCAATGAACTGGTCAAGCAACGCCTCCTCAAGAGCCACGAACTGACATTGCCTCGCCAGGACCTTCAGCTCAGCAAGGAACATGGAAACCGATTCACCATCTTTCTGCCTCCTATTATGGAACTCTATGCGGCGTGTTGTCTTAGTTGCTGCTGGGGCCAGGTGCCTCGTAAGTTGGTCTGTTATCTGCACCAGCGTCGCTGTTTCTAGCGTGAGAGGAGCCACCAACCCTCGGGCCAACTCGAAAACTTCGGCACCGCAGCAACTCAGAAAAACAGCCTTCTTCCTGTCGCTGTTGGTGATTCCTTGCGCAGGCAGCAGCAAAACCAAAACGTTGGAGATAGGAGTCCCAAGCCTCTGCGGCTCCCGGTTTGAACGGCTCAATTATCTTACTTCCTGCCATGGCGTGATCAGGAGCGTTTACGACTTCTTCCTCCTCTTCTGCTGACTCCGGATGCCGATCACTGTCCTCCATTTACGGCAAGCCGGATCCCACCTTCGTCGCCAGAATGAAGTGTCGTCAATGACTGGAGGCAAGAAGTAGGTTCAACATTTCTTTATTTCTGATGCTGTAGGAACTCAAGGGAATGGGGAAAACTGGGGTTTATATAGAAACAGTTATCAAGTGGAGAGAGATACATTTTGGCGGGAGCCAATGGCACGGCTTCCCTCCTGTGGGAGCCAATCCAACAGAGGATCCAAATTCTGCTCCCTGCCTCAGCAAATGGTTGCTGTTCCCGCTGTAACTAGTACATTCAAATAAAGACTGTAAAACGACACAATACATTATGCTAACATCTAGACTGTGTTATTGCTCAATACACAACAGTTTCTCCATGGTTTTAAGTTTGGTGATTAGTTGCAATTCAGCCACTTCTCTTTCCAGTCTATTTCTGAAATTCCTTTGTATTAAGACAGCTACTTTGAGATCTTGTATAGAATGTCCTGGGAGATTGAAGTGTTCTCCTACTGGTTTCTCTGTCTTGTGATTCCTGATATCAGATTTATGTCCATTTATCCTTTGGTGTAGGGTTTGGCCTGTTTGTCCAATATAGAGAGCTGAAGGGCACTGTTGGCATTTGATGGCATACACAATGTTGGAAGATGAGCAATTAAATAGTCCTGAGATGGTAGACCAACCCACCTGTAACTTTATCTCTAGTGCTAGAGACTGAGAAACCTCTCCTTCTCTAGTGCTGACTCTGCCAGGGGACAATCAGAGCCAACTCAGCCCTGAAGCAAAATCCATTTGCTTTTGTGATCCTTTGTGTACCTTTCAAAAGACTCAGGAATGTGTTTTGGGTTGTTGGTTTTTTATTATTTGGAAGAATAAGGAATCGAGATAAATGAAGGTAATCAATCACTATCTTATACTAGCCTTGCATAAATAGCATTTGTAGAATTGCTCAATTAGGTAATTTCCTTATACTGAGAGTTGTTCATGCACTACTAGAAATATATACACAAAATGTATCTAAAACATAGATAAGATTTGTCCTAAATATATATTGATATATTGAGGAGGAAATTTAAGCAAATTCAGCTACTCTCATCCCTGCATGCCAAGATGCACCTGCTGAAATTCTGCCTCCAGAACAAATATAGGAATCCTACATCCCTTGTCATCTGGCCATGCTCCTAGCTGCCTGTCCCTGAGACTAAGAAAAACAAGAGTATTATTTCAGGTTAAAACCTATGAGCCAAATGCAGTTGAAGTTAAAATGCAGCTGATCCCAGTGGAAGCATTAAGCACAGCCTAATGTTTTCTGCTAAACTATGGCTGGATTGTGTCCTATGCACTCAGTTAATAGAGCAGATATTATTAGTGTGTGGTTACTATTTTGGAAATGCAGAGATCCCCATGGAATTTACATGCCATTACTTAGCATGTCCCATATATCTCATCATTATTGTGAAGCCTCATGCCTGATTAGGCTCAGGCAGCCGATGTGCAGGGAAGATGTTTTGCTGTTCAGATGCACTGCAAGTACCAGCATAATTGTCACCTACTGGGTAGCTGCAAGAAAATATGTATTGCAATACATTGCTCATACTTGTTCTTTCAGTTAAACTGTTGTTCTCATCTTTACCTGTCAAATTCTAATCAGATGTGCAAAAAGCGATTTTGTGAAAATGTTAAGAGTCAAAATCCCCAAACAAAACCATGCTGCCCTTGAACTCAGGTGTATAGGGCCATGTGAATGATGCTTTTTCTAAGGAAACTGAAGCTACCAACTTGTGACCATAAAAGGCTCCTGCATAAGGATGTGTGAAATCTACCTGAAGACATCAAACATTTTTGGCAACGCAGGTCCAGTTCATGGTTATACAAAATTATATAGTTTTATTTTCTAGAAGGGACGTGGGTGGCGCTGTGGGTTAAACCTAGGGCTTGTTGATCAGAAGGTCGGCGGTTTGAATCCCCGTGATGGGGTGAGCTCCCGTTGCTCAGTCCCTGCTCCTGCCAACCTAGCAGTTCAAAGCACGTCAAAGTGCAAGTAGATAAATAGGTACCGCTCCGGCGGGAAGGTAAACAGCGTTTTCCATGCGCTGCTCTGGTTCGCCAGAAGCGGCTTAGTCATGCTGGCCACGTGACCCGGAAACTATACGCCGGCTCCCTCGGTCAGTTGAGTGCCTCAACCCCAGAGTTGGACACGACTGGACCTAACGGTCAGGGGTCCCTTTACCTCTTTGCCTAGAAGTATCATTCCATGCCCAATAAGTGTGGGACGCCTTTGCCCGGCATTGCTGTGGCCCATCCATTGCAGCAAAACACTGGACAAGGTTTTTCCCAGTATCCTCTCTGTGTGATGTGCTCATGGGAAAAAGCTGTCCCATGAGCCCTTGCTGAAGAGGGGAGGGGAAAGTCTATATAAGGCTGCTTCCCTTGGAGTTCAAAGCCATTTTGCTTTGAGAGTCTTTGACATGCATTCTTCTGTCCCACTAAGCTCACTCACACCCTGTTTCCCAGCACTGAAATTGTCATTCCTGGGCCATGCTGCTAACTTGATGGGGGACTTCTTTGGCGGGACCCCAAAGAAGGAAGAAAAATAAGTGTGAGGGTAGGGAAAATTTGCTAAAGATAAGAGGACTGAAACAGAGTCCTACAAGTGTTTAGGAATGGGGAATAAATTTGATTCGGTTTGCATTCAAAGGTGAACTTAGCTAATCCTCACTTTCTAAGACAACGCATGAACTGAAATGCACCAGCCTTCAAAATTTGCAGTTCTCTGAATTTTGCCATATACAAAAATGCATATACCACAGTAAAAGATGCATAAAATTCACATATTAGTTAGACCATGGTGCTGATCCCTGTACAGGACAGCTGCCTCTTCCTGCAATGCAGGAAGGGGTTGGAGTAGATCCTTTTCAACTCTGTGATTCTATGAGTCAATTTAGGGGGGAATTGTTTTGCAAAAATGTGTGTAATAGGCAAAATGGCACACACAAAAAATCTATATTAGGGGGAATGTGCACTGAATTTCATGAGGACTTTTATAACAACAACAACAACAACAACAACAACAACCACAAGTGATGTGGAAACATGGAGAATTGAGTTGAAGACTTGGAAATCAGAAACTGAGAAAAACTGAAACTGGAAGATTCACTCAATCTAGTAGGAGGAATCAAACATCAACATTCAGGAAACCTTTGGAATGGTGGGGTAACTCTGAGGATGGCATAGAAATTGTGGATTGGCCTTTGTGTTTATGTGTTTAAAAAAGGCTTACAAACTGGGGGTGCTTAAACCATTCTTCTCAAACTCTGAGTGTGCTCTTTATTTTCTCTTCTGAGGGACCGAACGCTGGGATTTATTGAATGTCCAGCAAAACAAACACAGTGTTGACTCTGCTGCCAAATGGTCACCTTCTAACAGCTAATGGTCCTTGAAGAAGCCTAATGCATGGGATCCATCTTCAGAACTAAATGAATCTCAAGTTCTATTTCCCCACATTTTTCTGGCAAAGTGGAGTCTGTGAACATGTGGTAGCAAAGAGACTGCCCACATCTAGTTTCTTCTGCAACAGCAGCAAGCTGTTCCCTCAACAAAGGGATGTCCTTAGGTTGCAAAACTCCTGCTGGTGCCTTTTTTCTTTTTTTCTTTGTTAAACATGGTGATATTAGCAGTCGGGGAATACTGGCTGGCTGACGGCTACTGGCTGCCTCACAATTCTTGTGGAGCCTTGTTTTCTAGAAAGTACACAGCATGAAGAGCAAATTGGTTTTGAAGGGGAGTGGGTGGGCTGCAAATGGGAAGCTTGGTGTATATTTGAATATATTAAAGTCTTATCCGTTTTCTTGGGGTGATTTCCGAGAAAGGCTGAGCTGCGAATAATGCATCTGTCAGCTTTGCTATCAGAGGGCACTTTCCAGATGAAGAGTGTACTGGCAAGGACAAGGAGAAGGTGGTCCCCATGAGCCTTTCTCTTTGATCTCCTTGTGGAGGATATTTCTCAGAAAGGGTGTGGGCTGCCAGCCCACACAGCACAGCCTTTCCCAAAGTTAGATCTCTCTCACACACACTCTCTCTCTCTCTCTCTCTCTCTCTCACACACACACACACACCAGAGGCTGATTTAGGACCAGTTCCACAGCAATGGGCCTTGAACCTAGGAGATGCCACAGGGTGCTGCAACTATGAAATAGTCTGTGTGAATTGAGCAGAACAAAAGGCTAGAGGCCTCTGTGGCCTTGCACAGGGTGCCACTGAAATTTGAAAAACCCAAGTCCATCCCTGTGCGCGCGCACACACATCTTCTCAAAGTGAGGGAGCCACCAAGAACACACAGCACAATCGTTCCTAAATTCCTGTGTAGCCTAGAACTCTCTAATTTCTCTTCTTGCGGAGAACTTTAAGGAAGGGGGCAGGCACACTCAGCCTCTCCCTCCCACCAGGAGCGCAGGGAGTGTATGCGTGACACAATTACACACTGTCACGACACATGGTTTGGGATGTTCTGTTCTAGCATGTCAGCTCTTACTCACCTTTTCTCCAAACTAAAAAGTCCCCATGTTGCACCCTATGGGGAGTTGCTTAACCCCCTTGATCATTTTGGTTGCTCCTCTTCTTCCATGACTACTAAGCATACTCAGGAGTCTTTGGTGAGATGCGTTGTTGAAAACTTTTGGAAAGCCCAAGTACACAATCTCAGCCAGATCACCTCCATCTATTTGCTTGTTGACACTCTCCAAGAACTTAATTGGCTTAGGACAGCCATGTACAAGACGTGGATCGCGAGCCTCCAGTGGACTGCAGGGTTGTTTTTGGTCGATTGCAGGGCCTTTCTCTGCAGCCCCAGATGCAGCAGCAGCAGCAGCCGCTACTGCTGCCAGTCTCCACAGCGATGCAACCCTGAGCAGCGCACGCAGGGCGACGGAGGGAGGCATGAGGGAGCTGGGGAGGTGTCTGTGTGATGATGTGGCTGGAAGAGGGGAGGTGGGCTTAGTGCAAGCTTACCAGATTTTTTCCAATAAATCTAGGGACACTTTTTTTTTTAAAAAAAAAATAGAATTTATTTTTTTGAAAAGAGAAAAATAGTTATTTTTAAAAATAGGGGGGGGGGGAGTCAACACCACAGATCAGTTTGCTTTAAAACTGAGCTTTGGTTAATTTTAAAAACAAACAAACCCCACCATGCAATGTATTAAATCCAGCATTTCCTCACCTTACATGTATCAGGAGCTCAAAAAGATGCACCACATATATAAATATGCAGCAGTTTTAGTCCCACGTGATGCCTACCCAGCTTGGCCTGGTCTCCCTCTACCTTCATGAGCGAGTGCTGGATGAGGGGCTGAGGTAAAAAGCAAAAGCTAATGGGTGGCAGCTCACCCGGCTGCGCTTTCCTGCCCAAACTCACCTGCACGCAGCCACCGCTTCCCAGCCTCATTCGCTTCCTCAGGCAGCAACCTTATTCGGGGCTCTTAACGCCTTTTCGGGTACACACACCCACAACTCAAAAGCAACTTAACAATATATACATGTTTGTTTATTTAAACATATGCTCCACACATTTTAAGCCACGTGCGCACCCCCACACATGGACACCAATCCTGAGACCGGCACTTTGCGAAGGGTGACCCTGGTGGACCCGGCAACATACCTCCCCTTCACTCACCTCATCGAGTGTCATCTGAAGCAGCCGCTACACCACTCGGCGGTTACCTCGGGCACCAGCTTTCTTGAGGGTGGCAGTGGCCGGAGGGCAGGCTGGGGTGGAGGGAGAGAAAAATGAACAGAAGAAACATGCAGGCGCGTTTGAAAGAATCCGAGCGCAGCTGGCGTGCCCCAAAAGGGAAAGGGGCATAAAGGGGAGGGGTGAGTATGAGCATCGGGATGCCGAGTGCAGTGCGCTGCTCCTCTCTTGGATATGGTTACCACATTTTTTTCAATGAAGCCTGGCTCCAGGCTACTGAGACTGCCACTGCCACGTTTCCCGGGGACATTCAGTGAAATCCGGGGATGGAATTGGTCCGGAGTCAGATTTGCAAATCCGGGGACTGTCCCCAGGTCACGGGGACGTCTGGTAACCCTTGCTTGGTGTGTCTTTCCTGATGGGGGAAGGGGGTGGTTGCTGGAGACGGAGCGAGGAGGAGCCACGTGGGAAGGTTCCCTTTGATAGGGGGGAGGGCAGGCACTATTGGGATCCACATCAGCTGTGTGGATCCCTTTGACAGGAGAGAGAGAGAAGCAGGGAAGGAAGAAGAAGAAGAAGAGTTTGGATTTGATATTCTGCTTTATCACTACCTGAAGGAGTCTCCAAGCGGCTCACATTCTCCTTTCCCTTCCTCCCCACAACAAACACTCTGTGAGGTGAGTGGGGCTGAGAGACTTCAAAGAAGTGTGACTAGCCCAAGGTCACCCAGCAGATGCATGTGGAGGAGCGGAGACGCGAACCCGGTTCCCCAGATTCATGAATCATGGAGGAAGGAAGGAAGGGAAAGAGTTCACACACACACACACACACACACACACACACAGAGAGAGAGAGAAGATGGCTCCTCATATCTGTGCAAACTAATATAAAAATATAGTTTGACTTTTCTCACTTGTTTAGTTACTTGTCCATCTAGTAACTATTTGGATCTGTCATGATGATACCCAAACATAATTACTGTATTTGTGAAACAAAGATCCATTTATTTATTTATTTAATAAACTTAAATGACTTCGGAAGGTGGTAAATCACTGCCAGTTTTTGATACTTGTTGGTAGATGGCAGCCAACGCGCCTGGTTTCGGAGATAGGACTTGCCATTGAAGAAGCCATGTTGGTTCTTCTTCCGTAAGAGTAGCTCTTCTATATGCTTGATCGTTCTAGCTTTAATAATGTTTCCACCAGTTTTATTAGAACAGATGTTCAACTAACTAGCCTATAATTTCCCGCAAATACCCCACCCTGGATCCTTAAAAAAAAAAAGGAAAAAAAGATTGGTGTTGTGTTGGATACTTTCCAGTCCTCAAGGGTGGAGGCTGATCTAAGGGACAAGTGACATATTTCTGTTAAAAGATCACCAATTTCACATCTGAGTTGTTTGAGAACTCTCGGCTGGATGCCATCCAGACTGGGTAATTTGTCCATTTTATTTCCCCCCCCTATTAGGCCTAGAAGTTCATCTCCCCTTGCCGCTATCTACCTCATCACCTCAGATGCCCTTCCTTCAAAAGCTAATTCAGGCACTGGCATCTGTGAAGACAGATATAAGGCTTCCTTCAGCTTCTCTGCCATCTCCTGTCCTGATCTTTCAGCTCTTTCTCTCTATTTGCAGGCAGGTTTATTTATTTATTCCTGTTCGTGTCTATCCTGCATTTCCTCCCAATGAAATCCCAGGTCAGTTAGCAGTACAAATTGCAATAACTACTGTACAAACATTTCACTAGTTAAAACTTTTCTTTCATATCTGGCTCTCCACACTTCAACATAAACCCATGCTTATTTTTCATTTGCTTCTTTAAAAATATGTAAGTCTTCCCCTCTCTGGGTTTCCTCTTCTTCCCCATTTGTAGTTCTCTCTGCAGTCTTATCTTAGATAGTAGCATTTTTTCCCCCAGAATATATTTTTGCCTGCAGATATTTTTACCTCCTCTCTACAGATGCTGACTCAAAAATACTTGGTAACTCTGCAAGCCTACTTTGTGGTGAAAGAATCCTCTGGTGCCATTGCAGGAGCATTCATTTTAACACTTTTTAAAAACAAAAATCAAGTTACTAGCAATAAAAACAGCAACCATTAATAATGGTGTCTTGTCTACCTCACTCTTCTTTTCTGCCACATAGGAAAAGATTAAATGGGTCTAGACAGACTGATAACGTTTCTTCTTCAAGATCTTACCAGCTTCTTGGGATTGGTAGGACCATAGAGTTTTCCACAGACAAGAGACTAAGAGTAGGACAGCTGTCCATTGCTGTATGATACGTACAAAATCAGTATATGAAAATCACAGCCATCCTGAAAGAATCCTGGTCCTGGCACTTTGGAAGCATAAAATTATGCACATCTAATCAGCTCACTTTTTGATGACAATTAATAGATATGCTTTTACTATGATATTCTACACATTTACTGTTGAAAAAACACGTAAACGTAATAGGCTGTATATTAACAATTGAAAAGTTATTTACTAGAAACTACTTCTCAAAATTAAATACAGTTTCTCATAATGTCAAAATCAACATCGTGACATAACATATTAAAATGTAGCTTATTCAGTCCAGTAACCACCAATTTGTACAGAATGCAATCCCTGTTTTGTCAGTCCCTTAGTATATTCATTTCTTCATCTTCTCTTGTATATTTCTATCTGACGGAGAGTACCATGGAATAGTCTTCTAAGTGTCTAATGAAGATGATAAAGTTGGTAGACAAAAGAAACTGGCACTGGTAGATGCTGGCACAGGCAGACAAAACAAGTATTCCTGGATATTCCCCTGTTTCGTCCGAAGGGGCTTCATCAGCTGTGCGTAGTTCTCAATCATATAAACATAGACACTTTGTAATATAATAGCTACACAAATTCCAAAGAAACATACAAGGATATAATAAATGCCCATACTGGTGCTGTATATAACAGCTACATGGAACTTATTCATAATAGGTTCTCAGTCGAGGTAAACCAGTAAGTCTGAGTACAATATAAGAGGGCAACACTTGCTAAGGCGACAGGTGCAAATAATTCATGTTAATCCACAGCCGTCCTGGGAGAATCCTGGTCCTGGGACTTTTGAAGCATAAAATTATGCACATCTAATAAGCTTAGTTGTTGATGACAATTAATAGATATACATTTACTATGATATGCTACGCACCACCGAGCAGACCAATAGTATCAGGCAATGATTCACTATTGGAACCACTGTGTAAATACATTGATCAATTTCTTCATCCATTTGCCAGTGACACTCCATCATACATAAAGGATACTAAGACTTTTATTAGAACCATTGAACATAGACATATACCACCCACAGTGTGCCTACTAACTCCGGACGTAGAATCTCTCTACACAAACGTACCTTTACCAGAAGTCAGATTGATCATACAAGATCTTCTAGATGCAAGACTTGTAAAGGAACCTCCCACTCATTTTCTACTTGATGTATTTGATATTATATTGGATCATAATTATTTTAGACATCTCGATCAATTTTATCTGCAAGTGAAAGGGGTAGCAATGGGCTCGGCTTGTACACCTTCCATAGCAAATATATACATGATTGACTTTGAAAAAAAGTTCATCTTGTCTGATGCCAATCCATTCAAAACACAGGTTCTTCAATACTGCCGTTACATCGATGACCTTTTTATGATCATAGAACATTGACGCACTGCTCTAGACTTCCTTCAATGGATCAACACACAGGACCCCCACATTCATCTCTCGGGCCATATACATGAGGAATATGTCCATTTTCTGGATACCACCGTGTTTAGAGACAACCACCATCAATTAAAAATACGGTGTTTTCATAAACCCACAGATCGTAACTCCCTGTTACATGCACGGTCACTCCATCTGCGTCACTTACTCAAAAATCTGCCATATGCTCAATTCCTTCGGCTAAAGACAAACTCTTCATTCCACCAGGACTATATTACTTCTGTGAGGAATTTGTCTACCTCGCTTATCCATCGTGGATATTCACAGAAGACATTAACTGCAGCATTATGACGAGTGCACAAGATCAACAGACAGGACCTATTTAAATCACGCAGGAATAAGGAGAATAACAGCCATGTTACATCCACTCTACAGTACACGCCTGGCACATCTTCGATAAAAGCCATCATCTACCGGTATAAACATTGGTCTTTATTGTCCAATATTCCGGGATGTGAAAAACCACCACTTTTTGGCCTCAGAAGAACACAGTCCTTTAAATACTTTCTGGTGCAATCTGATTTGCTGTCAAAAACTTTACCCAGAGAAGATTTTCCTGTAGGCCACTTCAGATGCGGAGGGTGCAATGTTTGCAAATATTCCTTACAGGTGAAGGAGTTCTCCAATTACCAATCTAAGTTTAAATTTACCATCAGACACTTTAGTAATCGCAATACTAAAAACTGTATATATGCATGGATTTGCCCATGCCAAAAAATGTACATAGGCAAATGTTCCAGACCTGTTAAATTGAGAATAGGCAAACACCGCTTGAGGATTCACAACCAGATTATGGAGGCACCATTGGTCAAACACTACACTCCCTATAAACATACAGAAGATGACTTCTTATTTTTTGTAATCTGGAAGCTACCACCAGCCCGCTTTCATCAGAAGAACAGCGATAGACTTCTCCTCCAGCAAGAATCCAAATTCATACATCTCTTCAATACGCTACATCCGTGGGGGTTAAACAATAGTCTTGACTTCTTAGCATTTTTATAATTTATATTACGCTTATATACAGTCTGTAGTTCTATTAGTACACTGCCTCTTTAAACTACCTCAGCTGAATTGAGTGTCTGCAGATGTAGTCCTGTCTCTTTAACTGTGTAGTAGATCACACCTCAACTTACATTTATAAGTTGCAAACAGAGTTAGCTAGTCAGACACACTCGGTACACTTTGACCATAAAACTAAGAAACGACAGGTAAGCTGTCTCTGTTTGCTACATGAATTGCTATATTATTTACTATAATTTTCTATATATAATTTTTATGTGTATTCTTTCATATAGATATGATAAAACATAGATAAACTTTCTCTGGATGTCGGAATGCTTGTCACACAATTGTTTTGATAGAAATGACTAAATGGATAATATTGTCAGAAGATATAAGTTTAATTTGAGATTCTTTATTGTTCCAGCTGATGAAGAATAAACAAAACAGGGCCTTGCCCTGGAGTTAAAAATTATTGCAACTGGAATTTGTTTCATACTTTAAGCAACAAAAATAGAGGAAACCATTGTTTATTTTCGTCCTGGCCTGAGTCCTTGCAACCTTTGTATTTGATTACCTGAATTCCCCAAGGACTTCCAATTTTTTCATCATCACGCATTTACTATTAGCAAATGCTAGTTTTGAAATAACATCAGATAATTTATCTATTTTTATATGTTCAACTATCTTCATTTTATTCAGCGTATTCCAGTTAGTTTTAACACACTTGATCCGTGCTCTACATTCCTTTCTTAGGAATTATTATTTAAGAAGTAATCTGAAACTATTATATTTTTCTTCTTTCAGCTACCAAAATGAAAAGGTGGGTTGTTTTATTTTGGTTTTCTCCTTTCAGCATTTTTTGTGCTATCATGCTTCTGAATTAAGGAAACAATTGAACCAACAGTTGAAACAGCATTTTCCCAATCACACTGCTGCTTGTTCACACTTCTTCCATCCACATCTTTCTTCACTGGGCTAGGAAAAAGGGACAAGGAAGACCGTGGGCTTTGCTGAGCAATTGCAGGTAGTATCCTCCCTAATATCCTCTGGACTGATGTAGCAGACGTCCAGCGGGAACCAACTTAGGGCCTAAGAGGTGGGGTGGATGCTCTGAAAGGTTTATGGAGAGACCGTGTCACTGACTAAGACTAGGCTTAAACATATTGCTTGACGGAAATACATGTAAGGAAGCTGTAAATGTCTAAAGAGCATACTGAGCAAATCTGAGTGTGCTACGGAATAGCACATTCAATGGGGAGCTAAAACAAGTATTAGCTCCCTGACAAGAGTTTCTGTATGATGCACCTGATTATTTTTTGCATTTACATTTAAAGCATCTTAGGTGATAACTTAAAATGTAACCTGTTCAGTGGCCCTTTTATATTCTGCTAAAAAATTAATAATAATGCTGCTTTTTTAAACTAGGCAACATGACATTTTCTTATCTGTGGCAGATAACTCAGCTCTTTAATTAGGAGACAGAAAGTTGCCACCGTGGCTGTTTGGCAGGTCTCCCTTCTTTTTCAAGCAAGGCTGCTGTTATTGAAGCCATTGTTTAATGATCATATAAGCAGAAAACAATTATCTAGTTATTTTCTTCTAATTTGAAAGCCTTATTACATGATCTGAAACCCTAAGGTAATTGCTTTTGAACTACTTGGTAACTTCAAATATAATTACTAAGTAATTTGTAAAATATGTGATTACTCAAAAGGCCATATGTTCTCTTATTTTATGCACCACTAAATGGATAAGGGTGCCTCAAAACTTTCTCCAAATATTTCAGACACTTGCAGGTGCCACCTACGTGCATGCATTCATAACAGCACTTCTACGTTCTCTTAGTGGGTTACAAAGACAATCAAATATTAAATGAAAATCTGCTGCACCTGACTTGGCAGAGGCACCCAGACATCACTGTCATTATCAGGAACAGGAAAAGGAGGAGGACGATGGAACATAATTATAATAATTATTTATATCAGCCTTCATCCGAGGATCACAAGACAGACCCAAAAATACACACCATAGTGCCAAACAAAAGCAATACCCCCTCCACACAGTTGAAGATACCCTAGACCAGGGGTGGGGAACTCCCAAGAGACTGTGATCTACTTTCAGAATTAAAATCTGGCAGTGATCTACCCCCATTTTTGGGGGTTCAGCTCAAAGTTGTTGACCTTTCTTTGGGATGAGGAATGCCCCGTTTTTAGGGGTTCGGTTCATTTTTAGTTGTTGAGCTTTTTTTAGGGAGAAGGAAAGGGGGGTGACCAGATGTAGCACTTACGGGGGATGAAGAAACTTTTAGAGATTTATTGGGAGAGAGTTGCATAAAAGCACTCACAAAACTTTACGCCGCACAAAATCCTTTACCCACTCCTTTAACCTACCTATCAAGATTTCTTTAAAAAAATACATGCCTTCATCCGTTGTTAGTGTGACACCTGTGTCACCATTTTGGTAACCAACTGTTTGATATCAGGTGAGTACTGTGTCAGGGCCAGCTTCAGGGAATCCTTAAGGTGCTCATCTGTCATGTTTGAACGTTGCTTACTCTTCGTCATTTTTAAATATGAAAATGCAGATTCACACAAATAAGTAGAACCAAAACATGAGTGTAAAATTTCACTGCATCTTCTCAAATTTGGAAATTTCTGTCTAGGCACAAACTTCCAAAATGATTCTTCTTCTGCACAGTCCCCTATTTCAGAGTTAGTATCTCATTTTCAAGAGATGTTTTGCACAATGAGTAATTTGTACTGATAATGACTGCAATTTTTTAAATGTTGAAATCAGATTTGGATGGAGAGCTTTTTTTTTTCCTTTTAGGCTGCCGATCACTAAGGAACTCACAATCTACCTGTGATCGACCAGAAACTTCCTGGCAATCGACAGGTAGTTCGCGATCGACCTGTTGGCCACTCCTGCCCTAGATTAATTGGCCAAAGTCCTGGGACAAGAGGAATGCAAATAAATGGAATTCCACCCATCCCCTCCTATAGCCCTGCCTCTGTTTCAGGGTTGCATAATATGTGACCAAGCATGGCAAATATAGCCCTCCGTACATATATGTTGGCCTAGCGTAGATAAGATAGAGTTCCTGTTTTTGCTGCCTTCGTAGGGTTGCAAAAGTGTCGCCAAGCATCTGCCATTGGCACCTTGTGGGCTGCACTCAGCTTGATGCGTTGCAAGTTTCCTTTGTTCCACAGACCCAAAGCTTGTCACTCTAGTCCTTTTCCTGCCTGAAGAGTTTAACTTCCTACACTCCCTCTATAAAAGATAAAACACAATCCCCCCCATCAGCAAAAACCCATCCATTTATTCCTGAGGGAAGAGCAGAAGACTTTACACCCCCCCCCCTCCACCTCACAATTTCATAGGAAATCTTGCTATGGGGGAATAAAGTAAGAAATTCCAGGTGAGTTATCCCAGTGCTGAATGTGATATTTACTTTGCAAACCCAGCACAACTGATTATATGGAGATATAGGCATGTATTTCACCTTCTTTCTGTTTGTCTCTTTCTCTGCCCAAAGTGAGGCATTACTTCTTTGGGGGGGGCATATAGGGCACTTTCTCTCCATCCCCTGTCACCCTGCAATAGTCACTATATCAGGGTGCAACATATGGTGGAAGGGATGGGGTATAGCACTGCTCCCAGCCAGTGGCAGAGCTTCATGCTCCAGCCGCGGGGGCGGAGAGCAGGCGGGGGCAGGGCTGGCGCACGTCCTGGGGGCATGGCGCACTGCCTGCGGGGGCGGGGTGCCCAGCATGGGTGGGGGGCAGCCGCGATGGCACCCCACTGGGATTGCGCTGCCAGGGGTGGTGCGTTCCCCCCACCCTCCTCTTCCTCCACCAGTGCTCCCAGCAAAGTTTGGTGCCTCTTCTTGACATTTTTCATTAGAAGAATCAGAATCTTCTAAGTCATTAGAAGAATTTGTCATTAAGAACTGGTACCTGAGTTTGCGTCTTTCCTCCTCCTTCCCTAACTTTTTTCCTTTTGTGTCGTGCCTGAGCAGGGAATGTCTTTTTGTTTGTGATCTGGAGACTACACTTAAAACCAGTTTTGGCTGAAAGTGATAAAAATAATTAAATAATTAAATAAATGTCATGTACATAACAACAAAAACAACTTTCTAGCTAGCCCATCTTCATTGATTAATCCCAGACAAATAGCACCGACACATCCTTAGAACCAAGTGGAGCAGCCCTGTTGTGGACAGTATCTCCTACATTGTCAGGAACGTGTCCCCCCAGAGCACAGGGGAAGAGTCAGCTCAGAAATTGAGCTAAGTGAACGAGGGACCCTCTCTGCAGACGAGAGCTGGCTGACAGTCGAGAAAGGGCAGTTCGACCCCCCTTCCCGGGGAATACACTGTTAGCGCTCAAGAAGAGGAAGAGTTGAAAGACAGCCAGAGTGCTGCTAGGCCAGGGGTGTCAAACTCAAATTCATCGGGGGCCGCATCAGCAGTTTGGTCACCCTCCAAAGGGCCGGTTGTATCTGTAGGACTATGTGTCCACTCTTTATTATCATAAATTATTGTCACTGCATTCAATTATGACTGTTTTTTGTAATAATGTAAGTAATAATGTCGCGCGTGCGCACTCCGTCGCTGGGCTCCTGCTGCTGCCGCTTCCGCAGCGACTTTGCGAGCCCTCTGAGTGAAAATGCGGCTTGGGGGGGCTGCCGCGCATGATCGGCAGCTGCCCCCAAGCCGCCTTTTCATCCGGCGGGCTCGCAGCATCGCTGCTGATAGCGGCAGCAGAGCGACAGCAGCGGCGGGAGCCCAGCGACGGAGTGCGCACGTGCGACATCTCGCGCGTGCGCACTCTGTCGCTGGGCTCCCGCTGCTGCTGCCGCTTCCGCAGCGACTTTGCGAGCCCGCCGGATGAAAAGGCGGCTTGGGGGCAGCTGCCGATCGCGCACGGCAGCCCCCCCAAGCCGCTTTTTCACTCAGAGGGCTCGCAAAGTCGCTGCGGAAGCGGCAGCAGCAGCCAGCAACGGAGTGCGCACGCGCGACATTTTGCGCGTGCGCACTCAGTCCTGACGTTGCGTCGTGACATCACGACGCCGCCCGCCCCCAGGGGGGTGCCTCCTCCGCGCTGCCGCCCCAGGCGGCGCGGAGCCTCCCTCCGCCCGGCGGCGGCTACACGGGCCACATGATGAGGTCTGGCGGGCCGGATTCGGCCCGCGGGCCTTGTGTTTGACACCCGTGTGCTAGGCAATCAGCAGATAAGCAGAGGTCTGAGACTGTGTTAAGATAAGATAAGATCAGAGGGCAACAGAAGGACAAGAGGGGAAAGGCGGGAGTTTGGCGTTCTTCCTGCTGTGGGGGGGGGGGTGAAAATTCAGACCGACCAACTATTGTTAATGTGAGCAGGCAAGAAGCTGTCCTCTGGAGGCATTTTTGTTGTACATAAAACTGCCGAAGAGCCATTACTTATCGGGACTTGCTTGTCTGCCAGAGATCATTACACACATGATGCAGATCTTTCAAAATTAGCCAGTACACTGCAGAGTCTCTCATCCTCCTAAAAGGAACCTTCTACCATAGGAAAAGGGAAAAAAAATTCGGACACTAGTGAATATTTTAAACAACTGAATTGTAATATTGTTCCAGAGCAAAAAGCCTAAAGCCTGCTTATACTTCCAAATGTGGAATTTCTTGAAAAATGAGGTATTATTGCTTGAGTGACCTTTTCTGTCCATCTATGGAGTCTTAAGCTGATGAATAATTTTAGCATGATTTCCCCTCTTAGACCTTGAAGGCATCATGATGACAAGAGCATGAGCTGAATTTGAATACTGATCATGCATCATCATCAAAAGCTTTAATTAAGTTCAGCTTGCTAAATCTTCAGTTTTGGCAATATTTAGAAAAGGGTGAAGGATAAACTGTGGTTGGTCCCAAGAACATACACATTTATTTATTCTGATATACATAAAAATGTAAGGCTACCATTGTGGAGCCCCCATGGGAGGATCTGTAGTTCTGTATCACAATCTAAGGGGCAAAAGAGGGGGTACTACTTCATCTGGGACATGTAAATTCCCCAATCCCCAGACCAAGAAACCAGAGTTAACAGTTCCCTGGATTAAATTTAAGTTTATGGCTCTTGCCCAGCCTACCACTGGATCCAGAGATTAATCAAGGCTATGTATGGCCCCACTTGAGTCAGATGTATCAGACAAATAGGTTATCAGGGATAATACCTTGCTCAAGATGTTAAGAAGCATTGGGGACAAAAATGGTGGGAGAGCAAGGCACAATTTTGTGGTGCTACTTTCAGGAAGTGGCCACACAGGCAAGAGTGGAACCACTGCTGAACAGTTCCCCCAATTCCCACCTCATAGGTCCAGGAAGATCTCTGGTTGATGGTGTTGGGTTTAAAATTATACCTGAGCCGGTCTGATGTCAGTACTGTCTGTTTAAGAAATAGAAGATACAGGTGCCGGTGTTTTGTTCTTAATTGGCTGAAGCATGGGTGTTACTCTGTGTATATAAGGCTCTGTTGCAAAGCGTTTAGTGCTCCTAGCTTTGGGAGTTCTGGGGAATGTTGGAGGCTGGGAGTATGGGAGTGAGAGTTTTTTTGGATAAAGTGTATTTGTATTTAGTTTAACAGAGTCTCTGGAAGAAGGCTAGAAACTAACAGGGAGTTCTTACTTTGTTTACGTAAATTAAACTCTAGTTTAGAAAAGCCTTTTTTCTTTACTCCTGGTGCCTGCTTTAGCCAAGTCAGTTTTTCTGTTGCGTTTAATCTTTAACTCTGCTGGAAGCGTACTTTAATGGGCCACTGTTAACTGGGGTGTAAGTTCTTCTTTGGCACCTTTGTTCAGGACCCAGTTGTTTTCATTCAATAGATGGTACTGAAAGCTGCTGAGAGACCCAGTATGAGCAATAGGGTGGCGCTGCCCCAATCCTTCCCCTGATAAAGGCCATCCATCAAGGAAACCAAGGCCAATTCAGAGGCCAAATGAGGCCTGGTCCCAGTCTAGGTCAAGATAATCCATATCCTCTGGACTGCCACTACCCTCTCAAGCATCTTGTCCAAAAGGGAGGTGTTTGTGTCTGGGCAGCAGTTCTCCTAAGCATTGGAGTTCAAGAAAGGTTTCCTTCAGAAATGCCCCCCCAAAGCCACCTTTTCTAAAGTGGCTAGTGCCCCACCCTTGTGTAGAAATGCATTGACCACATCCTGGGCCCAGTTTATCAACCTCCCACACGGGGGAGATGCATTGAAAGGACATGTGGTTGGCTGTACAGAGGTACAGAAGAACAAGATAAACCCCCGTGTTGCAGACTTCAAGCCTTGTGTAAAAGAGGCAACATGTAGTAGACCGATGAATGATGGGCACAATTACGTCTTTATAAGTTGCAGCGAAGTAATAATAGCTGTACAATCTGAGTAACTAAATACATCCGGTGAGACAGCGTTCCGGATAAATACACTGTTTCGACGTGGTCTTCTTCAGTATATCACTATAAAGAATAACAAAATATATATAACTGATCATATGAAGGACAATGACCAGCATAAACAAGAGTCCAGATAGTCCAAAATAATATTAAGAGAAATAAGAATATCATACCTTAATGATACTGCTCCAGAGAAGATGTATGTACATTAAGGTATGATATTCTTATTTCTCTTAATATTATTATGGACTATTTGGACTCTTGTTTATGCTGGTCATTGTCCTACATATGATCAGTTATATATATTTTGTTATTCTTTATAGTGATATACTGTACAGAGGTACAAGCAACTGGTTCACATCCCTAGGCCACATCAATTGAAACTGGTCCCATAAAATTGGAAAAGATTAGGAATAGGAATAATAGGAATAGGAATAATTTATTATTGGCCAAGTACATTTTCCAACATACTTGGAATTTGTTTCGGCTACATTGCAATGTAAACATACAGACACTGTTCCTCTCACAATACAAAGAAGCAAAGAAACCCCACCCATATTTTACCTCCCCTTCAGCTATACAACTACGAATTTAACAATTTAATGGCACAAGGGAAAAAACTATTCTTGTGCCTGGCCGATTTTGTATATGAAGTCCTGTAGCGACGTCCAGATGGAAGTAAATCAAGCAGATGATGACCGGGATGTAAAGGATCTGCTACAATTCTCTCTGCTCTCTTCCTAACTCAGGTAGCATAAATTGTCTCTATTGAAGGCAAATTGCAGAGGATCCAGCAAGGGATCAGTAACGTCAATAATTAATAATTAATAATTAATAATCAAGTAGATTATATCTCAGAAACCTCCTGCCCAATGTCACAGCATTGTTATTCATGTCACAGCATCACTGGTACTTAGGTCAGCAAGGGATTCAGGTGGTGCTGTGGTCTAAACCACTGGGCCTCTTGGGCTTGCTGATCGGAAGGTCAGCAGTTCGAATCTGTGCGATGGGGGTGCTCCCGTTGCTCTGTCCCAACCTAGCAGTTCAAATGCATGCCAGTGCAAGTAGATAAATTGGTACCACTGTGACAGGAAGGCACCAGAAATGGTTTAGTCCTACTGGCCACGACCCAGAAAACTGCCTGCAGACAAACACTGGCTCCATTGCCCTGATTGTGAGATGAGCGTCCCATAGTCGCCTTTGACTGGACTTAACTGTCCAACTAACCTTTTCACTTAGGTCAGCATGGAGGCAAGGAATTTTGCCCTTAAAATGTCTGACAGAATTGTTGCAGAAGGCTTCTAAGCATTCCAGTGTAACAGTCACTGGGGAGGATGTTAATAAGGCTCACCCCACTTGGAAAATTATGTTGGAGGCTGTGATTGAGGCAGCAAAATAGGCCTTCTTTTCTGCTCTGACCGCAATTTTATCAGCATGATTATGTGCTCTAGCATGTGTTTGGTCACCCTGACAATGAGTCTTACACCAAGCTCTAGCCCAGGTGTCGGCAAACTACAGTCCGCGGGCCGGATCAGGCCCAATTGCCTCCAGGATCCTGCCGGCAGACTGTCCGTGGATCGGCACGCGGATTCTGTTCATTTGGGCTGCGCCATTCCCCTCATGCACCATTCCATTCCCCCTTCCCTCACACACACCGCGGTGGCGCCTCCTCCCTCCCTCCTCCTGGCTTCTCCTTGCCCTGCCTAGAGGAGGAAGGGTATATCCAAGCAACAAGATGACCATGTACATACGCAATAAACAAACTCTATAGAATTACTTCAAACCATAACAAAAGCAAAATGAAATCTTTAGTCTCAAAGTCTCTAAAAGTCGTGAAATGGAGAGAGGTACCAAACTATACGATGAAAGACAAGCTGTGAAGCTCTGTGTATGCAGTAAATATGATGTCCAACACTGTGAAGCTTTGTGTACTCAGCAAATATAATGTCCAATACTGAACAGAGATTCCAGATATTGACTGCTGTTTCGTAGAATTCTTTGTCAGCGTGGTGGGAAGATATAGAATAGCTTCATAAACTGAAAATAAAATTTACAGACGAGGAGGAAGGGGGTTGGCTGAGCACCATTTTAAGCAGCCCCTCTCCAGAGCCAGCCCTTTTGTGCCGCTCAACTTCCTTCTGCTGTTGCCGTTGCTGCCCTGGTGCTCCTGTGGGCCAGAGAGTGGAGCGGATGAGCTCACTTTGCCTACCCAAGAGAAGCAGTGGCGGGGGCAGTGTGAGCAGCAGCCCCAGAGAAAGTAAGCGCAGTGGCTGGGGCTGGGGAGTGGGGAGGAGGACTATTTGCCCCCCATGCCTCTTCTTCCAGCTCCCCCCCCCGCGGTGTCGCTTCTCCAGCCCGCCACACGGTTTAAGGGACAGTGGACTGGCCCATGGCTAAAAGAAATGGCCGACCCCTGCTCTAGGCACCACTAACCTCCTCTAGAGAAGCACAGTGCAGCAGCCCAAACTCTGCAGTACAGAAACTCAGGTGGTGTTCGCTTCCAGCTCCAAAACAGAGAATTGCCCTGCAGAGTCAAAGGTCCACCTCATCTTTGCTTGCTTGCTGTTTCCAACAGTCACCAGCCTGATGCCTCCCAGAACCTGACAGGCATCACATGAATGCAAAAGTAAAGCTCAGCGTTCATCCCCAGGATATCATGCTGATGGAGAGATAAGTATTGCATGCAGCCATATTGTACACCGACATAAAAGCACACCTCTGCCAGGATATAACTGTGCCCCTGGGTCAGGAGCCTGAACGCCTAGACAAAGAGAGACCACTAATATTCCTGACAGTAAGCACGTCTCAGGCGGTCTCTATCCCAGTGCATTGGTTTAACTAGAAATGCTCTTTGTAGGCTGGAACAAATAAATCAGTGAATACTAAAAGACATGTGTGCAATTGATAGTTTACAAATGTTTCTGCAGCATCATGCCCTCGGGCCTTACAGAAAATCTATTTTCAGGTGATTCGGAAACAGCTTTCCCATTTCTTTTACCTGCAAAAATGTTTGCTAAACAAGAGTCACCTGTAAATGGCATTTTGCTAAAATCAAATGTAAGGGTAATGTTAATTATGTTCACAGATGGTGAAGCATTGTGATTGTGTTATGGCAATACAAATGGCAAGTTACTGTTTCTTAATGTATACCTTCTTCACCAACAACCCAACAACTCTATAATGATTTGACCTGCACAGAATAATATGCTATGGTGACATTGATAAATAATCTATTTTTTCTTGATGCAAGGTTTCTTCTTAACCATTTTTATATTTTTCCTTTATTTACTTTGTAACCATTAATGATGGAAAGAATTTCTTTATCAGGAAGTAGTGGAAAAATATTGCCAATTCATTCTTTGGTCAGGGAATATATGTATCACATGAGGAAAATATATAACTTCAAAGCACTGAAACAAATTCATTATTACTGGACATGGGCTTGAAAATCACCTCACATGGTTTTTGAACCCCCTCCTCCCAAATGCCACCAGAATCTATTCTTGCAGCAGAAAATGCATATTTGCTGTTATATATGGGTATTCCAGATAGGTAGCAGGTTTGGAAATACGATATCCATCACTAGATTCATGAAAATTTTGTAGTTTGTGCAGATTTAAACCAGATACATGCAACAGTTCTTCAGAATTGCCTAAACTTAAACAGTTGTCTCTGCTGTGTAAGGGGGACAACGTGTTGCGGAATTAATTGCACATACATATCACAGCCACTTACAGCAAGATGATTGGCCCTATATTGAGCCTGATGTGGCCGCGTGACAGCAGTGAGACTGGCTCAGGGACTGAAGAGATCCCAGGGGGGCTCAGCCCAGCCCCTCCCGAACCTCCAGGTGCCCCATGTCAAGGCTTTCTGCTGGCCCCAACTGCCAGGGATTCCAATAATGGGCAGAGTGGGGCTGACAGTAGAAGGCCAGCTTATCTGAAGGAGATGAGTGCAGGGACACCTCCGCTCATCCCAGCCCCCAGTCCAGCGGAAGAGGTGTTTGGATCACTCCGCCCAGTGGAAGAAAGTAAATGGTGGCCATTAGGGACACCACTGGGCTCAAATTGCTCTTCCAGCCATTGTGAATCAAGGCAGACCCTGTCTAAATATCCCAAATCATGACACTTTACTTAGTCACAATAGAACAGGGGTGGAGAACTGGACCCAGCAGGTGGGTTATACCCCTATAAAAGACCCAACAATGTGTCACATTGTATTGCAGGGATGGGAAACCTTCAGAATGGAGGGGGTGCCAAAGCACCCGTTATCCAATGAATTGCTTCTGAGTAACATTGCAACACATTATCAACATAACCTGCTTATTAGAGAGCAAAATTGGCAAATGGTTGGTATTATCATGACCTGTGAAACAGTTGGCAACAAACAGTGAAAGTGAAGTATGTTGAAATCAAGTAATTCAAGGGAATGAGGCAGCTTTCCTGCTTCAGGTATCATATCCCACAAGAACGACCACCTGAGAACGTTGAGCGGCACATAACAGCAAAAACAAGTGTTCCATCAAATACCTGGGGAGCTAAACAGCAAGTAAGAATAGCATCTCGCTAAAGAAGAGTGTCTCCACTATATACTGGAGTGATTCATAAATATCCCAGCTGCTCCTCTGAATATTTTATGCATCCTTATTAGGTAGGATTTGTTATGCAGCTGGCCTATCACATCAAATCAAATCTAGCTTCGTAATACTTTTCTTAAAAAAAATACAAAAATCAAATTGTGCAATTCATGCACTATTCCATTCCTCTACAGTAATTCCCAAGCCTGTGTTAAATATCAGTGCTTATCACTGAATGATGTTGAAGTGCAAGGAAGTTCAGCATCTACCTTCACTCCCCTGACTGGCTACTGAATCCTAGAGGGAAGCCAGAAGAGAAGGTTCTTTCCGCTTGCCAGGTACTGCTCTCTCGCTTGCTCTCACACAGTGGGGTGTACAAGGAAAATCAATGCCTGAACCTGCTAACTAATACATTCCTGATTTGCCCATCTGGCACGTATAATCTATGGGCACCACCTATGCTGATCATAGCCTTGCTTCAAGTTTTATCCTTCTAAAGCTTAAATAAATCCATATACATATTGTTTCCATGAAACTACATAGTGTGCTGTGATACAGACTGTGCGATAAATCGGTGCTTTTCATTTGCATGTTTTATGTAAATAAATACCAGCTCCGTTTTGGTCTATTGAGAATTATCTAGCTATGCTACCAATCAATACAGTATCTTTTTTAATTTCTTCTTGGGAGGATATACTGGTTCTTGCTTTCTTTTTTCAACCCATCAGATCCATGAAATGTTAAAAATGTCTATACACTAATTTCTAACCATGAGTGAAGGGTGCTAGGAATAGTATTGTGTCTTGCCTTGACTTTTCTTTTGCTTTTTTGCATTCCACAATCTTGATATGAAATATTCAAAAGCATGCATATCAAAAATAGGTAATTTTGCCAAGACTGGATATTTCTGTTAGGCTTATTCCCTGGGGGGACATCTAGGCTGCTGGATATATTTTTTCATGATTAGATTGTCCAACATTAAATGACTGGATTGCACATTAAAACCTTAGAAATTAGAGATGTGACTGAGTTTCTTCTGAAAAGATATTTTAGGAGAGTTTAGAGGATCATTGGAGGAATTCTGAGGAAAAGGAAAAGTGTGTTGATAAACATGGGGGGAAACTAGAGTTTCATGTCACTGCTGCTGCTTCGAAGGGAAGCTTCACAAGGATTTATCTGTTGAGAGTTCTCACTCAAAGTATGCCTTGTCCATTCGTGCAGACAGTGTTGGCTCCACATTTTGGGAGACCCTGGACACAATTCCCTTAGTGGGTGCCTCCCAGAGAGGGTCCACTTTCCCACTCCATTGTTCCCACTGTCCATTGGCTTGCACTTTTCTCCTGGGCCCAATCTTCCCTTTAGCTCAGAAAGAGAAGGGAAAGGAAATGTTTGCTTCTTCAATTTGGTCTTTCTTTTGCTTGCGCACTGGGAGAGGGTGAACAAATAGAAACAGCAAGCAAGGGGTCAGGGGTTCTGGGCATCAACACAGGCCACAGCATGTGTCCGGCAATCCATGCTCCCTGATAATGGCCCTGCATGCAGAAGACCCTGAGATTTTTTTCCCTCCTGTGTCTTATCAAACCACTTTTTCTTTCCCTGAAAATTCTTCAAGAGTTTATTCCACAGATGAACATATAATATGCCTCAAAATTCTGATGCATTCAAAATTTCATGGCAACTGTAGTTCCAGGTCTTGTAATTATATATATGTGATGCCCCCCCCCATATTACATCAGTAGTGGGTGGGCAGCCCTGCCTGTTTGTTGAAACTTCGGAGAAAGCTGTTCATGAGCCCTTCCCAAATTGGTTATCAAGTGGCCCAAATCTATCTTCACATTCTCTGCACATCTGGCAAGATGAGCTTTTCACAAGAAACCCATGGCACAGCTACAGAACAGCATGGAAAGCTCTGTGGAGGTGAGGGAATTCATTGGCAGGCAATACGATCAAAATGCAGGTCAAGTGGAAGTGTAGAGGAGTCCTTAGTCTCAATGTGCACATTAGCCTGGGAGGTGTATGAAGTCATTTCATATCTGAATTCACAAAAATTGAATTCCACATGCATTCATGGTCTCAGGTACTCACTTGCAGAGAACTTTCCTAATCTTTACCAGCCAGTGCAGAAAATGTCAGCAATGGAACAGGAGCAGAGTGGATAGGAATAGCTGTGCACATTAGTAGATCCAGTTGTAAAGAGGCATTTAGTGTGATCACAACAAAGTAAATTCTCATTTTCTTTCATTTTTAAATAGCTAGGAGGAGGGGAACAGGTGGTAGGATGAGCATCACCCTCTGAAACCCACCTGCCCTGGGCAACCTTCCTAAATTAAGCCTTGGAAGTTAATCTCTTCCTCATTTTCTGCATTGTATGGAGACATGAAGGTTTTACAGATCGATCCATCTAATTTTACCTAGATTTTGAGAGTGGTGCCTTGAAAATTACCACTTGTTGAGAGAGCAAATAAACTCTGTGGCAATGACTCTTACCCAAGAGAAGCTCCACACAATATGCAGAAGAAATAATGGGGAAGGCTTGCTGTTTAAAGCCTTTTACTCAAACTAGTAATATCCCATCAAAGAAACAAGCTTGAATTGCACAGTTTATATTATGGGTGGCCTGGGGGCCATTCAGTTGTTTGTGCATCCAAAGCGAAGTGGCCAGCTTTTCTGAACCAATTGTTCCGTCTTATTTTCCTGGCAGATGCTATTCTCTCTTTATTTTATGGTTCATCTATTAATGTTCTATTCTGAGCTCATGTCTGCCTTTAATGTTCAATACAAAAGCTAATTGTTCTTTCAAGCTGCTTCTTTGTCTTCTTCTTTTTTAAAAAAGAAACCTTGATGTTTCATAAACTGAGCTGCAAATTAGGAGAAAGATAAATGATGCATATTTTAAAAACAGCCGTCCTCTTCATCTTCCAGCAACAAATGTGCAGCCTTTCAAGATAAACTCCTTGATATTTGCACCTCTATTATTCTACAAGTAGCTCATCACCTTTGTACTTTTTTAAACTACAGGAAATAAATAATGAACTTACTCCTGTTCAAGTAAGCGACTTTGGCACTATGGTTAATGAATGCATTGTAGGTCATGGTGACCCGTTATGTAAGGACAGGAGAAAGAGGAACAGGGGACTTGACCATGAATATACAAAGAGGAATAAGGAAAGATACGCACATAAGATCTGAGAAACTCTACCTACAAATATTCCCAATGCTTTTGTTTTTTGTTTTTTTGTTTTTAAAAAAACTGAGCTTTTTTCCATGGAAGAAAAATGTACTTATTTTTATAATTAGGTTCAAGATCAAATGTATTTGTAAGTACAACACTTACAGCACAAGTCTATACTGCCTACTGTGAAGTTGAATTTCATAGGGCTTTCTGCTAGGAAAGTGTATGCTGTGTAGCAGAAGTAGGAAACTTTTTCAGCTCGAGGGTACAGCTTAGAATGATGGTCTACCACCTCACCGAGAAATAAATTTTATCATATTCCATGAAGCGAATTTAGCCTTAGCATCTCTGCAGGATTGTACAGAGTTCTAAGTTCCTCAAGTGCAGCAGACTTTCTTCTGCAGATGTTTGTCCTCCAGTGTGTGAAGGATGGTGGGGCTGAGTACAAAAACTCAATGGAGCTTCCAATCGCACGGGGGTCTTGAATGCCCAGTCAGGTTTGTTCAGCTCAAACAATAGTAGCTGGGAAGGTAGAAGCCACCAGCTGCCATAGTACGGCAAGAGTGAAGGAAAGTCAGTAGCTTTGGACACCGGGAGGCCTCAGTGGAGATGCAGGGTACCCAGCAAAGACAGGATGGTTGGGTGGGTGGCCACCTCATTGGCATCGGAGGTCTGGGCTAGAGCAACTACCCACTCGGCAGCCATGTGCTTGCATTAAGTCAGGTAGCAGTTCACGCTCGGCTTTTGCAACAGTGGTTCTGCAATTAATTTCACCAGGGCGTGTTAGATTAAGAAACAGATTAAACCATACCAGACCAACCCCTTTTATGCATTAGTTGGATCTGGAAGATCCATTGAAATCAAGGATAATTTTAGTCATAACCAAAGTCCCACTTATTTCAGTGAGTCTACTCTAAGCATGACTGATGATGATGATGGTGATGATAATGATAATGAATGAATGAATGAATAAATAAATAAATAAATTAAATAAATTTATACCCCGCCCATCTGACTGGGTTTCCCCAGCCACTCTGGGCAAAAGTCTGGATGTATTCCTTTACCTCTATGTTTCAGATAGTGTGGGGTTGTTCAAACTTAATTTAAAGGAAGAAAAATATTAGTAGCTGACTTAAATATCAGTAAGTTAAACAACTGGACCAATTGGAACTGTGTAAATGTACCACCAATATTTACATGCTTCAAAAATCTGTGCGCATTTGAATTTTTAACAAGTGGAGAAACAGCCAGTGAAAAATGACATGGCTTTGTTTCTTTGGTTTTTTTTAATGGAAACCAGTGTTATGGGACCTTGAACATGCAAGATACTGGAAATATATTTCTTGGGGCATTCAGAGAAGGAAATCCCAGAGGACTGTGCCCATAAATAATCATTATTGCTGATTACAAGCATTCTTCTGAATTCTACAGTGCATGTAATTATAATTGCCTTTTGAAACATCAGCCCCCCCCTCTCCTTCAGCCAATGAAGACAGAACAGAAGTGGAGAAGGCAGATGCTATTATTATATATTAATTATTTTATCATTTATTTATATTAATAACCCTATTAAATGGATTTCTGGCACTGTACTTTTTCTGTAAAAGACAAAAATACAAATAATAATGCATTTTTAAAATGCGATAATAAAACCCCAAAACAACAGAGATAAAAAAACAAACTAATTAACTGCAGTCAAATTCAGTTTTCAGGAGGGAAAATATGATTGTATGTTGCTGTGATGGGGGAGTACACCAACATCCTGACACCGAGACATCTGGCCAGTCAGGAAGCAGTGGGCATAGACGAATATTAAAATGGTAGAATCTTAGAGTTGGAAGGGACCCCAGGGGTCATCTAGTCCCACCCCCTGCAATGCAGGGGTCTCAGCTAAAGCATCCATGGCATGGCAGATGGCCACCCAACCTCTGCTTAAAAACCTCCAGGGAAGGAGAGTCAGGGATGAGAAATCTCAGGCCCAGAGAAGCATGGTCCCCTAGCCTTTCTGTTTGGCCCTCGGGGTTCTCCCCAAACTCCTGCTTCCTCTCACCTGTTTGACAGCATCTGTCCTGCTTCCAATGGGCAGGGAGTTGAGGCCAGAAAGGCACAGAAGAGTCATTTGGAAAGGGTCAGCTCTGGGAAGCGTTGATCACTGTAGCCACACTTATCCAGACCTCCAGGAGTTTCTGTTTCCACTTGAGAAGGAGGAATACTGCTCATAACCATCTGGGTGGGTGGAAGGAATCACCACAGAGAAAGGCTGCCACATGGATGAGGTAGGATGCAGGAAAGCCTTTGTGTGGATAAAAGAGGTGCTAAGCAGTGCGAGAGATGCTTGCCTTTTGTTCTTGATCCCCCCCCCCAAGTACTAAAAACAAGGCTTGCTTTATCTTCTTCTGTCATCTCTTTCAGTGGCAGCCGAGCTCTTTACTCTTTAGCAGTACCTAAGCAGGAGACACTCCTTCAATTAGGATCTGAAGGAAAGAAAAGGCTAGGAAAGAAAGGAAACTTTGTTTTGTAAGTTATGCCAGAAAGATGTTTGGGCCAAGCCACACTTCTCTCACAAGCAGATCCCAATTTACTAGCCGTCCTGCCGAGAAGATAATGCAAGGCACTTCTGGAATAAAATTACTTGACTGTTCTCACAACATTCCTTGTCATTCTTATCTTCTGAGGTTTAGGGATAGAATGAGAAGTATAACTCTTTTTCCAGGCTTGAGGAGTATTGTTTATTTTCTGAAAGTAGTAGTAGTAGTAGTAGTAATAATAATAATAATAATAATAATAATAATAATAATAGAAACCATATTCCCAACACTACTTTCAGAATTTAAAAACTGGAACACAGACATGTGTAAAATAGTAAATTGCTAGAATTGCAAAAATCAGTTGACCACTCAAGAGTTATACTGGACTGCCAGATGACTAGTGCTTTGACTGTTTGGGGTTTTGCAGAACCATTCTCCTAGGATTGCAGAGTCCAGAAAGTAGACATGTCCCATTGCACCTCTTTGGGCTTCTGACAACTGGCTGAAGAGCCAGAGTATACTTTTAATACATTTGTCCTGGAATGATACTTGGCAGGGGTAGCTGAATATGATCTTTATTTACACTTTGGACACTAGGCAAATGCATTCTTATTCTTCCAGGTATCTGTTTCTTTCGCTGCTGCTGTGGTTTTATTATTTGCTTGTCTCTGTGTAATGTGTGTGTTCGTGTGTGTTGTTTTATTTAATCCACCCTGGAAGCTTGTTTGAAGTGTGGTATACAAATTCAGATAAAAAGCACAATTCTCATGCATTTTCTAACTATTTTCTGCAACAACTTTGAATCAGCTAGAGAACATATCCATGTGAGTGTTTTATTTTATCACCTCATGCAATAAACCTCCCAGTGACTTACAATGAAACATTACTAGACATTGTGCTTTGTAATGGTCCATCGTCCTGGCCCCAGGCGGTCACAGCTAAAAGACCCCAAAAGGTTCTATGGGTCTCTTCCTCTACATTCCAGCTGCCTTGGTTGCATGGTATAAGCAACCTGAGCGTAGGGATCAACAAATATCTCTATTTTGGTTTCTCTCTGTTTCTTATTTTTTTTTTAACTTAATTTCACTTCTCTACAGTTCTGTATGAGATCACTTTTTTAAAAGTTCTCATGAAATTTCACCAGCACTTTACTACATATTTCTTCTAATAGACATGTTCCTCCTGCTCAAGAAGTTTCCCCTAATATGATGCATCTTTATGTTATTTTCACTAATATCTGCAGTGGATACATTGGTGCATGCTCTGGTTATCTCCCGCTTCGACTAGTCCAGGATTCAGTTCTCAGCATGGCCACCCTGGGGCTTGCGGGAAACCAGCAAGCACAATAATACTCTCCCTTCCTGCAGTTTCCAAAAACTGATCTCTGCATTATTGCACACATTACTTGAATGGAGAACTGCACTGCAAAATTTGAAGTAATGCATATTTTGAAGGAATGCTTCTGTTCATGTATTGTTTCCGGGAGTATGACTTAGGTTCACGTTTAGATGCAAACCGAGGTGAATACCAATCCCTACCTGCGTGTCATGTTTGGTTGTACTCTGCTCTATCGCCATCAGCTCCCAGGGTGACCCAGAACTGGCATGGGGTGCAAATGCACCATCTACCCCCTGACATACTTTATTCGTTTTCAGTCTTTGATTTCAGCCATATGGAAACGGCAGTTACGCCACTCAGCTAACATTAAGTGCTATAAAGTTGAGTTTTCAGGTGAGATTTTCAAAGGCTAGGCATGGTTTTTAATTATCTGGTTAACTTTATTTATTTATTTGCTGAATTACATGTGCATGGTTTTAACAATATATGTTCTCTGGGTAGTGCAAAAAAGTAAAAGAATAAAATATACAGTATTAAAAATAAAAATCATAAAAGGAGCATACAGATTTCTTCATTCTGGCAAATAAGCAGTAGGTCAATTAACATCATGGATATACAATAAAACAACAAAATACAGCAAATTAAGAAGCCCAGATTAGTTGAAGTTGTTCAGAAAGGCCTGCGTAAAGAAGGAGAAAGTTCTTTGCCTGGGGCTGAAAAGACCGTAAGGATGCATGCCTGGTGAGCCTCCCTGAGAAGTGGACTGACCCCGACAGCATATGCGCAAGAGCCCTGGTGCATCTGCGTGCTGCTTTATGGGGTGCTGGTCTGACTTTGAAAATCTTCCATTTGAGGCTGTTACAAAAGGGAAGTGTTGCGTTTCACTGATTTCTCCAGTTTTGTGTTCTCCAGTTGAATGAAACCCCCTTCCAGTTGCAATTTGCCTACAACAGTGCAGAAGCCACTTGCCCATGGCTTCAGCTTTTGCTACAGTGGCAGCGTTTGAAAAGTCAGGACTCCATGGGTGAGGCTGGTTATTCCTGGCCGTCTCACTGTATGGTTTCTCAGGAGTTAATAAACTGCTCCAGATTAATCCCAGCCGCATCTCAGGGTGCTTTGTTGCTCTCAAAACATAACATGCATGCTGCTAGAGGAGGAAGGGGTCACCCCAAGTAAAAACTTCCTTTGGAGAAAATAGCTTTTTAGATTTCGTTACATACTGAGGGTTTCTCATCAACAAAGGAGAGTAACTGGAGCATCGCAGTAGCTGTTCAAGAGAGTTGTCAGGATCAGGGGCGTACCCAGGATCAAAACTGGGGGGGGGGGGGCAAGCCATGGTCGTTCAGGTTCAAAAACAAAAACAGCTTCAAAAAACAGAAAAACTCCCCCCCCCAAACAGAAAGCCCCAAATGGCTGAAAAACTCAGTTTCCCAGGATCCTCAGTCCTCGCAAAGGAACTACTCACCATGCAAGGGAACTCAGTTTCCCAAGCTCCTTTGCAACGATGAATCTGGGCAAATTCAGAAACTGTTCCTCTCTTGCCAGCACAATGTAGCGTGGATACAAAAAGCAGGATGAGAACCCAGGCTAAGACCATGGTCAGCCCTCGGATTCGCCCCCTGACACTGCCCAAGTCTCAGCCTGCATCCCCATTTGACCAAGCAGGGTGCAGGCTAGGATCCGGTCTCTGATAGGCACGCCAGCTCTTTGTCGGCATGAGGGAGGTGTTAGGGCGACAACAAGTTGGTGTGCTGCAGCGCAGCAGTCAGGACGAGATAAGCCAAGGTCAACAGTCCAGGTCAGAAGCCAGCCGAAGTCAGGTAACAGTATTGGGTCAAGAGAAGCCGAAGTCAGAAACAGTCCAAGTCAGAACAAGCCAAGTCAGTCAGATACGAACCAGGAACACAGGAACAAGACGAGTGAAGCAACCACGCGCCCAACACAATTGTTGCAGACGCAATGGAATAGGGGAGTTAGCTTTCTTAAGTAGTCGGCTCACTCCCACGCTTCCTATGAGCTACAGCTGTCTCTAATTGCCGCCTTCGCTTCTCAGCTCGGCGTTCTACAGCTGAGAAGGGAGGAGGAGAGGGGATCGGCTGATTCTGCTCCGGACTGGGACCTGCTCCTGCCCCCACTTCTTCCTCTCGCTCTGGTCTTTCCTCCTCCTCCCTATCAGATTCCTCCTCTTCTGAGGAATGCCGCCACCAGTCTTCCCCAGGTACGAATTCCTCAGATTCCTCTGTGGGTGCTGCCTTGTCAGGGGGGGCTTGCCACCACTCCTCCTCATCTGACTCGACCCTGACAGGAGGGGGAAGCAGCCGGCGCAAAACACACACACACACACACACACAGTGGCCAACTGTGCCTCGGCAAGAGGGCAAGAGCTCAATTGTTATTGAGATTTTGGGAGGGGGAGAAAGACCAGTCGTTGAGCTTTTATTCAGGAGGAGAGCTTTTTTTCCCTTTTAGGCTGCCGATAACCATTTAATTTTTTTTTGCTTCGGGGGGGGGCAGCTGCCCTTCCCTGGCCCCCCCCCGGGTATGCCCATGGTCAGGATCCTTCCTCTGGAAATATTGATTGCAGGCAGCCATTGGCTCCAATAGCATCGGAAAAGAAACAACATTTCCATATGCAGTTGCTATACTGAATAGATATTGTGCATACCAAATCCTCATCAATTTGTAACCAACAAAAGAGGAAAAAAGAATTGATTTCTTTTCAGAGACCATTTCTATTCTATGATGTTGCTGCTGAAATAGCACCGAAAAACACTGACATCTTTTAGTCACAGATCAAAGCCTTTTTAAAAAAAGGGAGAACTTTGCTTTTGTCAGAAGAATTTGAAATGTTTAATTTTCTCCATAGGAAATGCTATGATAAGGCACAAATCCTTGAAAACAATCTCTCCTCTATCTGACTGTGGTATTTCAAAAGGGCAGCTCAGGTATTTATACGGAATAACAAAGATATTGCAAAGGATCTAAACATCTTCTGACAACTGCGGCCCACGTTTCCCATTGCGGATTTGGGAGTGTGCATGTTGGGAGGAGATCCTATAGCCCTACAAGAACCAAAATGGAGCAACATCAGAAATAAACAAATGGTTCAATGGGACAATGCAAGTTGAGCATTTAGGATTAGGAGAAGGCAGGACAAAGTATAGGTGTCATGCGGTTATCCAACAATGAGAAATAATTAGTAGGTATTCTGGGCACTAGGTTTCTCGTTGGTTATTCTCCACTGCTGTAATATTTTGATAGCTCATAATAATATGGATTCCATGCAGATATCCATAAACGGCACACTTTCTGTAGGACAATGGGTGCCAGAAAATTCTCCCACGCAAGTGAAATGGAAATGAATGGGAGGTGAGAAAAAGCACAGCTTCCATTTATATCAGTGATCCTTGCTCAGGAGTAAGAAAGGCAGTGAGAGGGGTGTGCAATGGTCCCGATGCTGGTGCTACACTTCTTAATTATGAAGGGCTGCTTTTAAATTCCTGAGAAATTTATGTTGCCAAAATACATTTTTTTGTGTTGTATGTAGGTTTTATTTTATTTGTTTTTTATCCTATATTTTGGAAATGTACATCCAGTTTTGTTTTTCCTTTAAAAAAAATGGGGGGGGGCCAAGAGAGTGGGGCCCTAAGCTATATAGCTTGTTTCGCTTACATGTAAATTTGGCATTGCTTATACCACTTTCAACACTTTCTTTTTTAATTTTGTTTTCTTTCTTAAATTGATTTTGCAGATTACAAAAAGAAACAATAAAAAACACAAATACACAGAAAAAATAACGAAAAAAGCCACTCCTCCCCCCACCCTGTGATGACCTCCAGCCTTTTCTGTGTTGCTTTTTGTGATTCTTGGTTCTTATATATATACCTGTATCTATGTTTCTTCCTTTCCATTATTTATTTGTTTGAGCCCTTCACGCGTCTGCTAAGAGATCAGCTTTTTCTACAAAACCTGTCAAGTAGTCCTTAAACATTTCCCAATCTTTATCTATTTTCTGGTCACTTACTCCTTTGATTTCCCCTGGTTTTTTCACCAAATTTTGGTATGTTATCATTCTGATTTGCCAATCTTCTTTACTAAGTACTCTATCACTTTTCCAATTTTTCGCTACTAGGAGTCTAGCGGCTGCTGTCGCATTCATTAATATGCATCTATCTTTTTCTTTGATCTCGTCATCTAACATTCCTAATAAGAATAATTCTGGATTCTTCTTAAATGAATATTTGAGTATCTTTTTCAATTCCCTGTAAATTATTTCCCAAAATTTCTTAATTTCTTTACAATGCCACCAAATATGTATGAATGTACCGGTTTCTCTGTGACATACATTGCTGTTACCTTTGTACATTTTTGCCAATTTCGCCGGGGTTAGATACCACCTATATTGCATTTTGAATACATTTTCTTTTAGATCATAATTTGGTGTAAATTTTATATCTTTTTTCCACAATTTCCCCCATCTTTCTAACATAATTGTTTTTCCCAAATCTTGTGCCCATCTGATCATTACTTCTTTTATCTGTTCATCTTTTGTCTCCCATTCCAATAATAATTCATATAATTTTTATATATTTATCTTTTCCTTCTAATAATATTTTATCTATTTTGGAAATTTCTTTTTCAAAACCTATTTTTTATCCTTTTGAAATCTTTGATTGATTTGAAAATACTGCAACCAAACATTCAGATATGATATAATTTCCTTATATTCTCTTAATTTTGATTTCCCATCCACCTCCTCCAATAATAATTTGTATGTTGGCCAATTTGCTTCCATATTCCTCCTCCTTACTGCAACAATCTCCATAGGTGATACCCACCTTTGGTTCCAATATGCCACAATATTTTTCCCATATTTTATATAATGATTTCCTTATGATATTATTCATAAAGCTGCTGTGGGTTTTTAATTTCTCCTCCATTAGGTACCAATGCCAACCAAATCCTAGGCCCACTCCCTCTAAATCTAACACATCTGTATTTTTCAGTTCAAACCATTCCTTCATCCATGTTAGATCAGCCGCATCATGATATAATTCTAAATTATACCAAAATACAGATATTTAAACCACAGTGTGGTATTTTTATACCTCCTTTCTGCAAGATGTATATTGCCGTTAGCCCTCCTATGCATTTAGGATTACCATAACTAGACTCTACAATTACATTTATTCTCTTACACTCAGGGGCGTCGCTAGGGGGGTGCGGTGGGGGCGGTACGCCCCCGGGCGACAGGGGCGAGAAGCGGCGGGTGGGGGCGGCAAGAGGCAGCCCCTCCCACCATTCCCACGCGCTGCCGCTCCCTCCGTCACCCTGGGAGCGGCAGCGCATCGGATCGCCGCTTCTACAGCCTCCTTTTGAGCCGGAGAGCTTAAAAGCGAGCTCTTCGGCTTAAAAGAAGGCTGCAGAAGCGGCGCCGGCACCCCCGGAACCGCCCTGGGGGCGGAGCGTCATGACGTCACAATGTGATGTCACGACGTCCCGCCCCCGGGGCGTTTCCTTTGCCGCCCCGGGTACCGCGGAGCCTTACTCCGCCACTGCTTACACTATAGAGGTAAATTGCTCTGTGATGTTTCAGTCCCAGTCCCCAACTGATACATTCCTACAGAGTGGTTTTAGATACCACTTGTTTCAATAAAACTTTTAAAACATTTATTGTTATTATTGCAATTAATTTCTTATTTATGTTTTAAACCACAATCTCAAGGCAATTTACACATCAAATATTTAAAAACAGTTAAAAATGCAACCATGCATCTAAAACAAGACTAAAACCCTAAAAAGTGGACACATGGTAAGGAATATGATGAAACGAGGAGGATTTTTACATCTGTACTGTTCTCATTTTGTTCACGCTAATAAATATGTAATTTCATACTCAATGTAAATACAAATTTGGGGATGTATGAAGAAATCAAAAGGGGGTACTCAGTTGAAATGGTGATGGAAAATGGTAGGAGGGGAGAGAGAGGTGCTTCAACCCAGCCCGGCATGATTTTCAACACAATATATGTCCAATACATGCCCCATTTGTCCAAGCATCCCTAGAAAAAACTCAACTTTTCTGTGAGGCATTTTGGCTTGATCTTGATTCCGAGCTGTCATTGTTTTAAGTGTGTGTAGTTGCATTTGCCACATTCATCCCTCGCTATTTTTGTGCCCCTTCTCCTTCCTCCTCCGTCTCCCAACTGTCTGTTTTAGGTTGCAAGTTTTCTGGGATAGGGACCCTAGTAATTTTTGCCTGTGACATTTTGTAAGCCACCATACACACTGATGGTGTTCTAAAAATAAATAATGGAAACAGAATACTGAATAAGTTTTCTCCCAACTTCAAATTTTCATGAATAATTAACCACAATGCTGTATATTTTGAGTTTCGATTTCTGGCATGTTTACTCCCCCCATCCCCATGTAACTAACAATATTCCTATAAGGATTCTTTTCATCCCACACTTACTTATCTGTACTCTCAACTCCAACTTCCTCTTAATGAATATTTTTGTCGGCAAATTTCCTCAGGGCTTTAAAACTAAATCTTAATGTAATTTTCTTCAAATATAGCCTTTCCAAGGGTTTTCAAGAAGATTTAGCTATATGGAAATTCTGAAAGGGTGCTTATGTGGCCTTTTTCGCTAAAGGGGCTTCTTTAAAAAAAATACTATACCCAACCTTCAGAAAGGATTAGTTCTTGCTCTTAACTGATTATAGCTACTAAGCAGTTTGGCATACTTCCACATCACTTTTGCACAAACTGTGTAAAAGTATGTTGTTCTCTAGTTGTGGTTAAAAGCATATTATCAAAAAGACAGACTTCCATGTTAACTTTTATGGTTTTCCACATTAGCAGTCAGAGGGAAGCAGCAGCCTTGCCCATGTGTTTGGACTTTGGGAATGCTACAGTGGAGGTGGCATGCATGGGGACATGGCGGGGGGGGGCTTGGGTTTTTATGTGGGATTTGAAAATTCTGCGGCAAAACCTCCAGCTCTGATAAAGATCTTCAATAAAAATTGAATGAAGACAGGCTGAAAAAAATAGTCTCATTCAAAAGAAGATTAAAATGGAGCATGCTGATTTTTTATTTTTTTTAAGAGAAGGATCAATTGCTTATAATATGTCCAGGAAAGGACAAGACAAGAGCAGGAGCAGGAGCAGGAGCAATGCTTTTAAATCTCTTGTGGGGATTACTTAGGTTAAACAATAAAGTTGGTGACAGACAATATATAGGATATCCTGTTGCTAGCAAACATAGAAATTCTGCATTTTTCCTCTCTCCTGCCACGCTTAGAAAAACAGCACATGTCATGTCATCGCCAGTTTCACTGCCCCTGCTACACTTCACAGAGAACGGACGGCCACTTGCAGCTGGAAGGAAGGAGCCTTGAGTGCCTGAGCTTTAATTATAGACATTACTAGAAGATGACGAAGGGCAGGGAAGACATGCACCCTCCATAATTTCTAAAACAGTAAATCACTTACATTGTAAATTCTGCATTGAACATAAAACATACCTTACACAGGTAAAGTAGGTGGAAAACTCTATTAAGCAACGCGTAAGACTCCCTGCTTATTTAACTGATATGCGGAATTCATCATGTGAAAGGCTGGGCTGGATGAATCCCAAGCCGGAATTAAGATTGCCAGAAGAAATATCAACAACCTCAGATATGCAGATGATACAACCTTGATGGCAGAAAGTGAGGAGGAATTAAAGAACCTTTTAATGAGGGTGAAAGAGGAGAGCGCAAAATATGGTCTGAAGCTCAACATCAAAAAAACTAAGATCATGGCCACTGGTCCCATCACCTCCTGGCAAATAGAAGGGGAAGAAATGGAGGCAGTGAGAGATTTCACTTTCTTGGGTTCCATGATCACTGCAGATGGTGACAGCAGTCACGAAATTAGAAGACGCCTGCTTCTTGGGAGAAAAGCAATGACAAACCTAGACAGCATCTTAAAAAGCAAAGACATCACCTTGCCGACAAAGGTCCGTATAGTTAAAGCTATGGTTTTCCCAGTAGTAATGTATGGAAGTGAGAGCTGGACCATAAAGAAGGCTGATCGCCGAAGAATTGATGCTTTTGAATTATGGTGCTGGAGGAGACTCTTGAGAGTCCCATGGACTGCAAGAAGATCAAACCTATCCATTCTGAAGGAAATCAGCCCTGAGTGCTCACTGGAAGGACAGATCCTGAAGTTGAGGCTCCAGTACTTTGGCCACCTCATGAGAAGAGAAGACTCCCTAGAAAAGACCCTGATGTTGGGAAAGATGGAGGGCACAAGGAGAAGGGGACGACAGAGGATGAGATGGTTGGACAGTGTTCTCGAAGCTACTAACATGAGTTTGGCCAAACTGCGAGAGGCAGTGAAGGATAGGCGTGCCTGGCGTGCTCTGGTCTATGGGGTCACGAAGAGTCGGACACGTCTGAATGACTGAACAACAACAAAGACGGTGCATGCAACTGTTTGCCTGTGTGTCTACATTTCAGGCAGCAGTTCGTAGAGTCATCCAGGCTTATTCCTGTTTGAGTGGCTTGCCAAATTGGATCATTAAGAAACGGGGGAGGGGGGGGAGAATCCACACACAATAAACTTTGTGAGTCAAATTTAAAGGGAGAGTCTCCTAAAGGGAGACAGGAAGGATTTCATAGAACAGTCACTTGAGATCACTAAAAAGAAAATGCCTCATTTGAATGCAAAAAAAAGCATATTTCCCTCGTTTCTTTGCATCCACTTAGAAAGTATGCTGCCACATGGCGGAAATCTTCCAGTGTGATATTTCCAGGGCCTTGAATCTGCGTGCAGAACTATGCTGCAGGCATCCTGCTGGATCCAGCAGATGAAGCTTGGGCCGTGCTGTTTTGGCTCTGGGCTGCTGAAATACTTAGGCTGAACAACATCAAAACAAAGCCCTTTCACTTCCACAGCCCGGAAAAGCCACGGAGTAGGGATCATCTAATACAGTTGCTCTGAGCTGAAGTTTTCTACATACTTTTTTTTTGCTAGAGTTACAAGTTGGTGAATCTGGGGAATGCTGTGGACATAGTTTATCTCAATTTCAGAAAGGCTTTTGCCAAGCCCTATGAGGGACGGTTGAAGGAGCTAGGTATGTTTAGTCTGGAAAAGAGGAGACAGAGGAGATATGGTAGCTATCTTCAAATATCTGAAGGGCTGCCACATGGAAGAGGGAGCAAACTTGTTTCCTCCTGCTCTGGAGGGTAGGACTCGAACCAGAGGCTTCAAGTTGCAAGAAGGGAGATTCTGACTAAACATCAGGAAGAACTTGCTGACAGTAAGAACTGTTCAACTGTGGGATGGAAGGTGGTGGACCTTCCTTCCTCGGAGGCTTTTAATCAGAGGTTGGATGACCACTTGTCATGTATGATTTGGTTGAGATTCCTGCATTGTGAGGGGTCGGACTAGATGACCCTTGGGGTTCTTTCCAACTCTACAGTACTATGATTCTGTGAAATGTGACCACAGGCCAGGTAAATATGCCAGACCATCAGTGTCACTGTCCAAAGGCTCTTTCTTTGTGTCCCTAGTCAATATGTATGTGGCATCTTCCCATGCATGGCATCTGTTAGTGAGGGCCTCAGTTATGGATTTAGAAGATTCTGTATTTGTAGAAGAGTTCAGCTTAACATCTGAGGCTGCATGTAGGTAGATGTTTTACCCATGACTGAAAGCTGATTGAACTCAGATCTTGCATGAATAATGAGGTGCCTAAGTTACCTGCTCTATTTCTTTTTACATAACTCTTTTCTATTTGTCTTCTTCATAACTGAAACACTGTAAAATTAACCATTCTCCAGTATCTTTTGTCCAGAAAGGATGCTAACCCTGAACCACACACACAGTTAAGTATAGCTAGGGTTTTTAATATAGCTGTTTTAAAATGATAGAATTCTACCATATATTTTAAATAAATGCCATCACCTCACACTCCATCTCACCCCAGGTTAATGAATCCATAACATCAGAAATAAAATCAGAGGTGTAATCACTGTATGGTAGGTACCATGGTTATTTTCTAAAGAGGCATAAATTATCTGTCATGGAATTATGCTAAATAATGATACAAAATGATGGGGTCAACAGGTGCATTTTCAGTGTAATTAAACACTTGCCTACCAATACATGACCTCTCTTAATCAAATGCTTCATACATCATGAATTTGTCAAGACATAGAGAAACATCCTGCCAAAATCTGAGGAGTACGTACAGAATAGCTGTTAACACCAGTCTTCCCACTCCGGGTCGCTTGATGATAACTTATGTCACAGTTGGGAAAATACACAATAAAACATTGTTTAGGCTTTTGATTTTGAAGGAGGCGAGGGTGGAATGGATCAGGAAATCAGTATTCTTACCATTCTCAACTTAACACAAGTGCAACTAAGAAGTTTCAGTCAATTAAAATCAATGGGTTTAAACAAATAATTGTTTTCTTTTTTAAAAAAATAATCACATGACAATCCTTAAATTAGTTGCTTTATTGAGATATTAAATACAGTAGTACCTTGGTTTTCGAATGTCTCTGTGGATGAACATTTCGGTTTTGGAACACCGTAAACCTGGAAGTAAATGCTTCGGCTTTTGAGTACACCTTGGAAGTTGAACAGGAAACGCAGCTTCTGCTGAGTGCAAAACCCTGAGGCCTAGCTGTCAGCTACTGAGTTTTCAGTTTTCAAACATTTCAGAACTCCAACAGTCTTCCAGAATGGATTACGTTCGAAAACTGAGGTACCACTGTATATGGAAGTAGTGGCTGGTGATTCTGCGACCCCTTTGGCATGGTCAGACTGCATTGTGATGAAGCTCAGGTTAACAGTGCTATTTCCTGCTTCAGGGTCAGGGCACTGATTAGAATGGCCCATCCCCATGGGGTCCAATGAGTTCCTGAATGCTTTTTCAGATGTTCTTTTGGATAGAGCTGGTGATCCTGAAACAGCCTTTGTCTTGCTTTGGAATTCTGAGATGCAGAAGTTTATCCATGGGATCTTTCCCGAGTGCTCTCTCTGACGCTGGGGGGCACATTCAGCTTCTTGGAGCGGGGGACCTAGGACCTTTGAAACAGGCAGGACAATTGGCACCATGCAGGCGATGAGAATCCCCTGGTTTTCAATAGTTGTGCCACCTTGTGGTCAGTTTCAGTTTTTGTAGCCCCGATAATGTGGAGAACATTTGAGCACCTATGAGCCCTCTTGGCCTTAAAGTTATTCCGGGGGGGGGGGTGTGTACTGGTTGGGGCCAGGGTGAACATATATTGATGTGAGGGGTGATGCCAGTAGTTCAGCTACTTCTGAAGAAACCCTCTCTGACCTGATGAGGGTTATTAACTACCCACTTTTTGAGCAAAGTACTTGAGTTGGTTGTGGGAGTGCAGTTGCAGGCATTCATGGAGGAAACCAATTAACTGGACCCATTGCAATGTAGGTTCGGACCTACATCAGACTCAGTCTGTATGTGGTTGGGGGTGCTGTGTGAGTGCTAATACTCTGGATTGGAATGCTGTCAAGATGGACGCTCTGTGTGTGATCTGGGAAGTCAGTCAGTTTCCTGCCCTGGAATTGCCAAAGAGAATTCAGTAGCATACTCTCATTTTCCAGAAGGAGCCGGATAGAAACCTTGCTGTGGGGAATGCCTCTTGCATTTTAACCTTTCAAGCTCAAACATCTTGGGACATACATATCTGAGTGTCCTATCTCCTCCCATGTCTCAATTCTGTACAGGTTAGTATGTGTGGTTTTATTTTCAGCAAATACTTAGCACAGAAAAATCTGAATGTTCTGAACCTATTGAAATTTTATGATGGCTTGTTGCAAAAAACATTTCAATGCAAGTCTTTAAAAGGACCGCTTCCTACCACATGAACATATCCAATTCCTGGTCTCTTCTGGAGACTGTAATCTGGCAGCAACCACCTTCTGATGTGAGGTAGGTGGAAGCTATGACTGAAGTATTTTTAGTTATGGCCCCATCTTTGGAGAGCCATCTTCTGGCACAAGGTGAGAATGTCTTATTTGCCAAGGACTGTTACATATGTAAACTCCCCAGATAATTTGGTTGTATAGGTGGTATGGCTTACAAATGATGGTGATTATTATGATATTGATATCATCATCATCATCATTATATTCCACCTTTCGTTTCAAAAAGAAATGCCAAGGTGGTTCACAAACAAGCCAGCAATGAAAAAAAAAGAATAAAACCAATTATAACAAATAAAGCTACTCGTAATTAAAATATATAGTAAAACAACTACATTAAAACATCCATAATTAAACTATGTATTAAACAAGCCTCTTAAAACAGCATAACAGGTAAAACAACAATCAAAGCAAGAGAGTCAAGTCAGGAGTATAAGGAAATAACAAATAAATAAATGAGGAGGAGGAGGAGGGAAAGGAAGAAGAAGGTAGGTAACAGTAGCTCTATTATTTTAGTATTATAGCATTATAGCATTGTTCATTTTCTGTTTTCCTTTCCTTTCCGAAGCCACCCTGGGGGTTCCTTGGAACAGAAGGGTGGGGGGAAGGAACATGGAATCGGACACCTTTTTCCTAGCAGTGGAGCTATATATTGTATCTTTGCTTGGCTTACACTTTTCATTCCTTTGTCATCATTTTGAAGTGGGGTGTTGTTTGCAGGTTGTGACAATTTAATGCCAGAAATGCTATATTGTTCCCTGTTCCCATGTGATGTGATGCCACTTTTATTTAAATATATGAGTACAAGATCCTCCAATCAGGCAAAGAGAAACAAATTTATTCCTTTAATAACTATCATCCCATATGGCCTTGTTGTTTTTCGCAATCCAAGAGTCTTTAATGGTTTGTTTGTAATTCTTGTGATCATCAAAGAAACCCAGACTCATCTTGTTTCTTTTTGTAATCTAGAGCAATTGAATTTCAGATAAGAAGGCGGCGATCTCTGTGTGACCCACATTTGTTGGAGATAAATGTGTTTCATACAAACCTCTCATTGCCAAACTTGAATTCAGGCTTCTCTATGCCATCTTTTGTTCCTGTTAAGTAGGGAAGTTCCCCAATTCTCTTCCCACTCCAGTCATATGCAAATAATGTGTCTGATTCATTCCCCTTTTCATAGCACATTTGTTCATTAAACATTAACACACTGTCTGTGTTTTTCATCTCAATACATTTTGTTTCCCTCTGTTTAATAAAAAGTCAGAGGGTCCTAGGATACCTGCTTTTTATGTTGCTTTTTCCATCTCATTAACGTCCCTCTTTCCAGTTTACAATGGAATTCAAGATATAGTTGTGTGTGTGGCTGTAGAAAGCATTATAAAGAAATTATTCTACCCCTTATGACCACTTTGGCAGTTTCCTAATAAACACTCTGCCTAGTTTCTTGGTTTTATCATTAATATATTCTCAAACAGTCTTCATCTGTTGCACAAATGCTGGGACTTTAATTAGAGAGCTGTTAAATCTTCATACAGACCTCCTTTAATTCAGTGTACTATCCAAAGACACGAGGCAATGGAAAATCATCAGGTGAAACTGGGTTTAAAATATCAGATGGTTTCATGTTACCACACAGTTGTATACATACATCCATAAGAAGAAGAAAAACTCTCTGTAGTTATTCTGATCTTAAAAGTAGTGGAACCAAAGTCCACTGAAACTATGTAGCATGAGTATTAAAAACTTGTGATACCATTTTCTCTTTGTTATATTGCTAACAAAGGTGGCATGTGACATCTCTCTCAGTCTAAGGAGATACCTAAAAATCCCTCAGCTGCCACAATTCCTGGAGACATCTGCCATTTCGTAAGAAAGGAAGACATCACTGCTAGATTTGCAGTTGTAAAAGAGCTATTTGCTACAATCCCTTGGATGATTCTCGTTTTCTCTTCTTTCTGCGGATCAAAACAGAAGGAAAACTACCAAACCTCAAACTTCACACTGAACAAAGGCAAAACAAACACAACTACAAAAAGAAAAAAAGCGATCAGCACTGACCCAGATGTAATTTGATTATAATTTACGGAAAATATTATCATATTCTTGTTGATCATATGTAACATTCATACTGTTTCCATTTTTAAGACATCTACATATTCTGTGCATTGTTGTATTCCATTCCAAGCAGGGAAGTGTGAAAAGAAGAAGATTGCAGGAGCACACGGTGGGGGAATTAGAAGCAAAGGGGCACATCTAAGTCTCCATGCTCCATGGGGTCCCACAGAGAATTTCTTAAAAAGTAAAGAACTGAGTGCAGATTTGCTACTACCTCAGGGTTATTTATTGAAGAGTATTTGCTTCACATATCAGTACTTCTGTTGAAGTAACACCAACAGTTCCTCTGTTCCTCTTCTAAAGGTAAGTATTGTTGAACAATAAAGGGTTGTTTCAATAATAAAAGAGTTTATTTTCAATTGCTTTGAACTCTCCCTTTTCTGTGTAGGTAACACCCCAGGCTGCTCTCCTTTATCTCTGGTCGGGGACAGAGGGTGGCGCTAGGAAGGGAGATGTCATCACGTCACTCCTTGGTGTGTGGAGTGTTGCAGGGTGCAATCCTTTCCCCGATGCTTTTCTACATCTTTATGTGCCCCCTCGGCCAGATTGTCCGGAGATTTGGGCTGGGTTGTCACCAACTCTATCTGCTGATGGACGGCCACCCCGACTCGGCCCCAGACACACTGACCAGATGCTTGGAGGCTGTGGCTGGATGGCTTCGTGGGAGCCGACTGAAATTAAATCCTTTGAAGACAGAGGTCCTCTGGCTGGATCAGGATGGTATAGGGTTGGGGGACCAACTCCCTTCTTCTGCGGGGGCTCAATTAGTGCCAGTGCCTTCTGTTAAGATTTTGGGTGTAATCCTTTCCATGAAGGCGCAGGTTGCAGCAACAGTCAAGGTGACATTTTTCCATCTTTGGCATATCAAGCAGTTGGTCCCTTACCTTTCCCACCCCGACCTGGCCACAGTGATCCACGCAACGGTCACCTCCAGGCTTGACTACTGTAACTCACTCTACATGGGGCTGCCCTTTAAACTGTCCCAGAAACTCCAGCGGGTGCAGAACGCTGCAGCGAGGCTCCTCACAGGGTTCTTGCCATGGGAGCATATTCACCCAGTGCTTTACCAGCTGCACTGGCTCTCGGTGGAGTACCGGGTCAGGTTCAAGGTGCTGATTTTGACCTTTAAAGCCCTTAAGGTCCATGAATAATATTAGCTTAAGGGTCCCGGGCCCTAAAGAAGCCAAATTATCCTCCACCAGGGCCAGGGCCTTTTCAGTGATGGCTCTGACCTGGTGGAATGCTCTGTCCCACGAGACTAGGGCCCTGCAGGACTTGATCTCCTTCCACAGGGCCTGTAAGACAGAGCTATTCCGCCTGGCCTTCAATTTAGCCTGATCCTTCATTCCTTTTTCCCTTCCCTTTTTCTATGAAGAAACCCTTCTGAGACCCCACATTTAAACTCTTCCCTGGTCTCCTTGCTGGCCCTAGCAGGACTAACTTGGCCAGTTAGCCCTGGCGATGCTACATTTATGTTGTACTTTATGCTGTTTTTAAGCTGCCTTTTAAGTCGTTTTTAATCAATGTTTTAATATTTGTTGTTAGCTGCCCTGAGCCCGGTTTTTAAATCGGGAAGGGTAGGGTATAAATAAAAATTTATTATTATCATCATCATCATCATCATCCTCGGGGGCTCCCGCCGCCAGCCAGGCCCAGCGGGAGGCCCCCCGACAACAGCGGCGGCGGCAGCGCAACGCGCCTGCCGCCCTCCTTTCGGCCGCCATGTGGCCCGATCCCCGGGGGCTCCCGCAATCCGCCAAGGCCAGCGGGAGGCCCCCAACGAAAGTGCCGGCGGCGGCAGGGCCCATCGCCCCCCGCGCCGACAGCAAACAATTGGAGCCCGATCAGCGGGAGGCCCCACCAAGGCAAGCGGCGGGGGAGGGGAGCGGTGCTCTGTGCCCTCCCGTGCCGCCAGCAACGCTTCAGCCGCCATGCGGCCTGATCCTGGGGCTCTCCCCTTGCCATCAGGCCCGATCCAGGACTACATACCTCAATGTGGAGCTCCTGGATCCTGGACGTTCCTGAACCTGCGGGAGAGAAACGAAAGGGGGGAAATCTGGCGGCTCTGCCGCTTTTACCTGGCCCTTGACCCCGCCCCCGGCCCCTGTCCTTTGTCCCCTCCTGGCCGGAGGCAGGTCAAGGCCTGACCTGACCCAAGGGGAGTGGAACCTGCCCAGGTGATCCCGCCCGGTGCCGCAAACACCGCCCACCTGGGAAGGGAGGGCGGGAATTATTATCATCATCATCATCATCTCAGTGGTTGTTTCAACTGGGTCAGGTAAGTTCTCTGCAAAGGCAGAGGAAGTCAAGACATGCTGCCTCTGCCAACACTGTGCTCTACAAGACCACTGGAGACCTCACCCAAACACACCAGGTTATCAGACAAAAGTTGTGCCTACCCTTCCAGGAATGGACAAGTCTGCCCTGTCCACAGGTGGATGGGGAAGAGATCCCCACCCCAGGGGCTTCATCTCTGTGAGCATGGCCTCTGCATGGCCTCTCATCAGCATCCCGTGACTTTGGTCGCAATATGACTTTATTGGTGCTCAGGAGGGATGATTACGGCAGCCTGAAAGGGCCAGGTGTCATGGCTGCCACAGTATTACAGGTGAGTCTCAGCAGCCCTGACACAAGGACAGAAACTGAGTTGCTTCTTGAAGAACAGTAGCCTGTTTTCTCTGCAAATACTTGTGCAACCTGCACTGGGGGGAAATGAAGGCTGCATTTCCAGCCTTCTGCCAAGCACCCTCTTGCCCAAAAGGTCCGGGGGGGGGGAGCTTTTGCCTCATCAGCCATTTCGGTTCTTCCTTTGCTCTGAAGGTATGCATTGGGGCTTTGACAGCTGTTCCCATATCCTGTGAAGCCTTAAAGTGGGCCTGACGCTTCAGGGAGAACTTGTTCTCTTTGGGCTGCTTCGATGAAAACACATTTCACTTTGGAGGCAGCCCAGATCCTAAAGTGTCCCACATTGGTTCTGTATCCAAGTTTTGTCTGAAGCAGATGCACCTCTCTAGTGGAGAATGCCTTGGAGACTGCCAGAACTTCAGCAGAACTCTTGCCTTGTGCCTGGATCCAGCAACACCTGCAACTATCAAGGGTTGAGCTGGAACAAGGCAGTGATAGGCAGATTGTGCCCCAACACTGAACTCATGCTGGGGAATTGCAAAAACAAGAAACTTCATGGCTTATAGCACTAATCAGAGAAATCTCTTGGTCAGAAAAAGGTCAGAGTTTTATGGTCAAGTATTTACATCTGCGGGATTTGGCATCTTTCCGCAGGGCCTGCAAGACGGAGCTGTTCCACCTGGCCTTTGGGTTGGTTTCTGTTTGATATTTATGCTTCATTCTTTTATTGGTGGGTTATTTGAAAATGAGACTGCAGTTTTAATATTGAATTTTTAAATTTGTATTTTAATCTGTTATTTTAAATTGATTGTGTTTATGTTTTTGCTGTGATTTTAATTAGTGTTAGCCGCCCTGAGCCCGGTTTTTGGCTGGGAAGGGCGGGGTATAAATAAAAATTTATTATTATTATTATTATTATTATTATTATTATTATTATTATTATCTGCTGTTAAGCCGTTCAGTGAGGAGAATCCAAATCCTGGCTCAGGTTCCAAACACCAAGTACATTTGTTTGATTGATTCATATACTGCCCTTCACCAAAAGATCCCAGGGTACTTCACATATCCTCAGTTGGCCAACTGCTGAACAGCCCTCACGGTACCCTTAGACTGAGCCAAGGCTAAGGGTCTCCACTCCTCAAACTGTGCTTGCTAACTTGGCAGAAATATCTGAGAGAGGTCTGCACCTCCCCCATCTTCAAGAGAGCAGACTTATACCAAATTTCTTCTACTTTTACTTTTTTTAAAAAAATTATTGATAATTCTAATATTTCTTTTAAACTGCTTAGAGGTTTTAGTACAATAAGGTGATGTATTATTTTTAAAGGAAAATTCTCAGACTATTACTTAGTGATCATGAGTTGTATTCCAAATAAATTCTACGCAGAGTAGATCCACTGGAATTAATAGACCTCAGTTAGCCATGTCTCTCTTTTCAGTGGATCTACTCTGAGTATGACTAGCATTGAATACTGCCCAACATTCCCTTCCCTTGCAATGTGCATCCACAGCTTATATATGCGAATATATATATATATATATATGTAGATATGGGACATGATCAGAGAACACAGCATAGAATATACACCCTGGGATCATCTGAGGCGAAATGTTGAGGTTGTTTGGAGGTCCCCCGCCACCACCAGTTTTGATAGGACTAATGAAATATCTCAGTGGCAAGGTCTCTTTCTCACACACATGCTCACAGGCAATGAAACAGTGAAAGCAGCTGAATAAGGCAACTGTGTTTAGTTTTTCTTTTATGTGGCAACAATCCTATTTATAAAAGGAAGCCATATTACCTTTCTCAGTGATATCATAACTTCTGCGTCCAAAGTGACTTTTCTTACTCAGTAAGTCTTGTTTTGTTCTATCCCCAAATAAAATGAACTTAGAATAATGTATTTTCCAACAAAATATATTTTTAGCAATGATGAAAGAAGCATCCATACGTTTAAAGCAAAATATAACTGGGAATATATTTTGACATATTTTATTGCCAGACTTATTCAGATCACACCTGATCAATATGATTCACATTACTTTTAAAGAGAGAGAAGAAATGAAAGAGAATTACTTTACAGGCAGATGGTGCTGCTGAAGAATTGCTATGCAAGAGTTCAAGGAGGAAGAAAATAAGTAATATCCAGTGAGCAAAAATGTATAATGTGTACATTTGTAATTTTAAGTATACAATTTATAATGTATACACAGAAGTGGGAAGTGGATTGAAATATTCTTACAAGCCAAATCCCCATGACAGAGTGAGCTCCCATTGCTCTGCCCCAGCTCCTGCCAACCTAGCAGTTTGAAAGCACATCAGTGCAAAGCAGATAAATAGGTACCGCTGTGGCAGGAAGGTAAACGGCATTTCCGTCCGCTCTGTCTTCCATCACGGTGTCCTGTTGTGCCAGAAGCGGTTTAGTCCTGCCGGCCACATGACCCGGAAAGCTGTCTGTGGACAAACGCCGGCTCCCTCGGCCTGAAAGCGACATGAGTGCCACAACCCCATTGTTGCCTTTGACTGGACTTAACCTCCCAGGGGTCCTTTTACCTTTTACCTTTTTACCTAGTCACTTGCCAGTCCATGTGGCTATATAGGCAAACAGTTTCCTACCTGCAGACAGTCCTTTTGAAGAGCTAGAGCTGTGGATTGGGTCACTTGGCATTTGAATTCCTTCAGCAATCCCTACACCAGTGTGAGTCCCCTGGGTCTAATAAAAATAGGACTGTACTACCACGATTTCAGACACATTTCTTTGCAACACACTCTCTGTACATATCTGCAGCTTGGTAGCAATGACATGGCTTTAACACTTTCTGTCTTTTACTAAAATATTTCCACATCAACTTCTGCATGATCTCAAGGATTCTGGGAAGTGTTCTAAGGTTCAATGCTGATCTTTTTGTTGATGAACCTATGATAGTGTTCAAAGGAACTAGGATAGCACAAGGACAGGGTTTTTCATTCCAAATTCTTATTCCATAGCTGGTACGGCAGATCTTGGAATTGGGCTGACAGATGTTACTCACACTGACCTGCAGTCTAAACCTTATGAAAAGTTTAGGATGATGTATTTCACAAAACAATTTACTGTGAACAATTTAAGAGCTGGAACAAATAGTCAAAGAAGTTTAATTAATTTCACAAATTGTCACAGTGAAAATCTGAGAATTCATCCAAGGAAACAAATATTTGAATATGTTTCAGATATTTGAAAACTATTTTTTTTCGTCTCCAATTAATTGGGTCAGTAGGGGGTTTAGCTCTCAATTTATTGACAGTTTTCCTCTTCTTCTGTTAGAAATGTTATAGTTTCACAATTGCAGTGAAAAAGATGGGGAATTTTTAATCCCTAAAGTGTTTGCTTTCTCAGTAGGCTTCTATTGATTTTTCTTTCAAAAAGGTTTCAACCACTTAAATTAGTCCACGTCTGCAGGTCAAGCCTCTACTTCTCCCTGCGTGCTGAAAGCTTGTGGATTCCTTCAGCTTCTTTACCCATTCAAATTAACCTACTTTAAAAAATGATAATAATAGACAAGTGAGTGGAAGAATGACAACAGGGGAGCAACAGGAGGAGAGTGTCGAGAATGAGTTGGAGAGTTGCGGAGGAAGACAGAAAATGAGAGGAAATGAGGTGAGAGAGAGAAGGAAAGAAGCAGGGCAGCAGAGTGAAAATCAGCATCACAGTTGCAGAGGAGACCGGGGATTTGAGAAGTGCTGCTGGGGCAGCTAGAAAGCCTTTTAAAACTCATATCATATCATTCTAAAGCTTAAAACACTCCAAGTTTAAAAAGGGTCTCCATGGCAAACCAGTGTGGCAAACCAGGCATACTCCAGGCCCCCCGGCCCAGAATGCCTGTGCCTAAGAAGAAGGCCCCCTTGCACCCTCCCCAGTTCCCCAGGTGGGGAAGAAGCTGTCTTAACTCCCACCACAATTGCAGTCGTGAACTGTACTTTTTTAAAAAGAGGGGGGGGCAGGGGTGTAGTAGTATCAGCAGCCCTGACATTGCCAAGAGGAGGATCTGCTGGACCATGCAGAGGACCTCCTGAAGTCTGGCACCAGCAAGACGCACCCATTGGATGTGACACTTCTGTGGATCTGAATAAAAACCTATTTGCCAGCTGGTGGAATGTAATCTGAGAAGGGAACCAGACGGTGCTCACTGTGCTAGGAATTCCAGAGATCAGGCCCAGCCACCCAGTTAAAGGTAAAGGTAAAGGGACCCCTGACCGATAGGTCTAGTCACGGGCAACTCTGGGGTTGCTGCACTCATCTCGCTCTATAGGCCGAGGGAGCCGGCGTTTGTCCACAGACAGCTTCCGTGTCATGTGGCCAGCATGACTTTTTTAAAAAAATTTTTTATTATTATTATTATTATTATTATTATTATTATATATATAAATACATTGAAAAAACTATCACATTTATCTTTTCATTCATTTAACATTTTGGCCTTTTAGGGCCGTGACTTCCCTCAAACCCTCCACATGATTTTCTAATATCTATTACTTTATACTATACTTCTTAACTCAATCATTGCTTTAAATCATCATATCCAACTTAATCACTATAATTTCATATTTACAACGACATTTCTTCAATAATCTACAAAGCTTCTTGCAATCCTATCAACGTATTTGATTGAATACCATTGTCTTTTAAATAATTCGTAAATTTGGTCCAGTCTTTGATGAATTTCTGGTCCCGCTGTTCTCGGATTCTTCCCGTCATTTTGTCCAATTCCGCATACTCCAGTAATTTCACTGTCCATTCTTCCTTTGTCGGTGTTTCTTCTTGTTTCCATTTTTGTGCTATTAAGATTCTCGCCGCAGTCACTGCATATTGGAAAAGTTTAAAGTCTTGTTTTTTAATGTCTGTACCAGTAATGCCCAGTAAGAAGGCTTCTGGTTTTTTTTAGCAAATGTATATTTCAACATTTTCTTCATTTCATTATAAATCATATCCCAGAAGCCTTTCACCTTCTTACATTCCCACCACATATGATAAAAGGTACCTTCCTTTTCCTTACATTTCCAACACTTGTTATCAACCTTATATATTTTCGCTAATTTCACCGGTGTAATGTACCATCTGTGCATCATCTTCAAGACATTTTCTTTTAACGCATTACATGCAGTAAATTTCATTCCTTCTTTCCACAATTTTTCCCAGTCTTCTAGCATAATATTATGACCAAAATCTTTTACCCATTGTATCATCACCGACTTCACTTCCTGTGGCCAGCATGACTAAGCCACTTTTGGCGAACCAGAGCAGCACATGGAAACATCGTTTACCTTCCTGCTGGAGCGGTACCTATTTATCTACTTGCACTTTGACATGCTTTCTAACTGCTAGGTTGGCAGGAACTGGGACCAAGCAACAGGAGCTCACCCCGTCACAGGGATTTGAACCACCAACCTTCTGATCGGCAAGCCCTAGGCTCTGTGGTTTAAACCACAGCATCACCCGCGCCACCTAGTTAAGATCTGCCAAATATGCTTCAGGTCTTGGCGGGACAGAAATCAGTGCTTCCCCTGATGATCTTAAAAACCTGGGAACGTTGGTGTTGTGCCATTGAAGGAATTCCCTTTTAAGAAGAGAAGAAGAAGAAGAAGAGTTTGGATTTGATATCCCGCTTTTCACTACCCGAAGGAGTCTCAAAGCAGCTCAACATTCTCCTTTCCCTTCCTCCCCCACAACAAACACTCTGTGAGGTGAGTGGGGCTGAGAGACTTCAGAGAAGTGTGACTAGCCCAAGGTCACCCAGCAGCTGCATGTGGAGGAGTGGAGACGCAAACCCGGTTCCCCAGATTACGAGTCTACCGCTCTTAACCACTACACCACACTGGCTCAAAGCAAGGCATACTGGGGCTGCAGAGCCGTCTCGTCATAGGGGCTGGGTGGTGCGGTGCACCAGGGCACCAGGCCCCCCAGGGGCGCCCCCGCGAGCCCACCGGCATACCGGGCGCCCCCTCCCCAACCCGCCCCCGCCCCCACGGGCGGGCAGGCGGGCGCTCGCGCGCCGGCGGGCGAGCTGCAAGCCGGCTGGCCTCCGGAGCCCCAGCTGGAGCGCTGGGAAGGGCGCGCAAAGCCCCGCGCCGCTCCCCAGCGCCACGCCCCTCATCCCCCGCTCGCCCACCTCCCTCCCGCGCTGGCCGCCCCTCGGGGGATGAGGGGCGTGGCGCTGGAGCGGCGCGGGGCTTTGCGCGCCCTTCCCAGTGCTCCAGCTGGGGCTCCGGAGGGCGGCCGGCTTGCAGCGCCACGCCCCTCATCCCCCGCTCGCCCACCCCCCTCCCGAGGGGCGGCCAGCGTGGGAGGGAGGTGGGCGGAGAGGTGGCCCACCGGGGGCACCGAGGGATCGTCGCGCTAGGGCGGCCAATCCCTTTAAGACGGCGCTGTGGGGCTGTTATGATTCCAGAAACAGACTCTTACGAAGCTTTGCATTCAGTGGAAAGAGTTGTGGCAGAAAGGAGAATGTAACTTCACTTATTCCATTTTTCCAGCAGTGCATTAACTTTTTAAAATTAGGATACCAATTTTTAAAACTAAAACACCAAGCAATGTAATTATTATAATTAAACTTAAAATAGCTATTGGAATATTTTAAATACATTTTAAATTTTATTGTCTGTTATTTTTTTTTAAAAAAAGTATAGTTTTCTTTGATGTAGGTATGCATAGCACAACCTTATACAGAAGTCCTATTGAGTTCAACATGTATGATTACATATTAAATGTTTATATGAAATAAATGTTTGAGTGGGGCTTGGAACAAAAATTAAGCTGCTTACAAGATTATTTCAACTGGAATTGATTCTTCTAACTAGCAGTACCTGCTTTCGTCTTGAGGTTCCTGTGTGGTACTGATATGACACAGAGGGTTGCATTCCTGACAAAAGCAAGGGGGGGGGAGCTGTTTGTGCAAAGAGGGTTTCCACCCCTCCTCCCACTTCACTATAGTGACCTGAGAAGCCTTTCTTGAAATTTGGGAGCTGCGGCACAGTCGGCTGAGGGAAGCAGTTGCTGTGGGAAGGGAAAGCGGGTTACTTTCCTCTGTTTTTATGATTTTTTAGTAGAGTGCCGTATCAAAAAGTCATCATCAACGATGTCTCTTTTTATTACCTTTTGTCACAAAATTTAGCTTTTAGTTTGGAATCTACTGGTAGATTTCTGAGTTATTCAAATTAGATTTGTGAGGATTTTTGCCTTCTATTGCTTTAGCAATGACACCAGCAAAACAAGTTCTCCCCTAGGACTAAGATACATTGGCAAAGAAAAAATGTTTTATATGCATTGTTTATGCATTCTAACACTGTGACACCAGATGGTGCTGTGGAGTTTTGTTTTTGCTTACTCGATTTCTCATACAAAGTTTCTATCTATCTATCTATCTATCTATCTATCTATCTATCTATCTATCTATCTATATACCGCTGAAGGGTGGTTCACAGAAAAGATGCATTCCCCCCCCCCCAAAAGAGCCACATTTTAAAAGGGCATAGGATGTCGATTAGGTCAACCAAAATTTGCAAAAAGCTTAACTGAAACGCTTCTTTGGTGTGTCGGATGCAGCCCTAACTTACACTGCTGAAATGATTAAACCTTGTGTGGATTGAGTTGTGGATTCTAGGTGACGATTTTCTCAGTACTTGAGCTTGCTCCCATGCTGAACCTCCTTTGCTTACTTGCAATCATTTGTGAGCTTTGCAAGTCGATCAGGTTTCATGCAAGTGTTAGCAATATTTAGCAGTACAAATTTCTTTGGTCATGAAATAATAACGAACCAAAGCGCATCTTTTTGAACCAGACCATTCCTAACCACGTCTACATAGCAGTATGTCCCATTTTAATCAATGCTACCTACTCCCTGGTAAATCAGGATACAATTCCACCCTTACTGCATTTGTTTTGTTTTTTACTACCGCTAAGTAAGTATCATAGAAAAATTCAGCCACCTCTGCTCTCCTATCTGCTTTATCATTTCATTGCTTGTTTGGATACCAAATCATCAACAACAAAGTATTTGCAGGTGTGATTTTAAAGGGATAGGATAGGAAGATTGGGAACACAAATTGCTCTGTTGGTATTGCACAAAGCCAAGAGTAAAGACACCACAAGACCCCAAAATTATGACATCCTTGGGAGCATGCAGATGGGTCTTGTGTGCAATGATTAAGAGTAGCAAAACTGCAAATAGCAAAATCCATTGCACAACAAGTTCTTGCAGTGTAGCCTGGAGAACTGAAGTCAATTATGCAATTTTTGCAAAATGCAAGAGTGGGCCGACCTGACCTGAGTTTTATGAGCAGTGGACTGAAATGAACCATGAGTTAAAAACTGAGCAGCTACAAGACTGTGCGCCCCGTCCCTGGAAAGAACTTTAAGATCAGTTCATTTCTGGTACTCAGGACAAATCCCTGCACGAAGAATTCTTTAATTTTTGATTTATTTCTTTTGCTCTGAACTTAGATGGATTAATCTGGGGAATATAGTGAAAAAACAAAACAAAAAAAAGACCTTGCAGCCCTAAATCTAGAGTATTCACAGCAATGTACAAACCTGCTCATAGAAACCCATGCCAGGTATGTTTGTATTAATTATGACTGTGGATTACAGGAGAAAGACTGGACTATGGCCTGGAGGTTTGCGGGGGGGGGGTGTCGAGATCTTGGAACGACTATGCCACACTTTGCTCAGCCTCTGCTATATGTATGCAAGAACCACTCAATTAGGAATTGTTGCAATCTCTTCTGAGCCTTATAGGGCTGTCTAGTACTACAAAACTATGTGAGTAAATGCTTAAAATAAGCCAGTTAGAATTCTGTGAAAACTCACTCAGAGGAAGGGGCGAATAAATGAAATAATAGTCTACTGTGTAAATCCCCTATTGCTCCACCAAGATCCATAAGGGGACAAAATGAATGTGGGGTAAAACTCATGAATTATATTATAAAACGTAAATGAAACGTGTCACTTTGGCTGAGGTGACTAATGGATAGCAAGAGGGCGCCTTTATTGTCATGATGCTTCATGAGCCAGGAGAAGGTTCACAACACACCTTAGTTATAGTACAGGTGGTATGTAGAGCATTATTTGTCAAAATGTCAGGCATAACCTGAAATCTCCCTGCCAGCACTCCCAAAATGTCAGGGAGTGTGCACTGAAGAAGCTTATGAGGCAAGGGGGCACCTTTAGAAGGATGGAGAATCTGAGCACAGTCAGAACACGGATACAGTCCACTAGACTGGTTTTCCACTTTAATAATAATAATAATAATAATAATAATAATAATAATAATAATAATAAATTTTTATTTATACCCCGCCCTTCCCAGCCAAGAACCGGGCTCAGGGCGGCTAACACTAATTAAAATCACAGCAAAAACATAAACACAATCAATTTAAAATAACAGATTAAAATACAAATTTAAAATTCAATATTAAAACTGCTGACTTGTTAAAAATGCAAGTTAACTGTAACAGTAAAAATAACAGAAGGTTAAAGATACAGTTCTTCACTCAGTTATTCTGGCCTGTTTATTATTTAATTTTCTTAATCTGTTTTATTCAGAGTAACTGGTCCTAGTAGCAGTCAACGACATGGCATGGGTTGCCAGGTCCCGGGGCAGGCAAGCCACCACCACCACCACCAGAGCACCCCCCCCCAACCAGAACTAAGTGGGGCCCACTGCGCTGCCCGCCTGCCCATGCAGAGGGGAACCTGTGCCGGCCGGCACAGCTGTTGGCAGGTGAATCCCTCCCCTAATGCTCGTGGAAAGGAGTGCTGGGCCAGGATGGGGGTCACCCCTTGCCGGCTTCCCTCTGCCGGTGCCCGCTCACTGTGGACCTGAGCTGCTCTGCCCCCTTCACTGGGGCAGGATGGGGATCCCCATGCATGCCGGCACCTGCACAGGGTCGCCTGGTTGCGCCGCCTCAGAATTTTGTGCCCAGGGTCCCGGTCCCCCCCCCCCCGCATGCTACACCACTGGTAGCAACAATGACTAGCAATACCACTCCTCTAATCCTCAGCCCAGTGCTGAGCAGGAGTTGCCCTGAAAGCAAGCAAACCAAGCCTATTGCCTCATTATTATGACTAATTATGGAAGACTCAGGTGGAATCCACACACATATAAAAAACGCTGTGAAAATGCTTTTTAAAAAATGTTTTGAAAAATATATTGAATTTGCCATAACTCACCATCGCCATCTAGTGTCACATTTGTATATTGAACTTTACAACACACTTTTTAATTATTTTTTGCAGCTGTATAGCTGAGTCCTCATTTCCACTTGGCCTGCTGTTGGTTTACTCTGCAGCAGTCCCCCCTGCACTGGCTTCTAAAGCAGGTGTGTTCATAATTGGCCATAAAGATTTTATTCTTAAAAACTTTAATCCCACAGTAAATCAGTAGACCAAGTGCTCTTCATGGCTTCCTCCTCCAGCACTGACTAACTGACTACCTTGCTCATTCTTACTGTACATTGGCTTAACATGGCAGAACCGGGGGGGGGGGGGTTGTCTTTACCATGGACAGTTCCATCACAACTGCACCCCAGTTTCTGAGGACAGTCTCTGCACTCTGTTTTAGCCCGGAACCCTACTCATAAAATGACATAAAAATTGTTAACCTCAGTTAACTGTTAACAAAACTTCATCAATGAATAGTTTCAGAAATACTTAGCTCTCATCTAGCTATGAAAGTTTCTTCATATTTATGTAGCAACGAGAACAGTGTTTTCACGCACACACAACTGTAGATATTCCTACCCGGACAGTGCGGTCAACCAACTGTTACTGCACTGCGATTCTACCACGGTGATATTGAATTTTAACAGTTAATTACATCTGGGAATCAGGCGTGGCCTCCTTCCCAAATTGGAATCATATAACTGTTGATTTGGCCTTGATTTGGCCAGAGATTATTCCACATCATCTGTCTTGGCTAGTTTTGGCATCATGCTTTCTCAATCAATAGTGCTAAAGAAATATTTACAAAAGGCAAATAAAGTGGCAAAAGAGGGGCTGTTTTGGGGCAATATGTAAATTTTAAAATATAAATTAAGAAATTAATTAATTTCCATAGATCAGAAGGAATGTCAAATAAAACTGCTAACACATGCTGTCATTGCTGAAGTTGAAGGCAGAATGGGATTCTGTGCCTGTGAGGACTGGAATTGGACCCCATTTCCTATCTATTGTGGGCATATGGCAACAACAGCTGAACGGCTACAACCTGCTGATTTTGGACTGCTGCGCGCAATGAGGTAGAACAAAATGCCAATGTCCTTTTTTCTGTATACATGACAGACAGCATAGAGGGATGCAAAGTAGATTTCATTTAAAAAAAAAAAAACAGCTCACACTCACAAATACATTTCAGCAACATAATATATGTCTGATGGTTGTCAGAGGGCTCATATTAGCCATCAGTCTGAGCAAAACAGATGGCTGTGACTCCAGAAGCTTATTCCTGTAAATCTGCTGGAATTACTGCAACTCAGACCCTGTGGTGTTCTGTGGCAGCTAAAGGGACTTTGTGTGCTTGTCAAGTGGAACAGACCCAGGAAACCCCAGGACAACGGGAACGTGGCCAGAAATCTGTGTGAGATGGAATGGACCAGAACCTCACAGATGCCACTGCTGATAGATGTGCTCCTTAGGAGGCATGCCACGCAAAGCCTGACATGCGCTGAAGATCTTCCAAAGATGTATTAAGCTTTGTTTGCTCTGAGGGCTCTGGAGTCCAACTCATGCTGGATGCCTCTGATACACAAGTGTCTCCAGGACATTCTAGGCCTTAACTCACAGAAATGATGGCAGACTCCATTCCAAACTGCAGAAATCTATCTCTGACTCCAGCAAAAAAGAAAAGAAAGTAGAGCTCCCCTCAACCCGCCTTACCTGTCTAAGAGATAAGAACACACCTGTTTTCTCATATTTTGCTTCAAAACCATGTGGAAATTCTTATAATTTTTTTGTGTGCTTCTGAAATGCTTGTTACAACCTTTATCACACAAGAGCAAGCTATAAAATATTCCCCCATCCTCTCCCTTCATCTCTCCTGGAATAATTTAAGGTTTTTTTTTATATTTTCTGAAATCGCAATTCACAGATAGGGCTCCCAACTTTTAAAACAGCTCTAGCCTTTTGACAGAAACGTGCAAGTGCCACTTTTCTGCAATGTAAATTTCATCCCAGGAAAAAACTTCGCCCGCTAAATTTCTGCTTGTCATGCTGCTGTAAATGGTGGGTGGTCAGCAAAAACATAAGCCTCATCCTCACGTGTCACTTGGTCAGGACATGCGTTGTTCTGGGCACAGCACATGGAGAAGTGTGGTCAAGCCCTTCGAGTGGGTGAACATTGATTGAAAAATGGAGCAGGTGGGGGCAACGTGGCCGTGAGGGACAAAGAAACTGAGGGGGGGGGGTTAGATTACTGCTAGACCCCCTTGTATTGCTGTGCCTTTTAATCTTTGAATCAATGAATGCTTTGGCAGCAACTGAATTGAATCCAAGTTTTAATATCCTTGTTATGTCTGTTAGTCTGTTAATGTGAGCTGGATGTTTATAATGAATTCTCTCCCCCCCCCCCATTTTAATGTATGTGGGTTTTTTGTCTTTTGTATGTTGTGTTGAGTTGCCCTGGCAAGAAAAAGCAATGAATAAATATAATAAATATAATTATTAATAATAATGATGATGATGAGATGAGGAAAATAGTCAATTTTGTATAGGAAAGTGTTAGGATAGCTGTTACAAAATTTTAGATTTTGCCCTCCATAGACAAGTATCTGCTGAGCTTTTCCTTTACAGGCAAAGCAAACTAGAAGTGGTTTGAGCCAAGGTGCAGAACTGTGCTTTCCACTTTAGCTAAGCCACCAGTGAAGTTGGAAGTTCCTCCAAGAGTGACAAATGAGAATGCCAACTGTCATAACAAAGGTACGGCACCATTAGTATGGGCTCCAGGCATCCTTTTTCCACGTTCTGCAAGAGGAATGGAAATAGGTGCTGTTTCAGGGTGAGCTGGCTTGTGCCAAGGGGGACATCCTGTCTGTGACAGTCTTGCTTGCCATTTCAATGCAAAATACTGTAGCTGCTCTCTCCATACAGATTTCAGCAGCTAAATCTGGACAGCTGAATCTGAAAGGTTGCCATATTCCTTTAGTAAAGATGTGGCCTGTTTAATCTTAGCTGCCACTTAACGCTGACCTAATTCCACAGGATTTAATAAATCAGTTTTTGATATTCAGTACGTAAATGTTCATATTACTAACAAGAATGGCACCCTGGAATATGGTGGATTCTGCTTTGTAGTTCAATGACTAAGACACAAAAAAGCTCTTTCCCCTCAAGTTTCTAAAAGTTCTGGCCTGCTATGTAAGGCTTTGATTTGAAGATGTGTGGATCTGCATGTTCTTTTTTTTTCTTGTTCCGTGATTGTTCCTGACAGGCCTCAGGAAGGATCCATCTATTTGCAATAGACTTCTAAAAGGGCCGTAACATGCAAGCCTTGAGAATTCTAGCAGGTAAACAGAAAAATAAAAAGGTGACGGTTGTCCATTAATGCTAGCCCCCACAGTAAACTAAAACAATGTGATTTTTATCTGACAGGAAAGAGAGAAGGAGAGGGAAGAAAGAAGACTTTCCTTGCCAAGGAAAAATTGAACTTCACAGTTAAAGTGTGAGATTTTTGAAGTACCACAAATGTGTGCCTGACTACATGAGAGAACACACGCAGTTCTCTCTCGGTTGGCTTTACCTCCCACTGTGCCTATGGCTTAAAGTTAAGGGGGAAATGGAAACTTTCTGAAAGAAGGAAATGTTAGCCAACAAAAGGAGAGAGGGAGAGAAACTGACTATTTCAGGGCAATACAGCAAGTACCAATACTTTGTGCACTCTGTTCATACAGTCTGAGGTGGTTATATTCACTCCAGACATCAGCACGGTGCCAAGAATACAAACCATAACAGGAATGTTACAGAGAACAAGGGTTTCTTTTTGGCTAAGGTTTCATCTACTGTTTGTTTCCTCAATAATCCACCTGAGAGCACAGCTTTAAAAAGACCTTTGAAACTAGCAAAGTCTCTGAATCCTTCAGGTCTGCCAAAATTCCAGACAAAATAGAAGAAGCATTTCTCTTCTGTCATTTGTGCAAATTCAATTAATGGAGACGGCAAACAATAACCATTTCAAATCATCACTACCTGGGATGCGGCATCAATTAATTTACCTACTTTGTGGTTCCAAAACAATGCTAGAACCTGGCTAGATCAGACCAGATCCATTCACTCTAGCCCTCTGTTTTGAACAGTGACCAGCCAGAGCTCTGGAAAACTTGCAAAAGGGATACAAAAACAATAGTGTTCCGTGTTGTCTGTTGCCAGGATCTGTCATCTAGACATGGAGATTCAATTACACAGAGGTTCAATTTAGCTCTCCTGAATAAATAGTTCCAGTACCTTTATTGCTCAATATTCAACCAAACTGCAAATTTCATGGGGGGAAATAGCATTCCATTAAAAAGGTGGGGAAACTCCTCAAACCCAATTGATTTCAAGAGTTTATATTTGCATAACTAATCTCATTTGCATATACATTAGGAACTCAGGAAATGAATTTTCTTTGTGACAAAATATCTTATGTTGAATCACAAGAGGCCAAGCACATGTAGGCATGCAATTTGAACTATGAGCTTTTGCTCACACGGAACCTCATGTGGGGGTAATAGAGAAGTTCAATATACAATTAGTTCATATTCACTTAAAGCATATTAATGGTGAGCAAGGAGGTAAGGAAAGTAATAATGTGATCAAATCCTTAAAACTATCTGTGGAGGGATAATTTTGTGGAAGAAAACCAGGAACAAAAATAATTCACACATTTATAAGCCAGTCCTTCTGTTCGTGTTCTATAGGTAAAGACAACTCCTCAGCCAGTGCAAAGCCTGTCTGAGCTGGCATTATAATAAAACCTGGGGATTATCCAAATTGTAATGCACTAAGGAGTTTTGCAGTGGCAAATGTGGTATAGGTTTGGTGAATAGCTAGCTGTGATGTCAGAGAATGATCAGAGGGATTACAGCTGCTTAAATGAATGAACATCTAGATAATAGGATATTTGCTTCCACCCTAGTTGTTGATTTTCTCTATAATTGCTACCAGTTGTCTAACAGACAGTCCAGATTTTGTCATTGCCAGTCCATTATTCAATACCTTTCCTGTCTTTTGAAACAGTGTGTTTTTGCTATGAGAATAGTTGCAGGACTAGATTGTCAATGTGGAATAGAAAGTGTTGTTAGTCTTTGGCGATGACCTTTCTGCATTCTTAAGTCCTGCACTTCCACAGTACTGATGTTATCCAGCTGCACAGTCTTTTCTCCCACAGCTTGAGTCTTTTTTGGGGGGAGGGTCAACTTTTTTTAAATTAAACTTTAAAAACTTTACATATATATTGTAGATTCCAAATTTGTTAGACATTTCTCTTTAAACTTCACGTCTTTTCCTCCATGCTGTTCTTAATCCCATTCCGTTTACATACTGCATTTGAATGAAAATAATAATAATAGTAATTAATTATTATTATTATTATTATTATTATTATTATTATTATTATTTATACCCCGCCCATCTGGCTGGGTTTCCCCATTTGACCTGAGACATATTATTCTATTTCAGCACCTTGATAGGTGTGCTGTTCCACATGGACTCTTCTTATGTTCTTGTGGGAAGGGCATACTGCAGGTAAGTGAAGAAAAGGAGAACTGTGAATAAATGGGGAAGCTCTCTCGCTTAATTCCTCCCCCCCCCTCCCCCTGCAGAGTAAACACAAAGAGTCTGTGGCAGACTGAAACTTTTGATGCTTTGGCTGTTCCATACCTGCAAGACAGGCCAGCAGTTAACCTTGCTGTTTCAAAGGAAGGTAAGAGCAACTGCCAGGCAACTGATCCATTCTGTCAAAATGCTAGATGGTTATAAGCCTTTGCTTCTGTCTGCTAATAAAACTTGCTGCAAGGCATCCCCCCCACCCCCCACCCCCCTCTCTCTCTCACACACAGAGAGATTCCAATTTTCTTATTGGGTTAAAAATAGTTCATGATTTTAAAATAGAAGTGTCATTTAATATATTATACAGAACAGTTATTTTTATTTTTATTTTGAAATATGTATATTTGATCTAAACCTTCTAAATCTGATTAATATACATATAAGACAATCCAAAGCAGACTGAAGAACTCACTGAAATCAGCATGTTTAACACCATGTTTGAAAGTGGGGTGGCATGTGGGGGGGTGGGGTGGGGGGGCTTTGAATGCCCCAGGACTTTCTTTGGGTAAGAAGGAAGGTCCCTTGGAAGTCAGCCCCATTCAAATGAATATGTGCTTAGAATTGGGAAGTGTCAACATGAACGTGGAGATGCTTGAAGTTACATCCTGTTTTAGAAGATTCAGGAACAGAGGGGCTCAGTGAAATATTTAATGGAATACTGTGGTACCTCAGTTTGCAGACTTAATCCATGCCAGAAGTCTGTTCTTAAACCCAAACCATTCTTAAACGGAGGCGTGCTTTCCCTAAGGAGGCCTCCCGCCACCAGTGCCCTTCCACCGCTCAGCTTCCGTTCTTAGACCGAGGTAAAGTTCGCAAACCGGGACACTACTTCCGGTTTTGGGGAGTTTGTAAACTAATAGTTCTTAAACAGGGCTGTTCTTCAACCGAGGTACCACTGTAGTGTAGGTGCTGTTTAGGGAAGCTTTTTAATGTTTGATGGATTACTGTATTTTAATATTTTGTTGGAAGCCGCCCAGAGTGGCTGGGAAGAAGCCCAGCCAGATGGGCGGGGTATAAATAATATTATTATTATTATTATTATTATTATTATTATTATTATTATTATTATTGGCTTTGGGCCTTGGACACCAAAGCAACTGATGAGCATTTTTGACAGTTCTGAAAATATATAGTCAGGTGTAAGCCTACAGCTTAAATTTGACTGAGCTGTCACTAGATATATGGATTATTTTTTTAAAAAAATTGCCCAAAACTGTGCTGAGCAAAATATAGCCTGACAACATTATTATTGAAAATGTTAAGAACAACCAGTTTTAAAACTTCTTTGGCTTCTGTATATCTCTGAAGAAACAGGGTCTATGCTCATTCACCACAAGCAAAACATTCCTTTTATTGGTACAAAACTTCCTTTTTTGGCAAATTATGTATGCGCTTGTTGCAAGAGCATGATTTCCCAGAAAGCGTTGCACCCTACCATAATTGTGCATCATTCCCTTCCCTAGCCAAAATTCTAGCCTGCTTGCTATGATGTTAGTTACTCCTGTCAGTGCTGGTCTGCTGCTCAGAATTGTAGGCTATTTTATATCTTCTCCTGCTCTGTAAAGTTGGCTTAACTGAACACCTTTCACCTTTCAATCCTATGTAATAAATGCAAACATGTATATTTTAGCATATATACAGGTAGCAAGATGTGGGTGTATATTTATAATGGAATGACCTACATGTAAGATTCATGCTGTTTCCGATCTGCCGCTGACTTCAGTGTGAGAAATTGCCACGAATCCCATCTGTATGGAATCGTGTGTGAGGAGGGAGAGGGTTCTCTTGTGGGAATCAGCCTGTAGGCTCTTGAGACTTCTCGCTCAATATCTTAACAGTTTTGCATAGGTTCTTGTAAGTTAGAAAGTTTTAAAGATTTCTTTCTCCAGCAGAGCCTCCAAGCAAGAATCAAACCTCATCCTTCTAATTAATTTAAATGAAATCCCATGGCTTCTTTCAATGAAAAACTGCAGATTTCTATTATCCAGGACTGCATGCCACATTAAGTACCTTTCCTTTGTGCAGGGTAGAATTCAAGTAATCTGAAAGATAAGTGCCTCTAAAAATCACTTGGAATGTTATACGAATGAAAAGAAATATACCTCAGATTTAAAGCAGTCTGTAATGCTACTTGGACTGCTTATAAGCCATAAGCAAAACTTGTTGACTTAAAATGTATTCTATCCATTTTCTCTGTAGCTGTGCATCAATAGTTTAGCACACTGCCTGTGAAGAATACAGAGGAGCTTGCAGACAGAGGATCTGGTCATTATCTATTTTTTCTGGATGAATTAGTTGGAAGTTTTACACTTAGCAGCTTGCTGAGATGGATTGGGCCACATGACTAAAAGATTCAACTCAAGTAGAATTATGAAAGTTTGAATAGTATCCCACCTTCTTTGATCTTGTAACTATCGTCACCCTCCATAATATAATGTCAGCACAGGTACAATATAATCTAAGACAGCACTATCATCTCAAATCATATGTGGTTCTGCAATCCATACACAAGATTTGCATATGATGGGTGGGTTGGCATACATACAGAACAAGCAAGGAGCCCGTGGAGGCAAGAGGCAAGTGACAGAGTCTCAAAACAGACCAAGGCTTAGGAATGGGTGGGCCATGTGCATGCTCTGCATTGGAGGTGATGGACCAGGAGAAAGACCTAGGAGTCATAATAGGGAGCCCAAGGAAGATGTTGACTCTGTGTGCCGTGGCTGTGAAAAAGGCAAACTCCATGCTAGTGATCATTAGGAAAGCAATTGAAAATAAGACTGCCAATAACCTCATACCTATACAGATCTATGATGGGACCACCTTTGGAGTACTGTGTACAGTTTCCCCTCAAGAAGCATACTGTAGAGTTGGAAAAGCTTCAGAAAAGAGCACCCAAAATGATTAAGGGGATGGAGCAACTCCCCTATGAAGAAAGGTTGCAGAGTTTAGAGGAAAGGGGAGCAAGAGGCGACATTCTTCACACACAGCCTAGTCAGACTATGGAACTCTCTCCCCCTGGAGGCAAGGATGTCTTTAAAAGAGGACCAGACAAATTCAGGGAGCAGGAGAGGGCTGCCAATGGCTATTCTCTACTTCCGCAGTTGGAGGCAGCAATGCTAGCAGCTGGAAATCACAGGAGATGAGCATGCTCTTGTGCCCCTTTCCACTTGCTGGCTTCCCACAGTCACCTGGATGGCCACTGTGGGAGCAGGATGCTGGACTATATGAGTCCTTGGCCTGATTCAGTCGGCTAAACTTATGTTCTAATGACAGCAGCCCACCCTTGAGGCTGATTTTGGTCACTTATGACATGCAGTCACAGGCAGAGAATCCTTTCCCCATTTCTTTTTATTTATGTGTATTGTTTAGAACAAGAATACACAGCGGAATTATACCAGAAAGATATGGATGTCTCGAACACCCCAGGTAGTGTGGTTGCTGACCTTGAGCCAGACATCCTAGAGAAGAGTCGGACATGACTAAACGACTAAACGACAATTGTTTAGAAAATTCACTTCATTTTCACATTTAGAAAACAAAGGGAATAGAAAAGTGTGGTTGAACATTTGCTGGGTGCCTTTCCCATCTCCAGCTCCTTGAAAGATTCCGTCAACGGTGTCTGTTTACACATCACTTGGGAAGGCAGGTGAACTAATACCAGTGTACTGGACGAAGCAAAGATCACCAGTGTTGAAGCAATGATTCTTCAACATCAACTTCGTTGGACTGGTCATGTTGTGCAGATGCCTGATGATCGTCTTCCAAAGCAACTACTCTATTCCGAACTTAAAAATGGAAAGCGTAATGCTGGTGGTCAACAAAAGAGGTTTAAAGACTGTCTCAAGGCAAATCTTTAAAAATGTAGTATAAACACCAACAATTGGGAAACACTTGCCTGCGAGCGCTCCAATTGGAGAACAGCCTTTACCAAAGGTGTCATGGGCTTTGAAGACACTCAAACTCAGGACACAAGGGAGAAACGTGCTAAGAGGAAGGCACACTTCAACTCCCGCCCAGAAACCAATGTCCTCACTGTGGAAGGACATGTGGATCCAGAATTGGCCTCCAGTGTCACAGACTCACTGTTAAGACCGTGTTCATTGAAGACAATCTTCTTCGGCTACGAGGGAAGAAGACGACTTTCCCTCCTCTCACCATATTTATTGAGACTCCAGCAGTGGACCCTCCTTCCTGCTTCATCAGCCCAATGTGATCTGAGAAGGGATAGCTGCAGGAAAGCCTGCTTCTTTGTTTTTAGGTTTCTCCATGACAGTGAATTCAATAGGACTTCATGAGTAGGCTTATCTGTTTTGTGTCCTGTTGTCATATATTCCCCCTCTTTTTTAAACTATGTGTTCAAAATGCAATATATGTGGAGATGTGCATAGCCCCTTCATCCTCTCACAACAAGTTTTTCTTTCCCACCTTGTCTACTTTTCTTTTTTATTAACGGTCTAAAAGAAATGAGTTTTGTCCATGGCTTAAGAGCATGTGGTATTGTACAATTAGACTTATTTGATTTGTCCTCATAGTTTTCTAGCTTAAATACCTGCCTTTGCAGTTTCCTTTTCTCTTGCTGAATATTAAGGATGGTGTAGAATAATGGTCCCTCTCACTCACTCAGTCAAATTTAGTGATATACTATATGCAGCCTTGATATGTCTCATTAGGGACTCATTTACATGAACCGGAGATACAGCGCCAGTCAAATCCGTCATCATTCAGAGAATTTTACCTTGGAATTCCCCCAGTTAGGAACTCCCAGGGACCAATTGTATCAACTAGGGAGTCTTTTATAGGGCACAGATACCTTCCCGTACAGCTAGGGACTTGCCAGCTGACAAGACTCTAATGAGGTTAATAGCTACTAAAAGATATTTCACAAGAACAGTTAAGGTATCTGGTCTTGGCTAAACTTAATTACATGGCTGATTGCATGAAACTTCGAGTGCTGAAGGCTAATGTATGAATTTGCAAAATGTGAAGGACAACATGCACAAAAGGGTATCAAATGAAATGGAATAATTTTCTCTATAAAAAGGCTGCCCCACTTCTGACTATTTTAATCCACTTTGCCATTAGGTCTGTACACCTAATTATTAGAAACAGCTCTACCATGAGGCAGCAGGAGGAGGCAGATTTCGGGTTCCGCTGAAGGTGGTGTAAGAAGAACCTGCTGGATCAAACCAAAGGCATGTCAAGTCCAGCATTCCATGCTCATAGGGTTCAACCAGATGCCCATGAGAATCCCACAAGCAGCACATGGGGGCACTTAGGTTCTCCCACTCAGGTTCCCCAGCAGCTGGTATTCAGAGCCATGGGGCTTCTGATAATGGAGGTTGCAAACGAAAAAGCTAATTTGATCATTGTTCACAGGATAGATTTCCATCTTGGACATGAGATGAATAAGCAAACACGAGCAATTTCCTCTTCTGTTTCCATTTTCACTGGAATTCTCCAAGCATCCCTAGAAACAAGATAATAAACCCTAGAGCAACAGGATAGCACCCCTGAGAGGTGTTAGGAATATGACAGTCTGATGGTCTTAGCAGTGACAGTGGCCTGGGGGATATGTACCGTATTTTTTGCTCCATAAGACGCACTTTTTTCCTCCTAAAAAGTAAGGGGAAATACCTGTGCGTCTTATGGAGCGAATGGTGGTCCCTGGAGCTGAATTGCCCAGGGGCCAAAAGCAGATTGTGCTTTTTATTTTACAAAGAGAAAAGGGGGTGTTGAAAGGACCCCGCTCAGCAGCTGATCAGCAAGAGATCGGGAGAGAGATAAGAGTCCCGGCTCCCTTTCAGCCCCGCCCTCCTTTGTTGAATGTGCTGCAGAGGGAGGTTGTTTGTTTCCCCAGGACATGTGACTGGCTGATTAGATTATCTGTCTGGAAACAGTAGAAATGGCTCCCTTTCCTTAAGATTTTTCAGAAATGTGAGTTAAACCCCATAAAAATGGGGCTTTTCCTCTTTGCTTTTCCCCCTTTGCAAAAGGAGCTTTGCTTTTCCCCCTTTGCAAAAAAAGCTGCAAAACCTTTAGCTGATCCTCAAAAAAAAAACAAAAAAACAGGGCTTTTCCCTTTGCAAAAAAAGCTGCAAAACTTTTAGCTGATCCTCAAAAAAGGCCTTTTGCCTTTGCAAAAACAGCTGCAAAACTTTTAGCTGATCCTCAAAAAAACCAAACCCCAGGGCTTTTCCCTTTGCAAAAAAGCTGCAAAACTTTTAGCTGATCCTCAAAAAAAACAAAAACAAAAAAAAAAACAGGGCTTTTAGAGGAGGAAAACCAGAAAAATATTTTTTTCTTGTTTCCTCCTCTAAAAATGAGGTGCGCCCTATGGTCCGGAGCGTCCTATGGAGCGAAAAATACGGTACCTTGAGAGAAGAGGGGTGCCCCAAAAGCATCATGCACAGTGACCTCACACATTCGGCCACTGGTGGCTCCACCTGCAGGGTCACAGGAACCAGAGGTTCCATCCCAGGCAGCAATTCTAGCAGAAAGAAACTTCAGCATCTTAGCAGACTTGCAGAGAAGCCGGGTAGGCCCTGAGAATGTGCATTTTCTGCACCATCCCCTTTGCCAGTGCTTCAGTCCTTGCATCCATGTTGTTCTCTTGTTGCTGAGGTTTGCAAGAGCTAGGGTGAATGTCTTCCTTTGTGCCACAAAAGGATGGTGGAAATATTTGTCTCAGTTTGCATTTGTGGCCCTATCAGGTAGAAAAGCAGGGTATAAATAAACAAATCAATCAATAAGTAGGCACATCTTCCAAATCCATAGTTTTCTGAAACTTTATGTAAACTGAAACACAGCCATCCTTTGGAATCTGCACTTGTCCAAATTTCCCACAAACAATTCTCCCAAACAATGATTATATAAATGCCTATCAGGGACAAAGTAGTGGCACCACATTCTGTAGACCAGGGATGGCCAACTCCTAAGAGACTGTGATCTACTTACAGAGTTAAAAACTGGCAGTGATCTACCCCTTTGGGGGGGGTTCAGGTCAAAGTTGTTGAGCTTTTTTGGGGAAACCAGTGATCTACCACAGACATCCAGTGATCTACCGGTAGATCACAATCTACCTGTTGGACGTGCCAGCTGTAGACCATCATATGCCTATAGGATCCCAAGAAGTACTGTGTGCCCCAGAGGCCCAACTGGCCTCAGTTAGAATATGGGCATTTAGTGTTCCCAGTTCCAGGCTCTGCAACATGCTTCTAGCCAAGATTCAGCAGGCATCCTTGTTTTTGACTTTCAGACATCGAGTGAATACCTGTTCAGGCCAACAGGCCTATGCAGCTATTTAAGACCGCTGATGTCATTTTAGGGATCATTTTGTACCATGCTTAATGGCGTTTTATGTTTTATTTTGAATATCTTACACCCCTGATATTTTAAGAGATGGTGATACATAAATAGATAAATATAGTGACCTGTAAAGGGACAATTTCTGCTGTTGCACATAAACCTTTGGTGTGCTCTTCCTTAGGGGAAGCTCCATCAGTTACGCCTTTCAGATGTCTTTTGAAGATAGGTCTCCCCAGACTTTTCCTGATCTTTAAGTTGGGCCCTGTCTTTTAGTATTTCACAATGCTTTATTGCATGGAAAAAAACCAAAACTTTTGCTACTGTTTATTTATTTAACTTATTAGTCACTTGTCACCCAAAGGTGTCCAAGCACCTTACAGAAATATATATATCCATCTATATATATTAAAATGTTCCCATTGCCTTGCTCCGTAACCACTGGACCAAAGTGCATCAAATTTAGGACAAAGCGTAACATGACCATGAGGAAGGATCTAGCATAATAAAAATTCAAAAAAACCACACCTGTCATGCCTAAAATATAGAATAAAGGCAAAAAAAATGGCGCACACATTACGTGTCACCAGCAACAGAACTGAAGACTTTGAACAACAACCAATAGAAAGGCTCATCGCAGGGCAGCGTCACAGACTGTGCGCCGAACAAGAAACCTCCTTCACCTCAGTCAGCCATTTTCAGACAGCAGGGACAACCCCCCATTAATCTCCCTAGCCTCAGCCTCTGCCAAGGGCCTGACCGCCAAAAAAACAGTTAAGAGGAAGGCCTAAACTCTTCTTAGTAGTTTCAGCTCCAGGCAGGAAAAGGTTTTTAGGCCCGGGCCATACCATTCCTTATGGCGGGGGGGGGATGTAGGATGAGAAAGCTCAGCAACTATGCTTCGCTCCCTATCCTGTCTCCACACACAATCCTTTCTGCACTGCTGTATCGCTTTACAAACGAAACTCCAGTTATCAGAAGAGGAAAAAGCGCCGCACACAAATGTATAAGGACCCTACCAGTTCCCCACCACCCCTCCTTGCATCGTTATGGTCCCTTCTGACCCCAGGCTCAATGCCAGAGCGGACTGTACCATGTATCAGGTTTCCAGAGGGGGGGAGGAGATAGTAAATCTAGGGCAAGGGTTTAATTCTATTAGAGGGGCATTTAAGAGAGAGACCAAGGTTCGAATCTCGCTACTAAGCTCGCCGAGTGACCCTGGGCCAGCCTGAGCTACAACACAGGGTTGTTGCGGCTGGGACAAACCAGACGTCAGCCCGGGGTACTACTACTACCACTACTACTACTACTAATAATAATTCTTATTATGAAATGAGGTGGAGGGAACCATTTATACCCACTTGAACTCCTTGGAGAAAAAGGGGGCCTACAAATGCTATGAGCAGCTTCACCCTACAAAACCTGTGGCTGCTGTGGTTTTGGAAATGTTTTTGCAATGCTTAGGTGTAATGTTGAGTTTATGTTAGGTTAGAAGCTGTGGGGAGGAAGGCGAAAACGGGGGAAAGACAAACAGGAGGCAGGCGGAAGTTCAACGGGAGAAGCTGTGGGGAGGAAGGCAAAAACGGGGGAAAGACAAACAGGAGGCAGGCGGAAGTTCAACGGGAGAAGCTGTGGGGAGGAAGGCGAAACGGGGAAAGACAAACAGGAGGCAGGCGGAAGTTCAACGGGAGAAGCTGTGGGGAGGAAGGCGAAACGGGGGAAAGACAAACAGGAGGCAGGCGGAAGTTCAACGGGAGAAGCTGTGGGGAGGAAGGCAAAATGGGGGAAAGACAAACAGGAGGCAGGCGGAAGTTCAACGGGAGAAGCTGTGGGGAGGAAGGCAAAAACGGGGGAAAGACAAACAGGAGGCAGGCGGAAGTTCAACGGGAGAAGCTGTGGGGAGGAAGGCAAAACGGGGGAAAGACAAACAGGAGGCAGGCGGAAGTTCAACGGGAGAAGCTGTGGGGAGGAAGGCAAAAACGGGGGAAAGACAAACAGGAGGCAGGCGGAAGTTCAACGGGAGAAGCTGTGGGGAGGAAGGCAAAAACGGGGGAAAGACAAACAGGAGGCAGGCGGAAGTTCAACGGGAGAACCGTGGGGAGGAGCAAAACGGGGAAAGACAAACAGGAGGCAGGCGGAAGTTCAACGGGAGAAGCTGTGGGGAGGCAAGCGAAAATGGGAAATACGGAGAGGAGGCAGGCGGAAGTTGAACAAGAGAAGCTGTGGGGAGGAAGGTAAAAGTGGGGGGGAGGGAGAAAGAGGTGCCAGGCAAGAGTTCAACAGGAGAAGCTGTGGGGAGGAAGGCAAAAACGAAATACGGAGAGGAGGCAGGCGGAAGTTCAACGGGAGAAGCTGTGGGGAGGAAGGCAAAACCGGGGAAAGACAAACAGGAGGCAGACAGAAGTTCAACGGGAGAAGCTGTGGGGAGGAAGGCAAAACGGGGGAAAGACAAACAGGAGGCGGGCGGAAGTTCAACGGGAGAAGCTATGGGGAGGAAGGCAAAAACAGGAAATACGGAGAGGAGGCAGGCAAGAGTTCAACGGGAGAAGCTGTGGAGAGGAAGGCAAAATGGGGGAAAGACAAACAGCAGACAGGCGGAAGTTCAACGGGAGAATCTGTGGGGAGGAAGGTAAAAGTGGGGGGGAGGGAGACAGAGAGGTGCCAGGCAAGAGTTCAACGGGAGAAGCTGTGGGGAGGAAGGCAAAACGGGGGAAAGACAAACAGGAGGCAGGCGGAAGTTCAACGGGAGAAGCTGTGGGGAGGAAGGTGAAAGTGGGGGGGAGGGAGACAGAGAGGTGCCAGGCAAGAGTTCAACGGGAGAAGCTGTGGGGAGGAAGGCAAAAACAGGAAATACGGAGAGGAGGCAGGCTGAAGTTCATCGGGAGAAGCTGTGGGAAGGAAGGCAAAAACAGGAAATACGGAGAGGAGGCAGGCAAGAGTTCAACGGGAGAAGCTGTGGGGAGGAAGGCAAAACGGGGGAAAGACAAACAGGAGGCAGGCAGAAGTTCAACGGGAGAAGCTGTGGGGAGGAAGGTGAAAGTGGGGGGGGGAGACAGAGAGGTGCCAGGCAAGAGTTCAACAGGAGAAGCTGTGGGGAGGAAGGCAAAACCGGGGAAAAACAAACAGGAGGCAGACAGAAGTTCAACGGGGGAAGCTGTGGGGAGGAAGGCAAAACGGGGCAAAGACAAACAGCAGACAGGCAGAAGTTCAACGGGAGAAGCTATGGGGAGGAAGGCGAAAACGGGGAGGGAGAAAGGAGGCAGGCGGAAGTTCAACAGGAGAAGCTGTGGGGAGGAAGGTAAAAGTGGGGGGAGGGAGACAGAGAGGTGCCAGGCAAGAGTTCAATGGGATAAGCTGTGGGGAGGAAGGCAAAAACAGTAAATACGGAGAGGAGGCAGGCGGAAGTTCAACGGGAGAAGCTGTGGGGAGGAAGGCAAAATGGGGGAAAGACAAACAGCAGACAGGCGGAAGTTGAACAAGAGAAGCTGTGGGGAGGAAGGTAAAAGTGGGGGGAGGGAGACAGAGAGGTGCCAGGCAAGAGTTCAACGGGAGAAGCTGTGGGAAGGAAGGCAAAAACAGGAAATACGGAGTGGAGGCAGGCGGAAGTTCAATGGGAGAAGCTGTGGGGAGGAAGGCAAAACGGGGGAAAGACAAACAGCAGACAGGCGGAAGTTGAACAAGAGAAGCTGTGGGGAGGAAGGTAAAAGTGGGGGGGAGAGAGAGGTGCCAGGCAAGAGTTCAACGGGAGAAGCTGTGGGGAAGGAAGGCAAAAACAGGAAATACGGAGTGGAGGCAGGCGGAAGTTCAATGGGAGAAGCTGTGGGGAGGAAGGCAAAACGGGGGAAAGACAAACAGGAGGCAGGCGGAAGTTCAACGGGAGAAGCTATGGGGAGGAAGGTGAAAGCAGGGGGAGGGAGACAGAGAGGTGCCAGGCAAGAGTTCAGCGGGAGAAGCTGTGGGGAGGAAGGTGAAAATGGAAAGACAAACAGGAGGCAGGCGGAAATTCAACGGGAGAATCTGTGGGGAGGAAGGCGAAAGTGGGGGAAAGGCAAACAGGAGGCAGGCGGAAGTTCAACGGGAGAAGCTATGGGGAGGAAGGCGAAAACGGGGGGACGGAGACAGGAGGCAGGCGGAAGTTCAACGGGAGCTGTGGGAAGGAAGGCAAAAACGGGGGAAAGACAAACAGGAGGCAGGCGGAAGTTCAACGGGAGAAGCTGTGGGGAGGAAGGTGAAAGTGGGGGAGGGAGACAGAGAGGTGCCAGGCAAGAGTTCAACGGGAGAAGCTGTGGGGAGGAAGGCAAAAACAGGAAATACGGAGAGGAGGCAGGCGGAAGTTCAACGGGAGAAGCTGTGGGGAGGAAGGCGAAAGTGGGGGAGGGAGACAGAGAGGTGCCAGGCAAGAGTTCAATGGGATAAGCTGTGGGGAGGAAGGCAAAAACAGGAAATACGGAGAGGAGGCAGGCGGGAGTTCAACTGGAGAAGCTGTGGGGAGGAAGGCAAAAATGGGGGAAAGACAAACAGGAGGCAGGCAGAAGTTGAACAAGAGAAGCTGTGGGGAGGAAGGTAAGTGGGGGGGAGGGAGACAGAGAGGTGCCAGGCAAGAGTTCAACGGGAGAAGCTGTGGGGAGGAAGGCAAAAACAGGAAATACGGAGAGGAGGCAGGCAAGAGTTCAATGGGAGAAGCTGTGGGGAGGAAGGCAAAAACGGGGGAAAGACAAGCAGTAGGCAGGCGGAAGTTCAACAAGAGAAGCTGTGGGGAGGCCGGCAAAAATGGGAAATACGGAGAGGAGGCAGGCAGGAGTTCAACGGGAGAAGCTGTGGGGAGGCATGCGCTTTCTCTTTTACATCTTCCTTTTCCATTTCACAAAATGAGCCACAGCAACGCATGGCCGGGTCAACTAGTCTCTCTCTCTCTCTCTCTCTATTTATATATATTCTCCACACACATCATACCATAAGGGAAGGAGGAGGGGAAAGCATATAAATAATAACAAACAACATTAACTAAACTCAAATAAGAAAGAAAGAATAATCCCACACACACATTCATTTATTTATTTTATCTCAAAAAATATATGCACCACCTGATTGTAAACAAACTTCAAAGCTGTTTAATTTACAGAAAAAGAACTATCTGCCCCCCACTTAAGGACACTTTAAGCAATGGCAAAAAGACTTAACTAAATTTATCTGGCAAGGGAAGAAACCAAGGATTAAATATAAAATACTAATATATGATAAAGAAAGAGGAGGCTTCTCTCTGCCAGATTTAAAACTGTACTATGAAGTGTCCTGTCTCTGCCGGCTAAAGGAATAGATAACTTTAAAAAATTCAGAGATATTATATCTTGAGGGACCTGATAACAGATTTGGATGGCATGCATATTTGTGGTATGAGAAGACCAAAGTACAATAAGGTTTTTTGAAGCATGTGATAAGAAAAGCTATTTATGGAGTATGGGAAAAGTATAAAAACTTGTTGGAGCAAAAGACACCATGGTGGCTTTCCCTAAAAGAAGCCGTATCTAAAAAATTAATAAATGCAAAAACTGAGTTGGCAACTTACAGTTGCTCACTGAAGGTGAACACCAATTAAGATTAAGAGATATGGAAGACATAAGGCAGTTAGTCACAGATTGGTTACAATATTATCAAATAAATGAAGTGTTTAAAGCAGATAAGAAAAGAGAATACAGAAATTTCAAGGTTTGAAAGGGAATTATTGGGAGAAAATGTGAAATTATTGTCTAGAATGTATAAATTGTTGCTAGAATGGCATACAAAAGATGAAGATGTGAAAGCAGTTATGATAAAATGGGCACAAGATATAGGACACAAGGTTCAATTTGAGTCTTGGGGGAAATTGTGGAAAGAAAATTTGAAATTTACAGTGTGCTGTTCGTTGAAAGAAAACTATATGAAAATGATGTATAGGTGTATAGATGGTATTTAACACCAGTAAAACTAGCAAAGATGTATGGATCTGCCTTGAATGTATGTTGGAAGTGTAAAGAAAGGGATGGCACATTCTACTGTAAGTGGTGGGTATGCAAGGTACCAAAAACTTTCTGGGAGATGATTTATAACGAACTGAAGAAAATGTTTAAATTTACATTTGTGAAAAATCCAGAGGCTTCTTTGTTAGGCATTATAGGTACAGAGATTCTGAGAGAGCAAAAGAGACTTTTTATGTATCCAACAATAGCAGCAAGAATATTATTTGCCCAGAAATGGAAAGAGGACAAAGTCTCAACTAAAGATGAATTACTGGTGAAGATGATGGACTATGAAATGGTGAAAATGACCGGGAGAATCAGAGACCAGGATGAGAAGAATTTCAAGATGGAATGGGAAAAATTTATTATTTTTTTAAAAAAGAACATTGTAAAGAATTAAAAACTTAGAGTAATACTTGTAAAATATGGAAAATAATGTTGAACTTAATGATATTCATAATAACTGGAAAATTTAATGATAATCTGGAAAAAAGTGCATTGATAATGGAAACCAGGAAAGGGCAGGGGAAAGTCAAGGGATTCAAAGAACCCCAATTGTAAAGGGACTGTTATGTTTAATTTGAAAAGTTTTATGAAAATTTAATAAACAATATTTTTTAAGAAAAGAACTATCTGCCTCCTCCTTTTAACCTCCTGCTGTCTTAATAGTTTATATTGGTGGCTTTACCATAGCTGTCAACTTTTGGATTTGGAAATAAGGGATCAGCAGCCTCACCTATGACAGTCACATGGCAGTGGTGGGCGGAGCCAGAAGCAAAAGTGGGCGGAGCAGCTAGAACGCGGCGTTCGCGCTCTTCCCTAGATCAAGCTGCTTTGGGCTGCTGCTGCCGCCGCCGCCGCTCCGTCTTTTGCGTGGCAACGTGGCCGGGATCGGTGCCTTGACATCGGTCAGGAGTGGCGGGCCTCAGCTCAGCCGTGCGGCGCACTCTCCGGCTTCCTGCTGCTGCTGCTGCAGTGCTGCAGCCCCTGCTCGGCTTGTGAGAGCAGAATGCAGTTGTGTCACCCCCACCCCCACCCCCTTCCCCTCCCTCCGTGCAACCTGCCTCGCCAAGCGGCCATTAGAGCCGCCAGGCAAATCGAACCTTTCGCAGGGCAAGCCCCCGCCACGCACCCACCCTCCCCCCGCCAGAAGGGCTGAAGACGGGATTGGTTGATTGGTTCATTCATTCTACCTTGCAATCCACGCCACAGATCTGTCCTCAAGGAGCCTGTGCTGAGGGAACCGAGATTGCCAGTTTATTATTATTTTCTTTTTCTTTCCTTTTTCTGGGGACGGGGGGGGACACGTCCACGGCTTCAGTAAAACTCTCCTCTGTCAGAATCTAGTCAGGCAGAGGTGGGGGGGGGAGAGAAAAGGGGCTGTGGGGCCCAAGGCCATCGCCGTCTTCCGTTTGTTTAGGATAGCGCTACTAATGTGTAGGATGTTTTGCAGGGAGAAAAGTGTCCTGATGAGTTGTGTGTGTGTTGAGAAGTTCGCCATCCAGGAACAGGCAGGCACAGTGGAAATGAGGGGAGGGGGGTGTACAGGAAACTGGCCAACTTGCTGCATAGCAACATCTTGGACCAAGCAGGCTAAAATATTAACAGCAAACCTGCAACTAGGAAAAGGTGCACTTGCAGGCTTCTTTCGCCACAGTCTGGAGCCGATTCAAAGCGGGGCAGCGCAAAGGAGTTCTGGGAGGGACCAGCGAGTGGCAGCCGGGGCGGCCAATGAAGGCTCAGCTAGGTGGTTTGGTTTTTTTTGTTCTGCTCCCCTGGCTTGCAGCATCCAATCCTTAAAGGCAGGAGGCGGGATTTCTTCGCTGCAGTCTTTAACCCTTCATCGCCCGTGACTTGTGAGCAGTCCTTTGACAACCCGGGAATATACGGGGTTTTTGAGTCATCCGGGGGAGCAGCGGGAAACACGTTTAAAAACGGGGGAATCCCGGCCAATCCGGGATACTTTACAGCTCTGTGGCTTTACTAATGTACACTGCTGTGTGTGTCTCACCTTATCCATATCACCGAAAAGGATATTTGTTGACTTCACTCATATAAATTTGAGTATCTCTTTGCACTGATAAGGGTTAGAAACTCGCTTTCTAAAAACTATCCCTGTTAGCAAGCTGCTTTTTGTTCCCTGTGCTGCATTCTGTTCTGTTTCTGCACTTTTGTAAAATCACAGTTTGCACACAGATCCAGCTCTATCTGATTTTTTAATGCAGACAGATCAAAGATCTAGAATAGATAATAAATAGAACTAAAATATGTTTGAATTACTACTTTGTGCAATAGCTTAATTAATGTCTGATATAGTTGTGTTGAGTGAATTGCCACGTCATACTCCAAGCTTTATAGAAATCACCAAAACCCCAGACCTAATATATAAACATGTCTTGTTTTGTGCATATTTCATAGTGTACAATTATATTAATGCTTTTTTCTGTTATAAATTACTTTCCCAAGCATAAGGCACTATATCAGCACTTTAATGTTCACATTAATTATTGCCTTTAATGGGAAGCTCGGTGGAATTAATAGCTTGTATGATAATGTAACTTCGAATTTAAAGGAGCACTGGCAACACACAGAAAAGAGCGACAGCCCCAAGTGATTTTCTGTTGGAAATCATGCTGTATCCCCAAAGAAACTGAAGCAGCGAAATGGTGCAGGGAGTGTTATTTCTGGCCTAGCACCATAAGCAATGTGTCTCTCTCACCTTCTAATCAGATGCTTCGTATTGATCTTCCCTGAAGGCACACAAAATTACCATTCTGACTCAGACCACTGGTCCATGCAAGCCACTGCTGTGTGCTCTTATTGGCAACAAGTCTCTGTGGACTCAGGCAGCAGAGGTCTTCTCAAGTTGTGTTACCCGAGACATGTTAACTGGAAATGCCAGGGACTTCTAAGCATGCACCCCACCACTCAGTTATAGCTGCCTCCCTTTTGATGAACCACTTGCTGAAAGCTGCCACTCCACTCTATTAGAAAAAAAAATAGTTAGAGTGTGTTGCTAATAATACCAAGTTCACAGGTTCGATCCCCATATTCCTGCATTGCAGAGGGTCGGACTGGATGATTCTCAGGGTCCCTTCTAGCCAGTGCTTTTTTCTGGGGGGATGCAGGGGTACGCACACCCCTAAACATTTTGTGAATCTTTGTACTTTTGTCCATTTATTGTATTTATTTTTCCTGATTTGAATGATAAAATGGTGGTTTTCTTGAGTCAAAATGAGAGTACCCCTAAACAGTTTTTAAGAAAAAAAGCACTGCTTCAAACTCTGGGAATCTATGAAACCAGGGAGGGATGAGGAGTAATGTGCAGACCTCCGTAGTCTGAAGGTGCCCTCTTTTGTTTCCTTTGGGAGAGGCTGAGGAAGTGGCCATCAGCCTCTAGCTGCTTCTGCAGACTTTGTTTTTTCTCAGCTTGGAAGTCTGTTGAGGGAGGAAAAGGAAACGAATCAAAGTATTTAGTTTCCATGACAACTTTATCACCAGGACACTGACACCTTTTTTCAAGTCCTGGAATCACCCCAGGGCAACATCTAATTCCTTTCCCTGCAGGGTTGGGCAGCTTAAAAACTCAGCCTGTGACAGAGGGAGGGAGGTCTTTTCTCTGAGTGGATTTCAGCTTGAGCGCTGGGCTAAAGCCCAAGAAAATACTGGGGATCCTTAGCAGTGTAGCTCAGTGTTGTGTACCTTCTGGAGACTTTTTAATATCGGGGAGCATATGCTGGATGAGATGGACTGCTCCCTCCCCATGCAGACCCCAAAAGATGGCACTTCTGACCAGAGGCAGAGCTAGCTGCTGTGCACCCGGGGGGGGGGGCCATGGGGCGGGGCAAGCATCCCAGGGGGCGGGGTGAGCGTCCTGGGGGTGGAGCAAGACTCCCATGGCAGCCTGCTTCCTGGGCGGAGGGGGGGGGAGCCGTGCCACTTTGCCAGCAGCCTTCCTCCCTTCCCTCTTCCTTTTGACTGCTCAGGGGAGGCTCCCCCCCCCCGGAAGCAATGGCACGCCACCCGCCCACGACTCCCAAGCCTCCCCTGAGTTGTCAAAATGAAGGGGGAAGGGGGAAAGACCGCTGGCAAGGTGGCACAGCTCTGTCCCTTCCCCCAACGGCTCTGGGTAGTCTTGAGAGTCGCAGGCAGGCGGCGTGCTGAATGTCACCCCCCTCAGTGATGACACGTGGGGCAGACTCCGCCGCTGCTTCTGACCTATCCTAATAGGATTTCTAGTTTTTCCTTCTCCTTTTAAGCATTTTATATGTCTGTTGTAATTTTTGTTATGTGATTGGTGCCACAGACCCCCTGGGGTCTGCGGACCACCAATTGGGAACCACTGGTTTAGAGTGTAGAGCTTCCTCTAGAGATTTCAGGCTGGGGAAGGCAGAGGTGGGGTTCCCTCAGCAACCTTGGTCAGCCCTCTGGCATCTAAGATAAAATTTGAGGACTTTAGAGTCCCAGCATATTCTTGAACTGCAGTATCCCATTAGCATATCTGTTCTGTCCCCACTACACTGTCTGGTGACACATGTAGCTTGACAGGCAGGTAAACCCCTCTGTCCTTTATAAAGAGACTGTTTCAGCAATCTAACTTTATTTAAAAGACAAAGATCGGGTAAAACAAATGGAACCACCCTCCCCTCTGCCAACAACTGCCAGCAACTGCCATCCGTTGCAACATTCTTTCTGGCCAGTAGGTGGAGCTGCATCAAGAAACGTACAATAGCAATAATATACAACTTAATATGTGCCGAAGGCACAACAATATCCATTATGGAAGTCCCTTTCAAAAATACACATACAAGGAAGCTGTAAAATGTGTTTAAATAAAAACGAAAAAAAAAGTAAAAGGAGACACCTCTCTGACTGCTACGCTTGGTTACAAAAATGAAGAGTCCTCATATTTAGAGAAGCCATGACAAGTTCTCCAGGGCCACATCATTCCTGTTACTCTCTCTCTCTCTTTCTTTCTTGGACTACATTTGCCTTTTTTATTTTTTGTTCTAAAAGACAAGGGGGAGGGGCAGCAGGAAGACTTCATATGCAAATATACAACTATTATTTCTTTGTTTAGCTGCTGCTTGAGTGTATGAACTGGACAAGTGACTGACAGTTGCCTGTGGGAGCACATGGATCTGCCAGTGAGCTAGCACATCAGAAGTCATTGTGTGGAGCCACAGGCTGTATGGCGGGGGGGGGGGCTCCCTGTGGTATCCATGGCAGCTGCGAGAGGCTGATGTGGGGGGCTTGAAATAAGGCCACTGCAATTGCATAAACGTTATTTATTTATTCATTAATTTCACTTATTAGTTGTTTGTCACCCAAACATCTCCATGTGACTTACAGCAAATTTTAGTTTAGTTGAAATTCCCGCATTGCAGGGAGTAGAACTAGATGGCCATTGGGTCTGGTTGAACTCTACAATTCTATTATTTCATGAAATGAAGACCCTGGCATTGAGGAAGCATGTTTTCCTCCATGTCCTGAATATTATTCTGCATGTTGTCTTACCCCTACCCCCAAATTCCACTCTCCTCTTCCTCATTGCTCTTGTTCTCTCCCGCTGTAAGCATGTGTGTGTGTGTGTGTTTGTCCTCAGGGAATGTCAGGGAATCCAGGGTTCCTCTGTACAGTGCAGAGAGAGGTAGTCTTGCAAATTACCGGTAAAACTTTTTAGGGACCCATCTCATAAATAAATGAAGAGGACTCTAAATTCACAGAGTGGACAGATCCATCCCAAACTGTGTTGAATTCTGATCATTTGCAAGCCTTGCAAAGTGTTACGGTTTGCCTATTTAAGAAAACAATTAGTTTAATGGAAATGTAAGGGCAGCTGGGAATGAGTGCTTGTAGAAAACGAGATGAATTCATTTTCTTATCTTTGAGGGAATCCATGGCAGTGAGAGATTGACAGCTGCCTCCTTTGGCAGCTTTTGAATTTAATGGAAAGGACCAGGTTTTCTTTGTGGGGGGAGGCAGGTGGAATTACAATACACTTCCTTGCATTCTGATTTGTGTAAGCTGTTGCTTCTAAGAAGGAGCACAATCTTCCATTCTCTTGTGTAAGTCTGAAATGACTGGTCTTCAGTGGAGCTTCTGCAAGAGACCTACTCATAGTTGTGCCCTATGACATCCAAGGATATTGCTGAATCTTCATTTTCCTAGCAATGCTTCAAGCCCATTTGTTTCTAAACAATAAGCACACACCCAGACTCCAGAGCCAACAGGCACAAACAGGTACAAATCAGCACTGTTCTCTGCTGCTTATTTTGCCAATTTGCAAGGCTAGGCTTAGTTAGGTCACTCCTTGTCATCATGGGAGGAAAGGTTATCAAGCTTTTTGTTCTTCCATTCCACCATGCAAACTCCTTCAAGTAAAGGAGATCTGAGCTGGTTGCTCCAAGCTCTGACTGCATGGCTTAAGCAAACCATCTTATAAAGGTGCAATTTCACTTATCTCCAAGAGGTGGCTCTCTTTGTGGTTTGTCCCCCCCCCCCTAGACTCAGTCCTCTTCGATTCCGTCTCTTTGTTTTTCATTTTTCCCCTCTTCCGTCCACTTGCTTCCGCTGCTAATCACCATTAAGGAGGAGCGACTCATGCCTTCTAGGCCTCATTTTGATTGTACTTTCTCTCTATTCTTTGTTTTCCTCTCCGCCTCTGCAAACACACCCCTCCATCTTCACCTTCCCTCTTTCTCCCCTCTGCTCGAATCCACAATGTTCCTCTCCTCTCCTCCCCTCATTTCCCCAATATAATCCTCTCCTCCAATAATCTCCACAGTCCAAGAGGGTAGCAACTGTCGCTGCTGGAGACCCAGCCACCAAACGTGTGAGCCGTTCCAATTGAAAATGCTTATTGGCTAACCAGTTCTTATATAGCTCTTTAACATGCAATAAATTTATTGTTCTTTTATATTTTTCTTTCACAAAGTTCCTTTCCACAGTAGTTGAAACCACGCTGGAATAGACCTCCTTTTCTCCTTCCTTTGTGCCTTTGTTTTTAATTCCAAGTCATTTCTTTTCATTTCACATACCTTCGTTATACGTAAATAGTTCATCCTTTGTTGCTGAAAAGCGATGTTTATAACTTCAAGTCCTTTCCGTCGGAGAGATTTAACGCTAATTTGCTCAGATAATTTGCTAATCTATTCTATGATTCTATGATTCTAGGTCTTGGGGCGTCTCACAGCCAGGAATGCACTGTTTCAAGTGCTGAGATTCTCCCTTCCTCAGCACACACCCAAAATCACTGTTGTTTGCCTCTCCTATAGTTTTTATCCATATACCGGTACTCTCAATCTGACTTCCGTGCTCCAAGCCATGGATCTCTTAACAAGTGTACACATCCTTTACAAAAAATGCTCCTCCTCCTGCCTTCCTGTTGGGTCTATCTCTTTTGAATAGGTTACACCACTCAGTTTCTGCATTCTAGTCATGTCTTATCCCACCAGCTTTCAATAATGCCTATTACGTCATATTTCCCATCCTGCATTAAAAGCTCTAATTCATCATCCTTAGAATCATAAAATCCTAGAGTTGGAAGAGACCACAAGGGCCATCCAGTCCAACCCCCTGCCAAGCAGGAAACACCATCAAAGCATTCCTGACAGATGGCTGTCAAGCCTCCGCTTAAAGACCTCCAAAGAAGGAGACTCCACCACACTCCTTGGCAGCAAATTCCACTGTCGAACAGCTCTTACTGTCAGGAAGTTCTTCCTAATGTTTAGGTGGAATCTTCTTTCTTGTAGTTTGAATCCATTGCCCCGTGTCCGCTTCTCTGGAGCAGCAGAAAACAACCTTTCTCCCTCCTCTATATGACATCCTTTTATATATTTGAACATGGCTATCATATCACCCCTTAACCTTCTCTTCTCCAGGCTAAACATACCCAGCTCCCTAAGCCGTTCCTCATAAGGCATTGTTTCCAGGCCTTTGACCATTTTGGTTGCCCTCTTCTGGACACGTTCCAGCTTGTCAGTATCCTTCTTGAACTGTGGTGCCCAGAACTGGACACAGTATTCCAGGTGAGGTCTGACCAGAGTACAGTGGTACTATTACTTCCCTTGATCTAGACGCTATACTCCTATTGATGCAGCCCAGAATTGCATTGGCTTTTTTAGCTGCTGCATCACACTGTTGACTCATGTCAAGTTTATGGTCTACCAAGACTCCTAGATCCTTTTCACATGTACTGCTCTCAAGCCAGGTGTCACCCATCCTGTATTTGTGCCTTTCATTTTTTTTGCCCAAGTGTAGTACTTTACATTTCTCCCTGTTAAAATTCATCTTGTTTGCTTTGGCCCAGTTCTCTAATCTGTTAAGGTCATTTTGAAGTGTGATCCTGTCCTCTGGGGTATTAGCCACCCCTCCCAATTTGGTGTCATCTGCAAACTTGATCAGGATGCCCTCAAGCCCATCATCCAAGTCATTGATAAAGATGTTGAATAAGACTGGGCCCAAGACAGAACCCTGTGGCACCCCACTAGTCACTTCTCTCCAGGATGAAGAGGAGCCATTGATGAGCACCCTTTGGGTTCGGTCAGTCAGCCAGTTACAAATCCACTGAATGGTAGCATTGTCTAGCCCGCATTTTACCAGCTTCTTTACAAGAATATCATGGGGCACCTTGTCAAAGGCCTTGCTGAAATCAAGATAGGCTACATCCACAGCGTTCCCTTCATCTACCAGGCTTGTAATTCTGTCAAAAAATGAGATCAGATTGGTCTGACATGACTTATTTTTCAGAAACCCATGCTGACTTTTAGTGATCACAGCGTTCCTTTCTAGGTGCTCACAGACCGTTTGCTTAATGATCTGCTCTAGAATCTTTCCTGGTATTGATATGCTTGTTTCCCATACTCTGTGCATTAGCTTAGAGACAACTGAAATCATGAGTAATTCCCTCCAGATGCTTCCTTTCTGTAGTTCCTGCCCTTTAGTGGGTTTCTGTAGCACCATGCCAGTTTCCCGTGCATCAATGAAGCTATCATCACAGTATCAGATGTTACCCTGTCATCTGTAATATTGTCTCCCTCCCCCTCAGCATTTTGTTTAAATCTTTGTTTACATCAGCTAGGACTCTTAGTTATCTCTCTGAAGATGAATTTCCATGTCCTTTGTTTTTCAGATCAAGATTATGGTTTGCATATTTTTATATTTCTCAATGTTTTAGTTTTTCACCTTCACTGGTGTATTGTTTCTATTGTAGATATTTGAACTTTGTTGCAAATTCACTCTTAACACACTGAAGCGAAGCACTACCTATGTTGTTGAGAGTAAAAGAACCCCCTTAGCATGTGTTAGGCTAAGGATGTGTTGACCCTTGTTCTAACATTATTAATAATCATACAGTGTGATCTAGTCACTTAGACACAATCTTGACACTTAAATTCCAATCTTTGGTAATTAATACCATGAGGCACGTTTATTTTAATAGTCACACATTCTGTCAATAAATTTTCCTGTTCCATTTTCACTGTTGCTGTGGTTGTAGTTCTTCTAGTAATGTGACAGAAATTAGTGTCCATTCGTCTCATACAGAACTGTGCAATGGCAGAAAGGGACCTGATGGTAACTAATTGGAGGTGCCATGTTCCACACACAAAGATTAATGAACAATTTCTATTAAAAGAGGGGGGAAAGGTTAAACTACTTGATTGATTGCTTCAGCTTCCAAGTGGCCATATACATCATTCATAGTTCTCCCTGTAGCCCATCTGAGGTAATAAATTCATTATAGGGTCCATTCACAGTTCCTATACAGGCTGCATATGACCAATGGCAATATTGTCACAGCGTCTAAAAAATCAAGACCATGAAGATCACAAAAGAATGCAGGATGTCAGAGGACAAGAGGCACAAATATGAAGTGGTGTCATAGGAGCACATGAGAAGGGAACATATTTCACCCACTATATTGAACTTCTAATTCTGTATATTTCAATATTTTCATAATGGATGTAAAGTAAAATGTAGAAGCAAAATGTGAGGTCATATATATTACAAGGAGAGACGTGAACCTGCAAAGACCAGTACTAAAACAATATCCATCAACCCACATAATATTTTAGCATACCTTACAAATGCAATAAAGACTGCAGATTTTTAATATGTAAAATAAATAATCTTTAACGTGTGCTATGAGATAGCTTCCAACCCCAGATGCACTTTGTGCAATAGTTCAGAGCCTCATATTTTTTAAAAAAACTTTGTCCTTGTAGACCATTACCCATGATAAGCCAGCAGACAATACTGCCCAGATACAGAACAGTAACCACAATCCGTTTGTTCTCTGCAGATGAAAAACTGCACACAGTTATTACCCCATGCATGAATGGTCTTTCCATATGGGGTAACAACTTACAACAAGCCCATATCAATGGCTTGAGTAAATAGTTATCCCAATACAAATTATGTTTAAAGGAATTGCCCGAACGTACTTATTCAAGTTTAGGTTGGTGCCAATTTAGGGTGAGGGTTCAATTAAAATTCATTCAGACCGTTCAGCTATTTATAGTAATACACTGCAAATTGCAAAAAGAAAAAGAAAGCAAAGTAACCTTTGATAACTCTTTTCCTAGGATTCAAGTTCATGTAATCTCTGCATCACTTTTCACCCCTGCATTATCTTTACCTTTGCAATGAAAATCACATCCTTATCACATTTGAAAATCACATGCCTCACTTCCCCCTTATCCCGCCCCCTCCCCTTCATAGAAGAACAAAGTCTGCAAAACAGCAGCAGCAGCAACAACAACAACAACAAAGGAGCAAGTTACAACAGAGCAGAAAACTACTCCAGAGTCTTCCCTCCATTCCCTCTCTCAAGAAGCCCCTGCGCCTGTGGGTTTCAAGATGAGTGGGCTTCCTTGCTAAGGGGAACGCCAGATTCAGGGTCAAGGGTGATGAGGTCAGAATGCTGACTCCCATCTGCCTAAGCTTCAGTACAAGCAGAGGTGGAAAGGCTTGCATGTTTCCAGCAGTGATCAAGGCTGCATCCTTTGTTCCACAATCCAGAGTGGCAAAAAGACACACATTTTCTGCCGAAATCATTCTAGCAGTACTAATAAAAGATGACAGTGACACATGTGGAGATGCTGACAACTCTCATGAAGTTGGTGGTTTTGTTCCAAACAAGTGAAGTTGGTTTGAAATAAAAGATCATCTTTTGGGGGAAGCTAATCTTGCTCAGATGAAGAGAAAATGGCAAAAAAATAGTTGAAAGGGTGTCAATACTGTAGTTTAAGTGACATAGGGAAGGGGAAACATCCCATATTCGTGGTGGAAGGGGCAAGAGACCAAAAGCATCAACCTCAACAGAGTCACCACCATCATCTCCACAAAATATTTCTGATGCTGACATTGTGAGAGGCAAGAATGGAAGAACATGGCAAACAAACAAACCCACAGCCAATACGTCACCCCAAAGCATTACTGGCTTAAAATGCATCTAGGCTGTTCTTTTTCTCAATTTGATTTGGAAATGAAAGAGAAGTAGGACAACCCTTGATAGAAGCAGTGAAATAAATGTGGGGGTGAGTAGGATCCAACCATTCCTAAATAACTCATATATTTCTGGCCTGTTAATGTAGCTGGTTATTAATAACAGGACAGAGAAGCTGTCAGCCTTCACTGAGAATATCTTTTGTTAGAAGAAAGCAATTTTCCAGCCACACAGCTGCATGCTGAAAGCAATCCTGCCGTATCAGATAATCAGGCTTCCTATCTGGATCTTGCAGAGAATGAGATGTGAAGCTAACATGGGCTGGTTCTGTCAGATGTTTCTGGTATCAGCAGCGTTTTCATTAGCCAGTGTTGTGGTGAGTCCACATCCTTTGATAAAGATGAGAACACCCAGTGTTTACTGGGGGATGCAGAACAAGTGCTTATCAGAGAGCCACAATGTACTCTCATAAAACTAAACAGGGATTTGCACATTTCTGCTAGATTATTTTCATTTTGAATAGGACACTCTTGAAAACCTCAGTGTTTGGTGCAACAGGAAAAGGGGAAAAAAATGTAACACAATATTCAGGTTCATGAGTATATGGCTGTGTTTCCTTTAACATGTTCATTGTATAATGGATGCTAGTTACCCTCTTTTTGCACACTCCCTAACTCACTTGCGATGTTGATGCTTTGCAACTGGACCCATCAGTCGGGACTCGCCTCTGGCTCATGAACAGTATAGTAAGCCTGGTCAAAACAGCAGAGCTGTGCAGGAAAATAAGTTTCAGTCATCCATAAGCAAGGTAAAGGTAAAGGGACCCCTGACCATTAGGTCCAGTCGTGACCGACTCTAGGGTTGCAGCGTTCATCTTGCATTACTGGCCAAGGGAGCCGGCATACAGCTTCCGGGTCATTTGGCCAGCATGACAAAGCCACTTCTGGCAAACCAGAGCACCGTTTACCTTCCCACTGGAGCGGTACCGATTTATCTCCTTGCACTTGATGTGCTTTCTAACTGCTAGGGACTGAGCAACAGGAGCTCACCCCATCGCCAGGATTCGAACCGCTGACCTTCTGATCAGCAAGCCCTAGGCTCTGTGGTTTAACCCACAGCACCACCCATAAGTATCTGTCTCAAAACACCAAGGGACTCCCTACAACTTCCACTCAGGGCATTGTGATCTGGGGTGGGAAAAGGAACACCCACTGGGGCTTTTCCTGCATAACACATCCAGAGTTTGGGACTCACAAAGTTGTGAGCTGGTTGGGCCTCCTCAGCACAGGTATGGCCAGGTGAGGTGTGAACTGTCAGAACACGGCTTCCAATGCAGGATGCGCTCAACCGGCTCTCACTTAGGTTCCTTCCTTCCTTCCTTCCTTCCCCTCCTCCTCCTCTTCTTCTTCTGCAATCACTCGTAGCCCATAAGATAGTCTTCCATGAACGTGGTGTTAACAGTGAGTCTGTAAGTGACTGTGGAGGCCAATTCTGGATCCACATGTCCTTCCACAGTGGGGGCATAGGCTTCCCGGCAGGTGTTGATGAAACTGAGGATTTGTTCTCCAACTGGAGCGCTCGCAGGCTTGTGACTCCCAGTTGTCAGTCTTTATCCTACATTTTTAAAGATTTGTCTTGAGAGCGTCTTTAGGCAGCAGGGAGACCACAAAGTGTGAGTGTTCCTGCAGTTGTGAGTAATTGTTGCAGCTCTCATTGTTTAAGCAGTAATCATCATCATCAACCTTTTATTGGCATCAAACAAACATACATACATACAAAACAGTAGCGAAATAATACTTTCACAGTGGGGCAAACTATATTAGAAGAGAAAAGAGACAAGACTCCGCTGTCCACGATCACATCTCTGGGACTCCTGATAACTCAGACGACTGCAGAATATTACGACGAGAAAAGAGCAAATGTAGGTATTGAGCTACCAATTTGGTAAGCTCCTGGTCAGTCCCCGTTAGTAGGAAATGTAAGACTTCCCGCTCTGGTCTCCTTCTAGGGATACAGAGCTGGTCCAGGAATTGCTGGCGGAGATCGTCGTAAAGTTTGCAGTGAAAAACCATATGAACAAGGCTTTCCACCTGGTGGTCATCGCATGGACAAATCCTCTCACCCTCCACCCTGCCTGAGAACCTTCCCCATAGGAGGTTCGATGGATTTGCATTGAACCTGGCCAACGAAAAAGCCCTTCTTTCTGGGGGGTTCAGTAGAAAATCAAGCAGTAATAAAATTATGTCCCTAGTTAACTCAGCAACAATTGTCTTGCCTCTTTATTTCATGTATTGGAACAAAAACAAAGTTGATACCTGTATTGATTAGGTGTGTGCATGCACAAACTCGGTTTCTTTAAAAAAAGAAAAGAAAAGAAAAAGTGACTGATTGTGCTGCTAGTAATATTGCTATAATTGCTATAAAAGGTTTCAAAGATAACCAAAACACATGCTGTTAAAGTGTGAGGCTTTTTCTTAAATTTAATCTTGAATATTTCCAATAGCAGGCTTTCTTAAACCTCACTGAGTCTAAAGCTTGACCCAAGGCATATCTCCCTACTTAACCTACCTCACAGGCTTGTTGTAAGAATTACCGGTACATCTTTTAAAAAAAATCCTGGTTGAGAATCTTGCCCTTCCTTTCTTGCTAGTGGCTTCACAAGTAAATGGAGAGGTTCTAAATGCACATTTTGCCAAAGTAGATGAAAGGAAGCATTACTCTGGAATTTCTAGTCAATATGGGCTATACATAAACAGAAGTGCATAAGATGAACTTAATATAAGAGCTTCACTTTAAGAGAAAATAATGTCACTAAAAGAGTTTATAACTATTTGTTAAAAACCTAACAACATGGGGGAGGGGCGGGAAACGGGCAAAGCTACTACATAAAAACTGATGAAGACTGCAAATGGTAAATTAAGCCTAGTATTGGTGAATTTATCAGCACCCACAGACAAGCCAGGGAACACAGCATCAGCATAATTTCTATGCACATTTGTTCAGGGTCCTTATTCTGTTCCTAAGATGCATTTTAATTGCACTATCGTTTCTATGTTTAAGCTAAGTCCTGCCTCCCTGGCCATTTATGACATACATTAGGCTTCCTGGGAAGGGAAAGAGACTAACATTATCAGCAATAGGCAGTGCGTTAATTTAGTTTTATCCATTATTGACAACATAATAAGAGTTAAACTGCATGCAGTTAGTGCATTATGCCGTGTTGCAAAATTCTGCCTTTAATTCTGTATTGTAAATGCTCACGGAAAAAGTTGTGGCTGGCCTGGTAGTTTACTGGCCAAGCTCCACTAGTTAAGCTAGTGAGGTTTGGCTGCTGTTGCCTTTATGATTCAGGAATATAGATTTAAGTATTTAACTCTGTGCACTTTCAGATCTGCCCTTTTCCATCAGTGCATCCAAATTGCTTTCATTCAGACTTTTTTCTTTAGTTCTCTCTTCCTTACTTCAACATGTTGCAGCATCATTGTATTGATACCCAATTGCTACTTCAGATCATGCTCTGGTTTCTCTTCTTATGCAGCTGCTTAACTTTGTTAAATCCTTTCCTGCATGGGGCTTGAATCCTCCACTTTGTTTCAGTGATCAAAATGAACACATTGCCAAAAATGTTTTTATTTCAGTCCATCCCAGTGGTAAGCAATGTGAGCTGCTTCAAAGAATGGCAAAAAGACATTTCAAAATTTATCTGGAGAGGGGGAAACGAAGAATTTATAGGGGGGAGAAACTGATTTTAATAAATGAATACAGAATATTTGTCAGTTAAGAGAAGTGTCGAAGTCGCAAAGAGAAAGAGGGAAGTCAACTAATATAGCAGGGATTCAAACTAGTTTACCAGAACAGAAAGAAAGTGACTGTAAGAAAGAAGGATTACAAATGTAATTTCTTTCTGAAAACCTAGTGTATAGAAAATTCAAATTTCTGTTTGTATCCTTTGAATAATTTTGTGTACTTGACTAATTCTTTTTTGTTTTCATTTTTTAATTATTATTTTTCTTATTTCTCCTTTTTGTTTTTGTTTTTCTTTTCTTTTTATATTTTTTGTATTTTTCCTTTTTATTTCTGAATATTTGGATGTAATGTTTAATTCATGCTTTCTCTGTAATTTTTAAAAATGAAATAAAGATAATTAAAAACAAAACAAACCCCCTCACCAAGAATTAAACATAAATTATTAATAAATGTTAAAGACAGAGAAGACAAAATAAAAAATAAAAAATCCTTCCAGTAGCACCTTAGAGACCAACTAAGTTTGTTCTTGGTATGAGCTTTCGTGTGCATGCACACTTCTTCAGATGCACACAAAAGCTCATACCAAGAACAAACTTAGTTGGTCTCTAAGGTGCTACTGGAAGTAATTTTTTTATTTTTTATTTTGTTTTGACTATGGCAGACCAACACGGCTATCTACCTGTAAAAGACAGAGAAGGTTTCTCTCTACTGGATTTAAGATTATATTACGAAGCATCTTGCATCTGCGGATCAGGGATTGGATAAACTTAACAAATGCTGATTTATTAGATTTGGAAGGTCATGATAACAGATTTGGTTGCATTGCATATCTACGGTATCATAAAGCAAAAGTTCATAAAAGTTTTTTAAAAAAAAGTTTGGGAGAAATACAAAGATTTATTAGAACAGAAAACACCACTGTGGCTTTCCCCATTAGAAGAATGTCTCTTTAAAAAGAAAAGGGGGAAAAGAAAAGAAAATACGAAGATGAATTGGCTGACAGAAACAGACAATCAATTAAAATAAATTAAAATGAAGAAGTAAGAGAAAAGGTAATAGACTGGTTACAATATTTCCAATTAAATGAAACTTTAAAAAATGATAAAAAGGAAGGATTTAGCTATGGAGTGTCAAGGTTTCAGAGAGAAATAGTAAAAGGTAGTACTAAATTGCTGTCAAAAATGTACAATCTGCTCTTGGAGTGGGACATCAAAGAGGAACAGGTCAAATGTGTTATGATTAAATGGGCGAAAGATGTGGGACATAATATATTAATGACGGAATGGGAAAGGCTTTGGAAGTTAGATTTGAAATTTACTGCATGTACTTTACTGAAAGAGAACTACATGAAAATGATGTATCAGTGGTATTTGTTTTTGTTGTTCAGTTGTTCAGTCATGTCCGATTCTTCGTGACCCCATGGACCAGTGGTATTTAACCTCGGTTAAATTAGCAAAAATGTACAGAACAAGTTCTAATAAGTGTTGGAAATGTAGAGAAACAGAGAGAACATTTTATATGTGGTGGCAATGTAGGTTGAAAACTTTGGAGAAATGATTTGTAATGAAATGAAAAAAATGTTTAGAGTAACTGTTGTGTATTAAGTAAGATATTCTGTCAGCCGGGTGGAGTAATGTCATTGGTCAATTTAAAGAGTACAAGCACAATCCACAGCCTGATTGGGTCCCGCCGGAAAGTTTGAATATTATTGGTTCCCGCTTAAATGTATCTTTCCCCTCTGTACCAGTGTGTCTATAAATAGAGCTTTCCCTACCCCCTATTCCCCAGTCTTGTCCTATCCTTACAATAAAGAGCTGTTCACGAAGAAGTGTCTCTGGACTTATTGCTCCACGAACCCAAGACACAACAGTAACCTTTGCTAAAAAAAAAACCCCCGAAGCCTTTTTATTAGGCATTCTAGGAGCGGAGATTCCAAAAGAACAGAAAAAATTGTTTATGTATGCTACGATGGCCGCCCAGATACTGTTAGCCCAGAGGTGGAAAGAGGAAGCAGTTCTGACCAAAGGAGATTGGCAAACCAAGTTAATGGACTATGCTGAAATAGCTAAATTAACTGGAAAGCTCAGAAATGAAGATGACAATAAATTTAAAAAAGAATGGGAAATGTTTATTATGTACTTACAAAAGTATTGTAAACAGGTTAATACATTGGCAAGGTTTTAAGAACATGTGTAATTTTATAAATAATGTAAGAAATTAGAGATAGGAAAATAATTTGGAGTAGGGATGATATGCAATTGAAAAAGAAAATTAAGGAAACGGGGGGGGGGAGTCATGGGATTCAGAGAATCCCATTTTATGGATTTGATATTGCTTTTATGTATATATTTGTTTGTGGTTGTTGTTGAGTTTGTTGTTTTTATTTTTATTATTTTTGTTGAAAATTTAATAAAAAATATTATTTAAAATAAAGAATGGAATGATGATAATTTCAGAATGCAGATGGGCTCTGAACTTCAGGAATATTGTGAAAATCATGAAGATTCAACTTTGTCCTGACAGTTGAATGGGAAGATTGCAAGGCCTATATGAGGAGAAGGACCTTGGCGTACACTTATTAAGAGAAGCAGCATAGGGCTTCACAAGAAAGCAGTTCAGATAAAATGGTGGTCTTTATTGAATCAAATAGCAACATGTCGTTCCCCAGATTTTTATTGTGCTAAATATGAATTGAAAAATTTAATTTCAACTAAAGCTGAATTTGCACTGGCATGTTTGTCTCAGAGATATTGGGAGAGTGGTTCAATTTGAAAAGATAGATTACTTAGACTTTGTATTTGGTGTAAGAAAGCACACTTAAGATGAATGTTGGGTGTTCATCAGTATGCGGATGATACCCAGCTCTACCTATCTTTCAAATCAGAACCAGTGAAGGCATACGCTTTGCAGTTGTTTTTTAACATAGTCTACAGGTGTATTTTCAAAACAACTGAAACAAACTGATCCAGCAGGACGAGAACCGTGAGCACTGAGCAGCTAGACTGGTGACTGGGAGTGGCCGCCGGGACCACATAACACCGGTCCTGAGAGATCTGCATTGGCTCCCAGTACGTTTCCGAGCACAATTCAAAGTGTTGGTGCTGACCTTTAAAGCCCTAAACGGCCTCGGTCCTGTATACCTGAAGGAGCGTCTCCACCCCCATCATTCAGCCCGGACACTGAGATCCAGCGCCGAGGGCCTTCTGTCGGTTCCCTCACTGCGAGAAGCAAAACTACAGGGACGGGATTCTCGGTATAATGTCTAAACATCGGTTAAGGCAGCCCTTTTTATGTGTGATATTTTTGTATATTTTTGTTGGAAGCAGGTATACTGGGCTACAAATAATAAATATTATTATTATTATTATGTGTTGGGACAGACAATTCATACGCTTTGCAGTTGTTTTTTAACATAGTCTACAGGTGTATTTTCAAAACAACTGAAACAAACTGATCCAGCAGGACGAGAACCGTGAGCACTGAGCAAGCAGAGACTTTGCAGTGAGCCCCATTTCTAATATATGTGTTTGTACACACACAACGGGATATAATGTCTCATCGGTTATATGATACAGGTATACTGGGCTCCATAGGAAAGTGCTGACTAGTTCAGATATCATGTAATGCTGATAATGCCTCTTTGAGTCATATGTTGTAGGCATGTCCTGCTTTGTTTGTTTTTTTATGGCCAGAAACATTGTTCAAATTAATTTTGTTCTGGAATAACCCTAAATACGTGCAGATGTTCATGCTAACTTAAATTATATTTCTGTGGTGTTGGGACAGCAGAAGTGGAGACTGCATGTCCTTCAAAACGCCCACTGTATATGACTCTGTGGTCTGACCAGGGCTATTTTTCTAGAAAAAGAGGTTCTGGAACTCACCATGAGCACCTCCTTCGTTCTCTTAGAATGCCAATGGTGCCCAGTGGAGTTCTGGCAAGTTCCGGATGAAAAAAAGCTCCAGGTCTGACAATCTCACTGCCCTTTCTTCATTTGAACATGTACCTTTTAATCATCCATCTCATTTGTATACCCATTTGAACATACAGACTTTTGATGTTAATATGTATATTTAAGTTAGGATTGATGGATTATTTTTTATTGTTAATGTGAGATTCTGGTGTGTCTTTCTTTTTGTTACATTTGCAAAACTAAGATGTTGAAGCACCTCTGTAATACGGGATGTACAAAAGCACCTGATAAATTTTTAGTCATGAAAGATATAGTTTAGCTTCCATGGAATTCCCTAGTGTTTCTCTTGTAGAAAGACCTTATTTCCTTGTGCTAGTTTTAGAACTTGCACCCTGCAGTCTCACTGTTCTGCAACAGTTTTCAGAACTGGACCGTAGATGCCTTGCTTTAATTCTATGGGTCCCTCCACATATTGTTTCTTTTCAAGTGGAAAATATTGTTTCTTTTCAAGTGGATCATTGTATGAATTGCTGTCACTGAATTCATGTCTTGTGGACTATAAATAGTATAATACAAATGCTATATATTGTTTGTGTATTCCCTCTCTACTGTCAGAATGTGATAACCTGAGCTAGATTAATTATCGGCATTTGGAGCAATTAAGATCAGGGCAAGGCCATAGTGGAAGGTAACTTTGGTCAAAGAGAATTACATAAATTGATTGTAGGAGGTTGGAGAGAAAATAAATAAGTGTTTCTATTTCATAATCTTGCATCACTTTATTTACAGTAACACAATAATCTGTCATATCCTGAGATTTAGAAAAGTACCGGTAAGTTTTTAAAAAACATTTTATAGGTGGAGGTATATTTTCTCTTCCATAAGTACATAGCTTCTAATTCTTAATTGTACATTTCAGTTCTTTTTGTAGTTATATTGATACATAAAGTAAAACAAAAAGAGACAAAAGAGACAAGTGCTGTCCTCCAGATGTCCTGCTTCCTCCCAGTATACTCATCCCCCAACCTCCGCATAAAATATTGCCGTGGCATCTACCCTGAGGAATCACAGGAAGACTTGTTTTGGTAAAATAAAGATGAAGAGCTGGTACTCATATCTTGATAAAAGCGTTGCAGGTGCTGATACAAAATGGCAGCTATAGGCAGCCAAAGGAACAAGAGAGCTGACAGTAGTGATAGAATGAGTGATGCTGCTCACAGTGCCATTCACAGGTGAGTCCACACGGAGCTTAGGCCCCAGCTTTCCCCCTCCCTACTCCCAGGCCCTTGATCATTCTGGTTGCCCTCCTCCGTCTGAACGAATTCCTATGCCCCACAAATAACCCAGAGATACATTTTAAATAAAAGGACACATTCTACTCATGTAAAAACATGCTGATTCCCGGACTGTCTGCAGGCGGATTTAGAAGGCGATTGGGCCGCATCCGGCCCCCAGGCCTTAGTTTGCCTACCCATGGGCTAGATGTTAACACCCTTGGTTCCTGTCATTCCTTTCTACAATAAGCATATTAATTCTGCCTCAAATTATGTACAATTTGTGCTACTTCTAAAAGAGAGAGAGAGAGAGAGAGCGAGCTAAAAATAAGCCAATCCTTGCTGACCTCCCAAGTAAAAATCCCACTCTCAATTAATAGTTAAAATCTGACTAAAAGCTATCATGGTACTCGCAAACTGTCAGACTGCTGTCTCTTTGTGAGTGATGAGTGTCTTCTGCTGAATGGATGAAAGTTATGATCACACATGATGCTGAGGCACACAAGAAGGCATGTTGAGAAGCAAGAGATTACCAGAGCATGTTCAATGAATTATTGCAAATATACCTAAAGGTGCAGCTCATGCTCAATGTATTATTGGAAATATCTAAAGGCATAAATCATGCTGAGGTTTTGAATGGCACAATAACATGATCCATGTTCCCTAAAGACATTTATTCTTAGATCACTCTCTTTTCTCCTTAGTTTTCCTCTAAATATCAATCTCTCTTTTTCTTTCTTTCCCTTCCAGCCGAACACATCAGTTTGTCATAAAAAAACGGAATAGTTAATGAACAGATTTTGGCTGTATACACATTACCGACTTAGAATGACCTAGCTGCATTTTTTCCCTCAATTTAGATCAAAGCTGCTGGTGGTAGGGAACACATTAACCTAAGAAACTACAGGATACATCCATGATCAATGTAGGTTGTGGCTAACATTGTGTGTACACCACTTCCCAAAAGAGCTCTGGGAGTGCACTGGAGGCAGAGTAAATGGGAGCGTGTGCACAGCCTTAAAATCAGAAAACCATTAACATTTAGTTTTCAATGGTATAGTAAAACTGCCATAGAACTGTATTACTTCAGGTGGCAGGTGAGGACTCACATGACAAATAGAAAGAGAAAGAGAAATTTCTAAACCCAACTCTGTAAAAGACTACATGCATTTAACTTTTCACACAAAAAGCTCCAAGCAGGGCCGGCGCATCCATTTACGCGAACTAGGCAATTGCCTAGGGCGCCAAAATGGGGGGGGGCGCTGGCCAGCCTGCCCCACCGCCGCTCCGCAAGTGGCAGAGCGGCACCACCAGCAGCAGCCCCACGACATAGACCATGGCCACCAGAGGCTGGATCCAGCGCCGCCAGTTCCTGCAGGTGCACGGCATGGTGGCGGCGAGGCTGCGGAAGGTGTCTCTCAGTGCTGCCTCAAGGACCCAACGGGCCCGCCCCACACCGCCGGCGCCACGGAATGGAGAGCATCGCTGCTGCCCTCACGGACAGACGCCCCTCCCTCCACCCGCAGCAGCCACCCCTGGCGGGCGAAGCCAAGAGAGGAGGGGGGAGGCAGGAGGAAGGACGCCGCTCCCCGCTCGAAGCAGGCCCGTCCACAGCCGCCCCGCCCCTCTTCCCCTACTCAAAGCCGCAGGGTGAGTGGAGACACGCCCACAGCTGGTAGCCGCCGGGCGCCGCAGCATAAGGCAGAAACCAAGCGTTTCCGGCGTCTCAAAGTAAACAACCCGCCCCTTGCCGGAACTGACGCCGGATTGGGTAAACCGTGAGGTGGCAATCAAGCGCTTTTCTCTTTCCTTGTACAGTACTGTACATTGATGCAAGTGCCAATCGCCCAGGGAAGGTGAGGTTGATGCAAGGGCTTGCATGCTGGCCGCTGGCGGCGAGGCTTCTTGGCGTTCGCATCCCACCCGCGAGACCCTCTGCCTTCTCTGTGTGTGAATGGTGCAATCCTGTGCGTTGCTGAGTGTTGGAGAAGAAGCTTTTAAATATGGTGTTTAGTTAAGCAGCGTTTGCACTAGGAAAGCAGTCACAAGAGTTTAAAAACAAGGTTTTAAAACAACAACATGTTGCTGAGCAGATGCTTAAGAATTCTTAAGAAGATTCTTAAGCCTTGGGCTTTACTATTAAACGTTATGCCTTCCTGCTACCAGAGAATGATAAACACCAAAGTTGGAACAAGAAGGAGCCTTTTGTGTTCATTTCAGGCTTGCCTTCAACATGGTTTGGCTTCCCCTTATTACATATAAAGCCCAGCAACACAAAAACATAGACCACCTCCCCAACAGCATACCAATCAATGTCTAATTTGACCCAATAAACCCGTCCACCTCACATATACAAACAAAACTCACTGTAACCAATCAAATGCAACCAACCATGCTCTGGGTTCCCCAATCTCCTATACTGCCAACAAAAACAAACAAACGAATAGATAATGAACCTATCCAGGCAATGCTGACACAAAACTCCACATGTACACTATGCAAAAGAAGGAAAGAACACAGCCCCCTTCTCTCCCCGCCTCTTTCTCCCCACCAAACTCACAATGCCTATGATATCAGGTGTCTCACACCAAATGCAACTGACCTTGCAAAAAAGACTCTGTGAACTGAAAAGAGAGACACTGTATATGTAGAATTGTTATCCATGAAAATCTTTCAATAAAAGCATTTTTAAAAAATAAATAGAAATTTCTATTTGAAACAAGGCTTGGACCTGTCTTCCTGATATATAGGTTGCAATCCTATATCAACTATGTCTACCTAACTGAGGGTAAAGGTAAAGGTACCCCTGACCATTAGGTCCAGTCGCAGATGACTCTGGGGTTGCGGCGCTCATCTTGCTTTACTGGCCGAGGGAGCCGACAGCTCCCGGTCATGTGGCCAGCATGACTAAGCTGCTTCTGGCGAACCAGAGCAGCGCATGGAAACACCGTTTTCCTTCCTGCCAGAGTGGTACCTATTTATCTACTTGCACTTTGACATGCTTTCGAACTGCTAAGTGAGCAGGAGCAGGGATCGCACAACGGGAGTTCACCCCATCGTGGGGATTCGAACCACCGACCTTCTGATCAGCAAGCCCTAGGCTCTGTGGTTTAGACCACAGCACCACCCATGTCCCCCTGAGGATAGGGATACACAAATCATTGCTATGTATCAATTGAATGTTATTTCAGTTTGTCCCAAGTGCAAAAGTTTGATTTTGTTTTTCTTGTTTACTCCCCACACTGTAAATTGCACAATTTTGATCATACTTCAATAGCAGTATGTTATGAAACAAAGTTTCATAATGTGAAAGTGTAATGTGAAATACTACAAACATTCAGCAAGCCATTGCAGAGCCTGTATTTTATCTTTGGTTTCATGCTGCACATCAAGACCTTATATGTCTCATTCCCTTCTCTAATTGGCTGCTGGAGGGTATGTACCGTGTTTCCCCTAAAATAAGACGTAGCCATAAAATAAGCCATGGAAAAATAAACCTATGCTGCCAATACTCGTAGTAGATCGATATACAGTGAGCAGCACATAAACGGCGCACAGAAATCTACCAGACCATTCCACGCTCTAAATCTTCTATTAGTAATCCAAGAATTGAGAGAACACTGTGCAAAATCTTACACAGAAGCTGGACTTCCGGCGAGGACGCCATGCTGGGCGGTCGTGGGTCGTTTCGGTAGCGAGACGACCCAGGCCAGCCCGGGGGTAGGAGCCCCGCTACCGCACAGCGGGGCTCCGATAAGCCGCGGGAAGAGCGTCCCGCGGCTTGGGCTCTCCAGCGAGCCCGCTATGGCGCTGGGCTCTTCTCCCGATCTCCTTGTAAAAGGGGAAAGGGAGTGAAGAGTCCCCAGCGCCGGGCTGTGGAGGCAATGCCCCAACCGGGCGGCGATGCGGCGGCTGCCGCCTGCATGAGCGCGTCGTTCTACCTGATCAGGAAAAAAAATGAAGAAACACGGAGGCCGTGAGTACGGGATTAATCGGATTTAAATTTGACAATTGGCACTCCGGGAGGGACGTTAAAAAGGAAGCCCGTTCCTCCCCTTTGCTAAACGGAGAAAATAACATTGTTTCCGATGGTGACTGCTGCTGCAGTACTGGATATAAAGTTTCGATGGAGTTTTTCTCTGACAAGTGAGACTGATTGAATTCCCTTAAGGGGAACTAAATTGATGGAAATATTTCTTCTTGAAGTTGCTGGAATGTAATCTTTTCACCCTGACTCTGGGGAAAATGGCGGCGGAAACTTATGGCTTAAGATGGAAAAATACTGAAACTTGATACCCTATGCCTGCTTCCACTATGATTGGTTTCGTTTTTAAACTGGCTTTGGACTCAGAATTGACTCATGAACAAAGGATTATTTTTTTGAAGTTAGAATTGCTAAATCAGAAATTAATTTTGCTGAACCAGGATGTTGAGGAGAAGTTATATTCCACAGGAAAGACTTACGAGACTTTGGTTAATTTGGAAGGAAACCTTGGCAGAGAACTTGAGGGAATTTTTGAGAAACAAAGTACAATGACTATGCAACTCCGAGACGAAGGAAAATCCTGTTGGGGTGAGAGACCCAGGATTAGAAAACAATTTATATCCAATTTCTGGGGTGAGAGCCCAGGAATGATGGGGAGAAGATTTGTGAATCTACAATTAGAAGATGACCGGAATTTTGAAACGGAGATGCTGGAAGGTGATGATTTGTGTACCCTGAAGTACCCTGCAAGGACATTTTTGGACTATGTCTGGACCTGTGGATTTATGGAAAGACAAAGAGAGGACATTCTGGACATTGTCGTTGGAGAGAGATGGAGAAATGTCTGGGGGGAGACCCCGAGATGGCGAAGGGAAATGGTTAGAAAAGGGATAGGGTGAGAATATTTAAAATATAACTGGGATGGCTCACCATGGTACCCTGAAGTCAGTGTGTTAAGATTTTAAGAATTTGAACAAGTGAAGAGATATGTGAATGTCTAATTAGCAGCAGTTTAAGTGATATAAGAAATAAGAGTTGAGTTAAGAAGTAATAGGATGTATTTTGAAGTAAAAGTAAAGATTAAGAAGTTTGTTTAGATTTATTGGATGATTTGAATTTTAGAAGTTATTAAAATAAATTAGAATTGGAACCAAAGGAGAGAAAACGGGGGAAGTCACCCCACCTAGATTCGAACAAGAATTTTTTTTGTTTGTTTTATAAGCAAGAAAAAGAATTATTGGTGTTTTTGGCGGTGGTTTGTATTTGTTTTTCATTATGTTTTGAATGTTGTGTATGTGTTGTGTTATGTGTTTTGTTGTTCTTTGTTTTGAAAAAACCCCAATAAAATCTTTATAAATAAATAAAAAATCTTACACAGAAGCCATAACAAAACACTCATTCAAATTTGTACAAAAGGAATATTTCAGTCTTTAAAGTTCCTTTAGCCAGGCTCCTGTGGATATCAACGAAGGTAAGTCTGATCAGATGAAGTGTCGAAGATATTACAGACAAATGTTAGACAGGGTGCCGGCGTTTGTCACCTGTTAATATTTGGATCTCAATCTTTCAGTGTTCATTTAAATCTATATATTAGCAGTTAAATACATAGAAATAACATAGGTACTGTAACTACCATCAGGATTCATATCTTCCTTCCTCCTCTCTGACGATGAACACCTGTTAGACCACCCCTTGTGAAATGATGTATTTATATCTGATCCAAACACAGCAACTTTGCTAAATGAACAAATGCTTAAGCTAAGAAGTGTAAGTATTGATTCTTGTATTTATTTTCTCTGAAATTGTTTAGAAATGCTGATAATTTATATATTGAATGTCTAAATATTAATTAGGTTTGGTTTATATCACCAGTGAATGTATGTAAATATACCAAAACCTTGAGGGAGAATATTCTGAAGAAGAAAACTAAATGCTGTAGCTTAAGCCAAGATGAGATGTAACATATGAATTGTAAGTATTGATTTTTGTATTTGTCTTCTCAGATATTACTTAGAAATCTTGATACCTTATGTTAATAATGTTCAAATACTAATAAGGTTTGGTCTATACCACCAGCGAATGTAAATACATTAAAACCTTGAGAGGGAATTTACTGAAGAAGCCCGAAACTCTTCATGGGCGAAACAGGTGACAAATGCCGGCACCCTGTCTAACATTTGTGTGTAATATCTTTGACACTTCATTTGATCGGACTTATCTTCGTTGATATCCACAGGAGCCTGGATAAAGGAACTTTAAAGACTGAAATATTCCTTTTGTACAAATTTGAATGAGTGTTTTGTTATGGCTTCTGTATAATATTTTGCATATTATTCTCTCAATTCTTGGATTACTAATATAAGATTTAGAGCGTGGAATGGTCTGGTAGATTTCTGTGCGCCGTTTATGTGCTGCTTACTGTATATCGGTCTATAAAATAAGCCGTAGCAGGATTTCTACGCATTTGCGAAATGTAAGCCGTACCCCGAAAATAAGCCAGTGATAGGTGCAGTTCTGGAGGGCGCCAAAAGCCCCCACAAAGCCCTCAGAGACCCCCCCCCCCCGCACAGCAGACCAGTGTAGTGCAGGGGCCCCGCCACCGCCGCGGGCTCAGAGGAGACGCCGCCATTGTCCGCATCCCAGCCCCGCTGCCTCAGCCCCTCTCACGCCCCCTCGCAGGGAGCCAGTAAGCGAGAGGCGTGCACAAACAGACGCCTCTCGCCCGAGTCCTGCCCTGCCTGCTCCTGGCGCACAGGGAACCAGCGAGCAAGAGGCTGCCACAGCCCCCCCTCCCCAACGACAACGGAGGGAGCAAGAAGCGCCGTTGCGCGCACGGAGATAAATAATGGTAAACGACAAGAAGGAACCCGTGGTGGGAACTTGGCGGCACTTTCGAAGCTTCTCTCCTTCCCTCCCTCCTCCCGTTTCTTAGCTTTGCCCCAAGGACCACCAGAGCAAATAAACCAAATAACAGTTTTTTTTGGGGGGGGGACCCGATCTCGCTGCGCCACCATGCCGGGGAGGAAAGAGACTGCCCCACCACAGAGGAGAGGTACCGGTAGGTGGACAGACGGAGGTCTAAAAAAAATAAGACATCCCCTGAAAATAAGCCATATTGTGTGTTTTTTGAGGGGGGGGGAAATATAAGACAGTGTCTTATTTTAGGGGAAACACGGTGGGGGGGGGCAAATATAAGACAGTGTCTTATTTTAGGGGAAACACGGTATTAGCCTCAGAGGTGCTCTATATTCTTCCCATGGATCCCACAGTCCTGAGCCGTAGTCCAAATGTGACCAATTTGATGGGAATTGGTTAGAGGAAATGTTGATTATATTTAATCCTCCACAGGCCCCACATATGTAGGGTAAGGAAAGGAAAATGGCTGGTACCTGTTTTTTTCAAATTCCAGGGCTAGCACATAAAGAGCCCCAGTAGCAGAATTTAAATCTCATTGTTAGGCAGATTAATGAAGCCTAGTAATAGGCTTTCAAAACTTCTTTTATCTCATTCCATCTGCTTGATGCAGCTGTCCCTCTCCCATCCTGCAGTGAAACAGACCACACTCTGAAATAAGTTTAAAAACAAGTTATTTACTTAATAGGGGTCAGAGTCATGCATTGTACTTCATGCAACAGCAATAAAATAATGCGGATAATCTATGTACTGTTCTTGGCAAAAGCAGCCTCAGACACGCATCTGACACTGGGAGCTAGGCCTCCTTGCTTGCAGTTTGGAGAGGGAGGGAGAGAATGAACGGAAAGAAGCTTTGCTTCCTCCCTCTCAGGAGAAGAGGGGACGTGGCATCACTGTACTTACTCTAGGAATTTGGAGCTCTGTTTTCCTTAACCCCTTCATATACTAACTAGCATTGTTATATTTGACTGCAAATCTCTCACGCAATTTACATAATTAACAGCGCCCCTGAGAACCTGACCCTCAAATACATTGCAATCACCCTGCTGTCTATGCTTTCCTCCCCTCTGGTCTCTGGGACAGAGTAGGAGACGGGGTGGGAACCAGCCAATATGCAGTCAGTCCAAAATTTCTACTCGACTCCAAAGCAACTACAGGGTTTACATTCCTGGAGGTTTGGCAGGAAATCAAAACCACCCAAAATCTTGCAAGCTCTCATATGGTGTCACCTTGCTCACAGAGGCCTCACACGAACACCCCCGAGCTCTATGAGGTGGAGGGCTTGCAAAGGGAAAACCTTGTGAGAGCCTTCAGAGTCTGGTAAGCAAGGTCCCCTACCCTGATTGATTGATTGATTGATTGGCAATTTGTGTAAAGCTGCAATCATGCAAAGTAAAGTCAGTGTAAGTTGCAATCGACCTGTAGCTTGGATCTGCACTGTAGTAGAGGAGAGATGGGTGCCATAAATGGAAACAGGCCAAAGAGTGGAAGCCATGGGTTTAACCTTGTGGTCACAATCCCCTGTAGGGATGACCTACATGTGCTTATCTGCAGCCCACCCTGGCCCTCCCCTCCCTCTCCACAAAATCTGCTGCAGGCAGAAGCCATGATCTAGGCTTTGAGGCAGCATTCTTTTCTGTTATACCCAGGGGAAAAGACTATACACGAAGTGAGTGCGTTTCCACAATGAATACTACTACTACTACTACTTTTTTAAAAAATAAAATCTCTTCTTAATGCACCCTAAAGTTCTAGCTAAGGGTAGCTTTAAAGAGAAGTAATTATATTTTACTTATTCTTACCTACACAGCAGTTTGATTGCTAACTGGCTGTGTAGTCAACAGCAAGGTAGATAGCCATCTCATTTGTGGAAATGCTAGTTCAGGATAACTTGAATGGTTGCAAACATAACAACATGTAGGGTTGTAGCATAATTAAGCAAAATTAATTTGGCTAGCAAATGCAGGCAGTTCTTCTCTCAGGCTATTTACCAATTGATTTTAACTAGATTTGTTTCAGAAGGAAAATGTGAACAACTGTTCTGCTATTAATACATTCTTCTCAACACTGAATAATAGGATTTTAGTCTTTAAAAACCCCAGATGATCATGAACTATGTATGGGATAACAAAAAAAAATCTGATATTAAATTAAAAGAAAGCCTTTTCAGATAGATACAATTTGGAACCTTGGAACTGATACCACAGGAAACATTAATAGTTCTGCCATGGGCACTTGAGGATTTCCACATATTAACTGTTAATCTGGGGGTGCAAGACAGGAGAAGCATCATCAAGTTCCACTCCTCTTTCCCTATTTCTGTAACATAGAGGAATGGGAATATTTGTTCCTCCAACAAAATAAATTGTGCTTGTCTTATATCAAAACTTTCAGACTTTCCTGAAAAATTAATCAGAAGAAAATCTTAAGCGTATTTTACTTGGAGAAATCCTCCTGAGATGTTTTGCCGACTTCTTCTTTTGCATTATTGTCTTTTTTGTTTACCATGGGATATACTGTATGTATTTTTCTGTGTATAACACGCCCCCATGTATAAGACACCCCCTATTTTGGGGTACTCAAAATTTAGAAATGGGGGGACATTGCCAAGTTTGGGGGGGGGTAGCCATTAATCGCTTGCTCACCCGCAAACCAGTCGCACAATCGCACACATCAACCAAGTCACCTATTGCCTGCCCGATCGCCACCAGCAGCAGCCCATCGCCACCAGCCCTTTCCAAAGAAACACCAGACAAATCACCCCTGGGAATCTCCTCCTGGCAGCTACAACCAACCGCCCGTCCCCCCCTCAGAACGACCCATGTAGAAGAGGAGCCCCAATTTGACACATGATTTGGGGGGTAAAAAACCTCTTCTTATACACGAAAAAAGAGGGCAAGTTCTTTGTCAGGGAGCTTCTCGACTGTTGCAATGAGTGGATCATGCCGTATCTGAACAGGGATCCTAGAACTGTAGCGTTTGAAGGGACCTGCGGGGTCACCTAGTCCAACCCCCAGCAATGCAGAACAGGGGCAGCCACCCAGAAGTCCCTGCTCCATGTTACACGCCTCTTAAAGAGGGGGGGGGGAGGAAACCAGGAGAGACCCTGGCCTCGTATGATGCAGACCTTGCCAAAGGGAACCCGAAACGGATCTGGTTCTGCCTACTCACCTGGGAACACTGGCCCAGAATCCAAGGGCCGCTGCTGCCTCACCTGCCGCTGGACCAGCTCTGCTAGAAAAACTGGATGTGTTTTTCTGTTCTTCCGGGCCTCTGCCAGCTTCACCAGCATGGGCAGCTGCTGGGCCTCCTCAGCCGGGTGGATTTTATTTTTATTTTTATTTTTTTCAAAAAGAAAGCCATCCTGCAAGAAAGGAAATGGCACTTAAATCCATGCCATTTCAGGAGGCGTTTGGACCCGGTATAACCTGTGTCCTTTGACTCCAAGTCTGTGAGGACGTGCGGATGCAGCACAGGGAGGGGCCTGCAAAGAAGCTCCCGGTGGAGGGCAGGGTCAGCCGGAAGGTGCTGCTTGAAAGCCCCCCAAAGCCTCGGAGCCATGGGGCTGCCTCTCCTGCTGGGCCCCACGGAGGACCTGGTGCTCTGCAAGAGCCCGGGCCCCAGGGAGATCCGGCTGGCCTCCACCAGAGCCAGGGCCTGCAAGACGGAGCTGCTCCGCCAGGCCTTGGGGGGCGCAGGACGCAGGGGGGGGGGGCTTTCTTTCCTTTGGAGAAAAGAAGCCCCAAGGAGCCCCCCCCCCCGGTAGGATCGGGGGGAACAGCTGGGCCTGGCAAGGGGGAACACTCTCAACCCCAGCCTGATAATTCCACCTGTCTGAATTACTTTTAAGTGTATTTTCATTAATTGATGTTGTTTTTATGATGTTAGCCACTCTGAGCCCGGCCTCAGCCGGGGAGGGCAGGATACAAAAAAAAATTTATTATTATTATTAGGGAACACAAATGCCAAATTAAAACTAAATACCACCACACTAACTCGGGGCGGGGGGAGAGAAGACACTCACTCTCTTGGAAGGTCCCTCTGTACCAGCGTTGCTAAGGGCCCCCAGGCCCCTGGAGACAGGGGGTCACAGCATTATGACATCAGGGGTCACCTGGCCTGGGACAACGGGTCAGGGGTGTGTGCAGGTGTGGCCTCCCAGTTTCACTGCGGCCTCCACTGGGTTTTGATGAATTTTTCAGCCAAGCAGGTCGAGGTAATATTATTATAATATTTATTAAAGTAAATAAATTTATCAGATTTCTATGGCACCCTTCATCCGAGGATCAATTGCTTGTTTCACCTCCACACACACAAGTTATGGGTGGCCTTTCTCTCTTGCCAGCATTGTATATCGGAAACAAAAATGCCCGGCTTGAAATTATTCCTAGAATTATTATATATTTATTTCCCTAACGGGGACTCAAGGCGGCTTACGGATGACCCATGATAGCGGACTCCGACCGTGCAGTTAATTAAGGATAATTACTTTTTTTTCGTAAGCATTGCTGTCAGAGCCACATTAACTGATGGAAGACGTATAACATAACATTCTGGTTTCCTTCTTGAGAGCCAGTGCCGAGAATAGCTTTCCATATATAAAATTTACATTGTATTAATTTTAATATAAATATGTCAATTAATAAAAGGTTGCTAAACCATTTTATTTTATTTATTTTACACTGGCCTTTTGGAAATTTTTTTTATTATTTCTATATTTAAAAAAAACTGATTTTAAAGTATGGCTTGATTGTAAGAAAACCTCTAAGCAGTGTTCAAAATAATACTAATACTAATGCTGGTTCATTTTGTTTAACATGTTTAATGAGGATAACATTTGGTTAATGGGTGAACCAGCAGATGCCTTGGCAGTCTGTGGTATATTAGAGATACCTAACATCTACTGACCTTGGTAAGAAAATTCTTAATTTTATTGAATTATTTTTATTTTGATCATTTATGATTCATGTCTTTCAAAAATGCTTGAAGCTATGTGCAAGGGTAATCAAAATAGAAATGAAAACCAATGACTGTAAAACCAGTCAACACTAAAATCAATGATATCAAAACATATAAAAGTTATAGCAACACGTCAGCACAAAATTCAATAGCAGGAGCACTTGCACTTTGTAACTTTGTTAATCCCAAGGCCCAATAACAGTCCTTTCAGGGTTAAAGGCTGGGAGGGATAGACGCTTTAAAGTATCCTCCTCAAAGGTAGTGCCGTTTACAGGAGAGGAAGCTCTCCTCTTCCCGTGGATGATTGTGCCCTTTGTTATGCCTGAGGTCTAGATTAACTTCCACCCAGAAGACCTTCATCATGCCAGCTGCCTTCCTTTGATGTGCTCCTGAAGCATTTCAACCCCATCACTGGTTATATCTTGGGCAGTCTGCATCTTTCCCTGAAAATCAGCCTAAGTATGTGCAACATACCCTATTTACTCTCTGCCCTGGTTTTCTTCCCTTCTGTCAAATTTAAGCAGCAGCGGCTCTTGCGCGACGGCGGGAGCTATGTATCATGCATGGTGGGTTGGTGGGTCACATGTTGTGCCGATCAGTACTGGGATACATGTGCTATTTGTAGGAAGGTCAGCGAGGGAACCGTTGAAGGATTTTGCAGGAGGCTGAAGAGACTTGGAGTCAAAGAAGTAGGAGCAGAAGGAGAAAATGCATTAATTACATATTGTATTCATTTGTAACAGATATAGTTCTGTATTGTGCTTAAGGCAACAAACAGTAATACAGATTCACAACACAACACAACAACACAATTGAAATGATTAAAAACAGCAAAATAAGTTCAGAAAGAAAGCCAGTAAGAAGTGGGGCTGATAGAATATTAAACAACAGAGAGAGAACTGAAAACAAGTAAGGACCACATCAAGCTAACACAAACTCCAGTCAAAGTGGGCTTGGCATCTGAGGGAGCCAAAGAAAAGTGTCCTCTGGAGGTCCTGCCCCCATGCCACCCTGATGCCTCCCAGGCTCACCAGATAGGGGTGGGCACCTTTTGAGGGGGGGCTGCTGCTGCTTCTGCCCACTTAATGGTCACCCATGTCTCTGGGGCCTTCTCCTGTGCCTGGGGATGGACTGCAGTGATGTGTTTGCTGCAGACAGGTGGATTCAATTTTCTTTGAAATGTCATGGTTTTGGATGTTTAAGGTTTGTTACATTTTTATGGTTTTAAACCACCCTGGGACCTTATAAAGAAAGCAGTGTTTTTTCATGATGACCGAATATAAATAAATAAATACAGCCCTGGGGGGAAACGGGGCATCCTGTTTGTTTTTTCTTGCGAGAAGGCAGTGGCCAAAGTGGCTGCCATGATCTTGCATGATTTTGGGCTGCACTTTTTTTGGGCACAGTGCCCAAACCACACGTTTCAGGGGACTGTGCAAGAGTGCTGCCCTGAAAAAGCACTTTTGGGGGGAGTAGCGATCTGGCATGGCACCCCAAAACACACATTTGAGAAGTCCATGATCTTGTGCAGGTCATGTGACTCATTGCAGCTTCCCTTTTGTTTTGAGTGAAGGATAATTATTATCCAAGGCTTCTTTAAAGATGACTAAAATGTAGATTCAAAACTCAGGCATTTTATTTTCAGTGTTAAAAAACCCATTTCTGTTGCAAAATATGATATGATAAGGGAACAATGATTAGTCTTTTTAGTTCAAAATGTGCTATATATTAAATTAAAAGCTTGATAAGCCATATTTTCTGTCTGTTCACAGAAGATGTCTAGACAACCGCACACATGTTATTTTTTAAAACCACATCAATATCAATTATTACTTATTTTGTTCAGTGCTAGCCTTCTCATATACCGTGCACAAAACTTATTAAGATTTATGTATTGTATATTTAAAAAGTGAAGAAGATGCCTACTGTTCTGTTTGTGTCCCTTCCTGGCAAGGATTGAAGCCTTTTAGCTTGCAAGCCACACAGGACACAGCAGGACTTACTCCTGAATAAATGTGCAAAGGATTGTTCTGTTAAGACTCATTGGAACTTCTCTTTTGTTTCGAATGAAGGATAATTAATATCCAAGGCTTCTGTAAAGATGGCTAAAGTTTCTGAGCACTGTGTTATCAGTGAATGAACATGCTTAGCTATCAGGGAATGCTAGAAATAATTATTGCAGCCATTGTTCATGGCATACAGCTGGTGGAGTTAGAAGAACTTTGAAATTGTCATTCTTTTTAAATACTTTTATAGGAAGTCTGGAAGGAAAGCTTTGTTGGTCTGTGGCAGCAAAAGCAGCAAAGAAGCCTATAATGTTATTTTACAGTAAATAAGATTTATTAATAAAACTGTTAAATATGGGAGGCGGCAATATTATATTTGCTTCCTTGGGAGTAAGGGCAAGGAATTCAATGGCACTACTGAGTTTATATTAATGGGCATCCACTGTAAATGTTAATTATTCAAAAGTGCAGGAAGTTCGCTCAGCCTTCCTTATACCTGCCTCCATGTACCAGTTTAAGTGCCACTTGACAGACCTTATATACATTGGGTGGAATACAACATAGAGCTATTACGAATATTCAGTTGGCTTGCCAGAGGGAACAATACCCTTTCTCCTCTCCACGCAGGCTCTGCTGGGAGGTTCTTCTGAGGGGAGAAGAGGGAATGACAAGGCACAGGACGCAAATAATTTAGTATTATTATTGATAATTTACCTGTGCTTCGGGACCCAGGTGGCGCTGTGGGTTAAACCACAGAGCCTAGGGCTTGCTGATCAGAAGGTCGGCGGTTCGAATCCCTGCCATGGGGTGAGCTCCCGTTGCTCAGTCCCAGCTCCTGCCCACCTAGCAGTTCGAAAGCACGTCAAAGTGCAAGTAGATAAATAGGGACCGCTCCGGCGGGAAGGTAAACGGTGTTTCCGTGTGCTGCTCTGGTTCGCCAGAAGCGGCTTAGTCATGCTGGCCACATGACCCGGAAGCTGTCTGCGGACAAACGCCGGCTCCCTCGGCCTATAGAGCGAGATGAGCGCCGCAACCCCAGAGTCGGACACGACTGGACCTGATGGTCAGGGGTCCCTTTACCTTTACCTTTACCTGTGCTTCACCCAAAGGTTCCAGGGCTGGTTACAACAATTTAAAGTACAACATTAAAAATGTGCTATTACAAATATATACATGTATACCAAAATAAAGTATATAACAATCAGCAGTTATATCATTGCAATAAAATTTTGCCTCCTAAAAAATAGGGTTGCTCCATATAGTCCCTTGGTACGTTGGGCTGCTCAGCTGTTCAGAGATTATAGGTGCTACTAAGGAATGGTGGTGCATACTCTGAACTCTTGTGGGCAGCTGCCTTTCTGGTCTCCTTAAATGACACCCCTACGTCCCAACAGATTCGTGAGCCGAATGAGCGTGGTGTCGTGTGGATAAAGGTATCTGCTTATATATGCCTGCCTCTTGGCCCTACAGACGTTCAGCAAGTAAAATTGGGATTGGGAGGGAAATATGGATCTCTGGATGGGGGTCATTTTTCATGGAGTTATTCCATCCATGTTTTATGGTAATATCCATTTCCTAACTGTTCTACTTTTGTAGAAGAAGATTGAATGAATATATGAATTGTCATAATGACAGTCTATCTAAATTCAGGGTCTCTCACTGCCAGGATGTGCAACGATTTTAACCTTCAGGGCTTTTCCCCTTTTATGCCTTTGTATTTATAAAGTGATACTTGCATAGAATAAATTAAGGACAATCTTTGCAAGTTATAAAAGATTATTCATTTTGGGCTCCTTTCCAGTAAGTCCCAATAGTATTATAGTAACTCTTTTAAAAAAATATTTGTGCCAGAATGCAGATTTGTTGTTGGGTGAATTATTCGAGTTGCATACATTCTTATTAGCCATCTGTTTCAACTTGGGTGATGTTGTCAAATCCATGTGTTAAAATGGTTTGATTCAAATGAGTGTGTGCGCACGTGGAGGGGGGGGGTCACCTTTCTTTAACAAACTGCTTTTAGTTTGAGTCATTATCTTCAGAAATATTTACTCAGAGACCTGTTTAAGTTTCTAGCATTATTTGTATCCAGTTTTGTTGTAGAGGAATTCACAGGAGACCATGTCTGATCTGGGATTATGCTGCATGTTTTCAGAACTTGGCACGATATTTTTGAAATTTTAGAGACCCGAGACAACTTTGAAGTTGGATAAACCATAATCCTCGACTAAAATCAATGTAAGACTCAAGGTTTAGACACAAATCATATACAATACATTTCACACATAAAATAAACCAAAAGGGAAGACCGCAATACAGAAACTAATCCCAGATCTCTAGAGTTTGCAAATATTGGTTTATTCTCAGATGCATATGTTATAGCTTTTCAGTGACCACTTTTCACAATAACTTTGAAACCAGCTTTGTGCTCTCTTTATACACAGGGGCTTTCCAGCCCCCCTTATACTGGAAGTCCCCCGAAGGTCAAAAGGTCAGTCTCCCTATTCCTATGATCGCTGGGTAGCTTTATTGTCAATATTTCCTTGCACAATGTACCACACTCCTTGAACTCTACAGACGCTCCTTCAGGTATACTGGACCGAGGCCGTTTCCAGCTTTAAAGGTCAGCACCAACACTTTGAACTGTGCTCAGAAACGTACTGGGAGCCAATGGAGATCTTTCAAGAATGGTGTTATGTGTTCTCGGCAGCCGCTCCCAGTCACCAGTCTAGCTGCCGCATTCTGGATTAGTTGTAGTTTCCAGGTCACCTTCAAAGGTAGCCCCATGTAGAGCGCATTGCAGTAGTCCAAGCGGGAGATAACTAGAGCATGCACCACTCTGGCGAGACAGTCTGTGGGCAGGTAGGGTCTCAGCCTGCATACCAGATGGAGCTGGTAAACAGCTGCCCTGGACACAGAATTGACCTGCACCTCCATGGACAGCTGTGAGTCCAAAATTACTCCCAGGCTGCACACCTGGTCCTTCAGGGGCACAGTTGCCCTATTGAGGACCAGGGAGTCCTCCACACCAGCCCACCCCCTGTCCCCCAAAACAGTACTTCTGTCTTGTCAGGATTCAACCTCAATCTGTTAGCGCCATCCATCCTCCAACCGCCTCCAGGCACTCACACAGGACCTTCACCGCCTTCACTGGTTCTGATTTAAAAGGTAGAGCTGGGTATCATCTGCATACTGATGAACACCCAGCCCAAACCCCTGATGATCTCTCCCAGCGGCTTCATGTAGATGTTGAAAAGCATGGGGGAGAGGACGGAACCCTGAGGCACCCACAAGTGAGAGCCCAGGGGTCTGAACATTCATCCCCCAAACACTGCTTCCCAGGAGGAAGGAGCGGAACCACTGTATAACAGTGCCCGCAGCTCCCAGCCCCTCTAGACGGTCCAGAAGTATGTTATGGTTGATGGTATCAAAGGTCCAGCAGAACTAGAAAACAGCTTTCATCCTTGTCCCGAGCCCACTGGATATCATTGACCAGTGTGAGAAAGCAGTTTCAGTCCCATGAAGAGGCCTGAATCCCGATTGGAAGTGATCCAAATGGACCGCATCCTCCAGGTATGCTTGGAGTTGTTCAGCAACCACCTGCTCAATTACCTTGCCCAGAAATGGAAGATTTGAGACTGGGTGGTAGTTGGGCATATTGGCCAGGTCTAATGGTTTGGGTTTTTTTTGGTTTTTTTTAAAGAAGTGGTTTAATAACTGCCTCTTTCAGCGGGGCTGGGAAGACTCCCTCACAGAAGGATGCATTCACCACCCCACAGAGCCCATCACCCAGCCCTTCCTGGCTCACATTTATTAGCCAGCATGGGCAAGGATCAAGGAGACAGGTGGTCAGTTTCACTCGTTCAAGCAGCTTGTCCACATCCTCAGAGGTAACAGATTGGAATTGATTCCCATGCAACTTGACCAGACAGGACTCAGTTATATTAAAAATTAACTAACCCAGCCCCAACTAAACATTAATCCCACCCCAACACAGCAAAAACCAAACCAAAATTTTAAAGACTGCAAATTAAAACTATTTAAAAACATTAAAAAACATTTAAAAGTAGTCACTCTACTAGGGCAGGGTGGAAAGGGCCTTCTAGGGAGCGACCTTCAGCACTCACAGCCGGTATTTTATGATATTGAAAATAATAATAAAGTATATTGAAAAAATAAAAATACCAACAGCAAAAAGTCCAACCTCAAGAGTTGGAGCCACTCCCAAGGACTACTTGAGTTATGTGGGAAGAAATTGAAGGAACTGTTGCCCCTCCCTCCATTCATGACCCAAAACATGTTTTCATCACTCCTTTTTTGTGTGACTCTCAGTGGAGGAGGAAGCCTCCACGCTGCCCGGGGCGGCGGCGCGAAGGCACCCCCTTGGGGGCAGGGCACCATGACGTGTCGGATGCACTGCGCATGCCTGGAATTTCCGGGCATGCGCAGTGGATCTGGCCGGCGCTGCTGCGAGCGAGTGGCAGGTCGTGGGGCTGCCCCATCCACAAAGAAGCACGGACAGGGTGCCAGGCGGCAGGGAGGGGCAGGGGAGTGTCACCCCCCTCCCCTGGAACACGGGACGGAGCACCCCCTACGCCCCGCCCTTCCTACGCCACTGGTGACTCTCACCTGTATGAGACTATCTTTAAGGTCTGTCACATGACAGTCCTTGAACATTTATTCCCTCCTTTTCCATGAAACATTTATCTTTCTGCACCCTTTCTATGAGATGAATAACAAGTATTTCTCAAATTAAGTATCCACTTTTTAAAAAATATGCAAGCTCTTTCAAAAAATGACCATTTTCCAGTCTAATGCTCCCCATGTTACTTTTTCTTCCTCACTGTGTTGCCTTGAACATGAATACAGATGAGGTGGGCGACATCTTTTCAAAACGTCTTGTGAAAATAGAGGCTTCAGCTCAAGCGGTTTGTTTCAGTCTGAACCACTAGACAATTTAGCCCTCTGACCTGGAGAGCAATCACTGAATAGAAATGCATCATGCGGGTCAATTTCTTTTCTGCTTTGGTTTATGGTATCGACATGTGTATGGGTATTATTTGCTAGAATAGAAATAAGAAAAGAAAAACGAGTGAAATTGAGGAAGGCCATGGAAAGATACGCTTCCAGTCAACAAAGAACTCCTGTTCCACAATGGCTTAAATCAGACATGCACATGGAATTGCCAGTGTACCATTGCCTAAAATAAAATACTAGCTGAAGTTTGACGTTTCTCATTAAGTGAGACTTGAAGGAGGTTTTTTAAAATGCTTTTTAACCCACACTTGCAATAAAGAGGCGAGTCCCTTGCCATTGGGCGAGGCTTGCTTATTTCTAATTCACACATCCCACGGGGGGCGGGGGGGGGGATTGGATGCTACTATACAAAATAGGCAAGTACTGATTCCAAAACAGAAAGAACATAGAGTTACGTATGTTTTCTCGGCAGTTTCTACTTTCTTCTTTGTCTTCTTTCACATGCTTAACGGACTTTATGAACGTTAACAATCCTCCCCACACTTTTGGAGAGCTGCGTTTTCCTTGTTCTAGCGACTTGCTGTGCACAGAGGGCATTCCTTGCTTCACTTCATCTCCTTTCCTAAGGCTCTACCTGGAGTTACACCAACCTTCTGCCTGGAATACAGGAGGGATCCTGCCGGATCAGACCAAGGCGTATCAAACCCACCGGGCTCTTTTCCACATGCGACCTCTGGGAAATGCACCAGAGTTGCCTCCCTTCGCCCAGAAGCGGTTTAGTCATGCTGCCCACATGACCCAGAAAGCTGTCTGCCGGCTCCCTCGGCCTGAAGCGAGATGAGCGCTGCACCCCATAGTCGCCTTTGACTGGACTTAACCATCCAGCGGTCCTTTACCTTTACCTTTCGATTCTACAGTTTGTGTGATTTTAATTTTCTGCATTCTTTGAAAGGCTGCACATTTGGGGCCAAAAAGAATTCTAATAGGATGGATGTTAAAGCATTTATTATCTATTCTGCAGATCACATACGAATGAAAGGACACAGAAAAATGAAGCATGAATTGTCAGATTGCTAATGCTGCAGATATAGAAAACTGCTCCCCACAGAGGTAAAAACTCAATTCAATATTTATGAAGTTCGCATTTTCAAAAACCTCCAAATTAATTAGGGAGGTTTCTATAAATAGTCAAGATTTAATAACTATTCATTATTTACCTTCTTCAGAGAGAAATAATAATAAATGGAAATATCATTTACACTCTGAAATGGAGAACAAAAATATTTGCACTCCCTTTTCATCAGTTTCATGTGCAAATGCAAAGCTGTTAATTATTTAAATTAGGTACAGGCAACTGGCAGCCTGGAAGCTCAACGTGGCTGTCGGAGCTGCCTGGGATCCCAAAGAGACCCTGCTCCATCCTTAAACGATGCAAGCCAAGATACAAACAGAAAGCTGGACCAAAGCAAACAAGATGAATTTTAGCAGGGAGAAATGTAAAGTACTACACTTGGGCAAAAAAAATGAAAGGCACAAATACAGGATGGGTGACACCTGGCTTGAGAGCAGTACATGTGAAAAGGATCTAGGAGTCTTGGTAGACCACAAACTTGACATGAGTCAACAGTGTGATGCAGCAGCTAAAAAAGCCAATGCAATTCTGGGCTGCATCAATAGGAGTATAGCATCTAGATCAAGGGAAGTAATAGTAACATTTTGTAGGTTTGTTTTTAGTATGGTTGTATTGTTTTGTATGTGTTTGTTTTTGGTGATAGTTGTTTTTATAAAAAATTAATAACTATATATATATATATTTTAAAAAGGGAATGTGTTTCTTCACAAATAATTTGGAAACATTTACCATGTATAACCTTTTCTTGCTGCTGTATGGAAAAGCACATGAACCAGACCTTTGGGAAGTTTGTAAGTAAACCATTTATAACTTACCAAACTTGTGACCTCTTTCTATGCTAAGGAAAGTAGGGAACTTTGGAAGAAACTTAGAAGGGGGTATTTTAAATGTCTAGCAGCCTATCTTTCCATGCTTGTCTTCGCTGCATATTTTGTGATTTAAATTGTCTGCTAGGGCTCACTCACCAAAGAGTATTTGCCTCAAACCTGGATTTAGGCATTCAAGAAATTTGCCTTTTATTTTACCATATCTATTTTTCCTTGTAACCAAATTAACAAACACTTCCTTCTCTTTTTGTACCAGTGGTCATAATCCAGAAGGGACATATATATATATATCCCAGATACTATGGATGAAAACATTGTATGTGTTGTATGGATTTATAGTACCAAGTAATGAGAGGGTTTAAAATCAATAGGATCTGCTTTATTGCTATGTGCAGTCATAGCTGTGAAGTGCAAAGAGGACAGGTTAATTAATCCATGTTTGTCTCCACTGCATTTATCTGAGAATTCTGAACATTAGGCTGCAAGTCCTAGTTGCTTATAAATGTCTGAGATGAACAATAAACAGATATCAATATCTCAAAATTGAGCAGCAACAGAGGTCACTCTCTGATCTCTGGAAATCTTTCTTAAATAAAAATTAGGAAATTCTGAAGATGCTATTTGCAGTGAATAAACAGAATTTGAGGAAGCAAACTCTCAACTTTTGTTCTTTTAATCTGCACAATCTGCTGCCTGTGATGGCATGTGGGAATATGTTTTGAAGGTGCTACTGCACCTGGATGTTTGTGTTTACTTTAAGGTGTCCTTCCGCTTTAGGAAGGAAGGGCAAAGGATCCAGCAGGGAGTTTGCTGCATGGATCCCTCCGCGTTTGGAAAAAGCACGCCCATGTAATGGTCAATATATGGTTTCCCACCTTGAAATTAGCATAGAAACAAGGTTGTGATTGGTTTGTGTAAACGTTATGACGCTGTTTGATTCCTTAATAAATAGCCTCCGCTCTCTGTAGCGTGTGTGGAGAACGCGTGAGACAAGCTAGAGAGAACATCGGTGTGTGGCAAGCCAGAGAGAAACCAAAACCAGCCGCGCAGAGCAGTCGAGAGCTTCTTCACCATAGACTGCAGTCTCTTAGTATTTATTTCATTTTATTTAAAAACTTTTATTTGGCCGTCTAAGTTTTGGCCGCTACCTAGTTTAGCCTATCTTCTTCTCCGGAGACCTCCGGAATCTTCGGAACCTCCAGATACCTGCAGAAAACCTTCAGAGGCATTCAACAACCTTCAGAACTCACGACAACTACCTTCAGATCATAGCCAGCGGATCCTTTCACGACGCAGTGGGAGCAGGAACTCCGGGATTAGTGGTTGTCCCATCTGCTGGCTATCCCCACAATGGCAAATCAAGGTATTCCTTGATTGTTGTTGTTCAAGGCAATCCAAAGTTTCTAGGTCCTATAAAAGGCATAGAACTCATTCTTCCTTAGGTTGGTGCCATCCATTACAGAGCAATTGTATGCATTTCTTGTCCATGAGAGTGACTCCCAGGATAGTGTGCATGGGGTGGCAGTCTCAAACACAACAATTTGGTTTTGGCTACGTTTGTTTTTATGTGGCCCACGTTAGTTTACAACCACCTTAACTGAAGGGCTTATATAGCATCCCAGGCCCCATTCAAAGCCATGTTCAGATGCTTAGACTTGCTCCCCATGAACCCATCTCTGCTGAGGGGTGCAGGCAATGAGCAATGAGGCTGCCAAGGCTTGGGGATGGTTCACACTATTTTGTGGCACCTTAGTTGACATTTAATGTTACTGCATACTATTATATTCAAATGGATTATTGAATATGTTTTTCTTTGATATAGGTTGTTTATTTTAAAGTTATTGTGACTTTTTGTATTGGATCACATTGCTTTTACGTGTGTGATCTTTGTTGCCTATTTTGTTGTTTATTTAGCTTATAAACTGCCTTGGGTAAATATAGAAAGACGGTATACAAATTAAAAGTGAAATGAAATGAAATAATAAAGGTATTGTCCTAATATGTATTTGAAAATACAAATACACTCAACACTTGCACACATTTATTTGAGTTTTCACTGTACTTACAAGTGGAAGGAGAAAAGATGCACTTTGAAGATTGAGGATTACATCTCCCCAACTGCTACACGCCACAGTTCATACTGTTATTGGTTTTTTAAGCTATGTAAGCCTCTTCTGGTCCCATAGAAGTGGAAGAAATGGAGGCAGTGAGAGATTTTACTTTCTTGGGCTCCATGATCACTGCAGATGGTGACAGCAGTCACGAAATTAAAAGACGCCTGCTTCTTGGGAGGAAAGCAATGACAAACCTAGACAGCATCTTAAAAAGTATCCATTCTGAAGGAAATCAGCCCTGAGTGCTCACTGGAAGGACAGATCCTGAAGTTGAGGCTCCAGTACTTTGGCCACCTCATGAGAAGAGAAGACTCCCTGGAAAAGACCCTGATGTTGGGAAAGATGGAGGGCACAAGGAGAAGGGGACGACAGAGGACGAGATGGTTGGACAGTGTTCTCGAAGCGACTCAACATGAGTCTGACCAAACTGCGGGAGGCAGTGGAAGACAGGAGTGCCTGGCGTGCTCTGGTCCATGGGGTCACGAAGAGTCGGAGATGACTAAACGACTAAACAACAACAAAGCCTCTTCTATATTTAATCATATTAAGCAGCAAAATTTTATAAGCAAACAAGCACACTATACAGTAGTGGAATTAAATCAACAATATGGAAACAGCAAGAGATGAAACTGCAGTTTAAGTATAAATCCTTAAAATTAAATGGTACCAAAATAAGATAAAAAAATTAAGTTTTAAACTGGCAATTAAGTTTTAAGAATGTAAGCATCTGATAAATATTCTACAAAGAAGGTGCCACTACTGAGAAGTCTCTGTCCTGGTAGCGACTTCTAGAGATGGGGGGGGGGGTCTCAAAGCAGAGCCTTAGCTGGATATCTTAATAAACTGAAAAGTGCAGAAGACAGGAGGTGAGGCTTCAGATATCCTGGTTCCAGAGGGTTGAAGGTTCATAGGTGAAAACTTGCAGTTTTTACTTTACTTGGAAATAGACTGCTGCCTGTAGAGGACCAGTTCAGATCCCCACCGAGATGTGTGTGCAGCTCTGTGAGTTCCTTTAATCTGGCAGCCTTTTGTGAACTAGCCAAATTTCTACTTGCCCATGAAGGTCACTGGGCCACATTGGGGCAGTTTCAGCCTAACCTACACCTCACAGTGTTCTGGTGAAGATAAAATAAGGGCAGGGGAGGACCATGCATACTGCTCTGAGCACCATGGAGGCAAGGCAAGATGTAAATTTAATAAATCGATTCCTGCATTACAGGGGTTAAATTAGATAACCCTTGGGTCCCCTTCCAACTCCACAATTCTATGATTCTATGAAACAAATCGTTGGGGTCTGATAATGTTTTCTCAGGTTAGTTTTTAAGCTTTCCTAATCCTCCGTTCTCAATATCTTGGTTTTCTTAATGGCATCAGAACATTCAAAGAGCATTAAATGAAGGTCTGTCTCTTGGGCTCTATTCTGTTCATGCTGGTGTGGGTTTTTTATCAATGCTTTAGAGTGCAAGACACAGTGCAGAGGTTTCTAATTATAAAATACTAATTAACAGTCACATGGACTTAGCACATGCATTTGTTTTGTGTAGGCGTTAAACATACGAACCATTCCCTATCTAATCTTAATCCCAAATGCCCTATTTTGAGGAAAGGATCCTCCTCCATTAAGGTAATTATAAAGAATTTAAAGTAAATAATAAATTATAAAGGGAAGTGCCACTAGTGGTTGAGATGACCTCGTTCATCAATTGGATGCAGAAAGAAAGAAAGAAAGAAAGAAAGAAAGAAAGAAAGAAAGAAAGAAAGAAAGAAAGAAAGAAAGGTATTCCTGGTTTATGAGCATATGTGCAACTATACACACAAATTTGTTTTGAAAGTTTACTTATATTGAAACATCAACATAGTATTTAATGTATAGAAAACCCTTAGCTTCCCAACGCATCCCATTCCTAGATACCCACGTGTAGAGGACTGCCGAGAGCTTTGCTTGCCTCTCCCTTTGGCATGCAGAGCCCAGCCAGCTTCCACACAAGGTGGAGCGTGTCCCTTCCTAGTGATGTCACGATGTGAACATCGCAGGACCAACTCAGGTGATATTTCCCCAGTCAAACACCATCATTGTTATTATTACATCTTTCTTTATAGGCTGCCTTTTTCCCTGACAAGGACTCCAGATGCCTTACGGATAAAGGACTGAAATAAATATGAAATGCACTTACTTGTGCTGGGACCCCTTTTCCCTGAGCTGCGCCAAAAGTGACCTGCTTTCTACCACCCTGGAGCTTGCTGGGGCCACCCCTGAAGGACCTGCCTCCACCACAGATGAAGCACTTGTGTTGGACAGGATATGGGTTCTGGGCACAGAAGCCATGTGAGCAGAATTTGCAGCAGAGCAAGTGGGGTGGGAGGACAACCATGTCCTGCAGAAGGAGCCTCCTCCAGGGCCAGGCTGGCTGGAAGGTGGCCACTCTATGGGAGAGGGTCATGAACTGAAGTCCTGTCGCAGGTCAATGCAGTATCAAAGGCTACTCTTATCCATAAGGCTTCAAGCCAGCGAATTCTGCATAGCAAATAATGGCCAAATATTTCAAAAGAAGGCTGCTTCTGTAAGATGACACCCACATCAGTCAAAGAGGCAGGGAGCAAGCTGGTCCAAGTCCTGCCCACCTTTCTTCACCTGGGCCTATCCTGATCCCTAACCTCCCCTTTTCCATTCTCCTCCTCTTTTTTTTTTTTTTTTAAAAGAATTGATCTTTTTATTAGTCTTATAGAGTATTTTACAAAGATGTACAGTAAATATTCCAAATATGAATATAAATAATAATAAAAAACTTTGAACATAAGTCTGTTATCCCATTTTGTTGTCATTTTGCTTAATTGTTGCTCCAAAGCTCTTTACACTTTATCTTTATCTCTAAACATATATTCATCTTATTTTAAAATAATGTTCAATTAATACCATACCATACCATACCATTTACCATTAATCTTAAGCCACACCTAGAATTAACATCATCCACTAAGCTAAAGATAATATACATATAGATACATAACTACAGGAAATAAGAGAATAAAATAAGGAAAAAATTAAAAAAGAGGGAAAAAAAGGAAAAAGGAAAAGAAAGGAAAATAAAAAGGAAACACCCCCCACCCACCACTAAAAACAAAACAAAAGCAAAGACACATACAAAAACAACAAAAACCAATACTAACATATGATCCAAACCCAATTGACTACCTGTCCACCCCAAACATATTACCAATTCTTACTTGTAAGTGTAAGTCGACAAGTCCACATATCTTTATTACATCATCATTCCACTGCAATATCAACCGGTACCCAGTTATCATATCATCTTCCTCTTTCTATCTCCAAGGCTATTGAAAGGCTGGCATAGCTATTTGTCCCATTGTATATTTTTGTACATATATTGTATATGTACCCCATTTTTCTTGGAACTTTTGCCTTGATCCCCCTCTCAGATTATTGGTTAGCTGAGCCATTTCAGCGAGTTCTTGTAGCTCGCTTTGCCATTCAGCCACTAAAGGTGGTTCTTGCTCTTTCCATCTTTTTGCAATTAAAATTCTTGCAGCCGCCGTGGCATAGAGGAAAACCTCTCTCAATTTCACTGGAATTCCCTTATCAACAATATTTAATAAAAGGGATTCGGGTTTTTTAGGAAAAGTGATTCCAAGCATTTTCTTAAGTTCTTCATAAATCGAACCCCAGAACTTCTTTATCTTTTGGCAAGCCCACCACATATGAAATAGATCTCCGTTATTTCTCCCACATCTCCAACATACACTACTAGTTCCTTTATAAATTTTCAACAATCTTGAAGGGGTGAGGAACCATCTGTGTTGGATTTTCCATATTTTCTTTTATCCTAGTGTTGTAAAATTCATAGATCCACAGATTTCCCACTCCTGCATATTTTCACCCAATTTTAGCCCATCCTAGTACTTCACTGTCTCCTCTATGATTTCCAATAATAACTGTAAGCTTTTGAATTCATTGTTGTTATTCATTAGTAGCCTAATTTGTTGCCTCCCCCTATTTTTTTTTTTTTTAATATTTTATTAAAGATTTTCTTGGTTTACAAAATGTCCTCGCATTTTTCCATGTAGCATTTTTACAGATCAATATTGGTTATTGAGACATTAGGCAGAGGGGGGGAAGGGAGGTGGGTGGGATGGGGGGAGGGTGGGGTGGGGAGGCGATGTTTCTGTTTTCCAGTGTATGTAGGATTTGGTGTCAGCATTGTGTTGGTTCTCTGTTGCTCGCTTGTGTTTCAGGCGGTGAGAGGTCCATTGGCTAGGGTGTGCTTGTTCCTTTGTGGTTGGCTGTGTTGATCTTTAGTTTTCTGTGTGAGTGGGGTGGGTGGGTGTTTTGGATCAGGTTAGCCATATTGATTTGTATGCTGTCGGTAGGTTTTTGTCATTATCTTGTTGAGCTGTGTGTGTGATGAAGGGGGACCATATGGGGGTGAAGGTATCTTCTTCTGTTTGTCCCCGTGCTAGTTTTAGGTTGCTGGTTAGTTTTTCTAGTAGGGCTGTTTCCCATACTACTCGGTACCATTGGTCCATGCTTGCTCCTGACAGGTCTTTCCAGTGTCTGGTTATGATGTTTCTGGCTGCTGAGAGTAGATGGATTATGAGTTCCTTGTGTTGTAAGTGGGCATTATTGTCTTGGAAGATGTTTAGTAAAGCCAGTTCTGGGGTGGTTTCTAGCACTTGTTTGGTTATTTTGCATATTTCTCGTATGGTTGTTGTCCAGAATGTTTGGATTTTGGGGCACTCCCACCACATATGGAAGTATGTGCCCGTGGATGTGCATCCTCTCCAGCATCTTTGGTGAGGTTCCTGGGCGTATTTGTGCTAATTTTCTTGGTGTTAGATACCATCTGTAGGTTAATTTTAGGGTGAGTTCCCTTCTTTTTGTTGATATGGATTTAAAGGGGGGTTTAGACCACATTCTGATCCATTGGGTGGGGTTGATTTCGTATTTTATGTCGTCTTCCCATTGTCTCTTGATTGTGTCTAGGGGGTTTGTAGGATTCTTTAGTAGTATTTTGTATATTGCGGATACTATTCCTTTGCCGTGTCCCTTTGTCATTAGGATGAGGTTTTCGAAGGTTGTCAGGGGTCTAGTTGCTGTTGATTTTACTGTTGGGTTGTTTAAGAGGGCATGTAATTGGTGTTGTGCTAACCATGGCATTTGGGTGTCTTCTAATTTGTCCTGTATTTCTTGTGTTGATAAGGGTTTGTTATTTATGTAAAAGTCTATTAGGCGATGCAGGCCTTTGGATTGCCAGGTTTTTGTTTGGAGGTTTTGTGCTGCTTGGTGGAATAGTGGGTGGTATGCCAGGGGAATTAGTGGGGATGGGGTTGGGGATAATTTGCCTATCTCTGTTTTCCATGCTTTGAACATGGTTTGTGTGTACCTGTTAAGTGTTGTGGGGATTTTTCTTAGTTTGTTTGGGAGGAGTGGGTATGCTGTGGTGCAGATATTTTCAATTGTGTCCTTTTCTAGATGTATCCATTGTTTTGTCTCGTCTTCTAGTATATATGGGATTATGTGACGTAGTTGGTTGGCATTGTAATATGCTTCTACATTGGGGATTCCCCATCCTCCTTCTGAGGTGGGGAGGTGCAGGTATTTGGTGCTTATTCTTGGTTTTTTGTGTGAGAAGATAAAAGAGTGTAGTTTTCTCTGCCATTTGCGGAGTTGGGTTGGGGGAATCCAGATTGGGAGGGTTTGGAACAGGTAGGTTAGTTTTGGAAGGGTGATCATTTTGATCATGGCTATTTTGTCTGAGAGAGTGGAGTTCATGTTGTTCCATCTCTTTAAGTCTTTGTTTATTTGTTGCCATAGGGGTTTGTAGTTGTGAAGGTATAGTTTGTTGAGGTTTTTGGTTATTTGTACCCCAAGATATCTGAACTTGGTGTGACAGAGTTTTATCTTGGTGGTGTTGGTGAGTTCTCTTTGGACGTGTGGGGGGGTGTTGAAGCACATGGCTTCCGATTTTGCAAAGTTTACTTGCAGGCCTGACACAGTTGCAAATGTGTTGAGTTCTCCGATTAGGGAGGGTGCTGTGTTTAAGGGGTCTGGTGTTGTGACCATTAGATCGTCTGCGAAAAGTCCTAGTTTATAGGTTTTGCCTTTTATTTCCACCCCTTTGATGTTTGTGGCTGCTCGGATTCGGATTGCTAAGGGCTCCAGTGCTAGGATAAATAGGAAGGGAGATAGTGGACATCCTGTGTTGGATTTTCCACATATTTTCTTTTATCCTAGTAGAATTTGTAAAATTCATAGTTACCCTCCACAGATGTTCCCACTCCTGCATCATTATTGGTCGCCCAATATCTTGAGCCCATCTTGGGGCCATAGATGACTTCATGCTGTCTAGTACTGCTATAAGTACCTTCCCATTCCAATAATAACTGGTAAGGCTTTTGAGAATGTCTAGGGACATTAATTGTCAATGTTAGTCATTAGCTCAGCCTCCAATCTGTGTTCGCTTAAGTTTGGCGAACCCCATCTTTTTATCTTGTTGGAATACTCCATACAATTGGTGGTAATCCAGCCACCCTCCCAGTTGATCTTTTATTTCTTCATAGTTTCTTAACTTGAGTTCTCCATTATCCTCTACCAGTAGAGTGTTATAGGTAGGCCAATTAGATCTCATATTTCTTCTTTTTATTGCTTTAGCCTGTATGGGAGATAACCATTTTGGAGTTTTTGGTTCCAGTAACTTTTTATATTTTTCCCATACTCTGAATAGCACGATCCTAATTATATGGTTGGTGAAATCTTTATGTACTGCGTATTTACCGTAGTGTAGGTAGGCGTGCCATCCATATCGTAGGTCAAACCCTTCTAAATCTAATAATACGTTATCACGAAGTAAGAGCCACTCTTTCAGCCATGCCAGACAAATGGCTTCGTAATATATTTTAAGATCGGGGAGATCAAGTCCACCCCTTTCTTTTTTATCTATAAGTACCTTATATTTTATTCTTGGCCTCTTACCTGCCCAGATGAATTTCATTATCTCCTTCTTCCACTCTTCTATACACGAGGTTTTCCCTATTATTGGGATGGTTTGATATAAGAAGAGCAACTTTGGTAGTATATTTGATTTAATTGTTGCTATTTGTCCCAGGAAAGAAAATTTTAACTTGTTCCAGAGTAGGAGATCTTTTTTTATCTCTTCCCAGCATCTCTTGTAATTATCATCGAAAAGGTTTATATTTTTATCCGATATCCATATACCCATATATTTGATTTTTGCATGAATTTTTAATCGTGTCACCTCCTCGATCTTCTCTTTATCCTTTAGTGATATGTTTTTAACTAATAATTTAGTTTTATTATAGTTCAATCTAAAGCCAGAGACTCTGCCAAATTCCTGCATAATTTCTAACGCCTTTACCAAGCTCTCTATTGGCTCTTCTGTCATTATCATTAGGTCATCAGCGAAGGCCTTTAGCTTGTAACAGTTCTCCCCTAAACGAATACCTTTAATACTATTATCTTTTCTTAATTGGTTATTTAATACTTCCATGGTCAAAATAAAGATCAGGGGCGACAACGGGCACCCCTGTCTCTTCCCTTTATTAATTTCACACTCCTGAGACATATCTCCATTTATAATGATTTTGGCTTTTTGCTTCTTATATATAGCGTTTATTCCATTGCAGTATTTCTCCCCCATTGCCGATTGCTGGATTGTATGTATCATAAATCTCCATCACACGTTATCAAATGCTTTCTCAGCATCCACTGCCATAAATGCCGCGGGTTTATCTATTCTAGTGTCCAGATATTCTAATAGATTTATTATAATTCTCATGTTATTTTGAATTTGCCTTCCGGGGAGAAATCCTGCCTGATCTTTGTGAATAATTTTTTGAAGCACCATTTTTGTTCTTTCTGCCAATATGTATGCGAATAACTTGTAATCATTATTGAGGAGTGATATTGGTCTAAAATTGGCTGCATTTAGGTGATCCGTTCCCTGTTTCGGAATTAAAGTAATATAGCTTTCCCTCCAAGTTTCGGGGATGTTACCTCCATTCAGGATACTGTTCATAATATTTTTAAGGGGCATCGCCACTATATCCTCTAGTTTTTTATAACAACTAGCCGTTAGGCCATCCGGACCCGGCGATTTCCCACTTTTTGCGTTCTTAATTGCTTTCAATTACAGGTTGTAATTGGCCCGTTTAGTAGATCTCTTTGTTCATCTGATATCATTGGTATACTGGCTTGGTTAAGATAATCTTTTATGTCTTCAGTCCTTTCCTCTCCTTCTCTATACAGTTGTTTATAGAAGTCTACAAAAAAAAATTGGATCTCCTTAGGATCTGTTATAATTTGGTCACCTGACTTTATCTTATTGATTACTCTTTCGCCTTCCCTCTTCTTTAGCTGCCACGCCAGGAGTTTTCCTGGCTTATTGGCCTGCTCGAAGTTTTTCTGTCTCATATATTTCATTTTCCACTCTAACTCTTCACTAATTACCATGGAATATTGCGACTGCAATATTTTGATATCTCTTTTTATTTCTTCATCATCTGGTTTTTGGTAGTTCTTTTTCTTTTTTCCTAAGTTCTTCAATCAGGCCCTGAACTTTTTTCTCCTTCTGTTTCTTTTGGTAGGCATTTTGCTGGATAAAAAACCCCCTAATCACTGCTTTCCCGGCATCCCATACCATGTTGGGATCCATTTCGTCTTTTAAATTTAGCTTAAAGTATTCTTTTAGAGTTGCCTTGGCTTTCTCTACAACTTTTTCATCTCTTAATAGGGTATCGTTAAGCCTCCATCTTGTTATTCTTTTCTTCTCTCCTTTTAACCATACCATAACCGCGCTGTGGTCGGATATTGTTTTAGGATAAATATCTGTTTTATATATTTTAGATGTTAGTTCTTTAGATATCCAAGTGGCGTCTATTCTGCCCGCTGTATTATTTGGATAAGAGAAGTATGTAAATTCTTTCCTCAGCGGATTCTTGGTCCTCCACGCGTCTTCTAAGTTTAATGTTTCTATCAGGGAAAAAAATGTACTTGGTAGCTTTATCTGTTTCTTTTTTGATACCTTTGGGGTCCTGTCCCATTCCGGGGCGGCCACTCCATTTAAGTCCCCCATTATAATGATCTTTTTTCCTACGTATTCCATCAGAACCTCTTCGAGGGATTGGTAAAATTGACTCTTTTTTTCGTTTGGGGCATAAATACCTGCCACCAGTATGTTCTCTCCTTGGACTGTTATTTTAACAATTACAATCCTACCTGCTGTGTCTTTATAAACCAATTTGGGATCCAATTGGGGCTTCGCATAAATCACCACCCCTCTTTTTTTGCTTTTGTCAGATGACACAAATTCTAATCCTAACCTTTTTTTAGTCAATAGTCTGGAGTGTTGTTGTGCAATATGAGTTTCCTGGAGACAAATTAGATCTAATTTCTGTTTGTATAATATATGTTCTACCTTATTTCTCTTGGACTTTTCATATAAACCGTTGATATTCCATGTTAATATTTTCAAATCCATAGTCGACCTCTTTTCCTCTCTCTCTCCCCCCTTTTTTCCCCTTCCAAAGGGTCTTAGACAGCTTTATTTATTTATTTATGGTATTTTAATTCTGATTTTAATAGTTAAAAAAAAAAAAAAACCAAAGAAAAGGAAAAAAGGAAAAGTTCAAATTCTGTGAAAATACACCGTATCCTATTACCGCCAATCCACGTTTTTAACTTTCTTCTTCCTCCAATTGTTTCCCTGCATTCTCCGCACCCTTCTCCCGATGTTTTTTCCCTCCCAACTCCTCCTTATAGGTTCTTCTGAACTTATCTGCCTCTGCCCACGATGTAAATCTCCTTCTTTTCCCTTTGAAGTAGAAAGAAATCCCCTCCAGGAACTCCCACCTATGCACAATGGATCTTTCTCGTAATGCTTCAACTAATGGTTTATACTTATCACGCTTCCTCAGTAATCTCGTTGGTACAATTTTATGAATGATAATCTCTGAACCTGAAATTTTTAGCTTTTTCTTACTGCAAACTTGCAAGATCTTATCTCTAATTTCCATGGTGACAAAGGTAATTAAGCAGTCCCCTGGCCAATTGTTTTTCTTTGCATAGCTTGATCTTATTCTATACACTTTTTCAATGTCCTGAGCTACCTCTAGCTCTTCCATTTCTAACCACTTGGCCAGTTCCACAGTTATTTTGTGCTCTATCTGTTCATTTGGTTCCTCTGGGATCGCTCTTAGCCTGAGAGTTTTTTCTCTTCTGTGCATTTCGATCATCGCGATCGCATCTAGCACAGCCTCGTGGGTTTCTTTCATCTCTTCAATATCTTTTTTAACTTTGTCTACCTCTACCTTTCTTTCCTTATTTTCTTTCTGGGTCTTTCTCACCCCTTCCTCCAGGTTAATTGTTTTACCTTTCAGATCCTGCACTGTTTTTGTAATCTCTGAATTTTTTAACACCAACTCATTCATTTTTCCCGTAATCTCTGACACCATCTTAGCATTCTCATCAATCTTTGAACCCATTCCGTCCAACTTCTGGTCAATAATTTTAGCATTATCGTTCATTTCTTTTTTCAGTTTTGAAATGTCTTTTTTCAGCCCCATTATTAACTCCTTCATCTCCATATTTAAGTTCAATTCCGGGGTCGAACTTCTTCTATTGATGGTTGCGGTCGCTCCAGGTGCTGCAGATGGTGTAATCTTCTTATTAGTATTAGACATTCCCTTCTGACTGAATACAGTCACCTTATTACTTCCTCCCCGTTATGGGAGGAGTATACTAAGGAAAAATACACAGGGGGGGGGGAAAGGAAAAAAATTAATGACAAGGGAAAAAAATACAAAAAGTATGGAGAAAAAGAACAGAAAGGAGAAGTATAAAGAAAAAAGAAAAAGGGGGGAGAAAAAAAGAGAAAGGAGAGAAAAAGAAGAGAAAAAAGTCTTAAAAAGCCAGAAAAAAGAGATAGAGAGAGAAAAAAACAATAATAAAGAAAGAAGCAAGTAAGTTCACCCGTCAAGTCAGAAGGGGAATGTATCCATTTCAACTCAATACATAATATAGAAGTTTAACAGGTTCACTGTACCGCCCACTATAACATAGGATTGAATAGACAATACCACCTCTTCCACCACAGAGTATAGGGGCAGGGTTTTCACATACACTTTAAAGGTACATCTTTAGAAGCAACCTAGTATAATTCTCTCAACCACCAGATGGCAGCGTTGTATCTCTCTTGGTCCTCCACCAGGGATACACCCCAGTGTCTTTCCCCACTACAGAGTTTGTTGCAACAGTTCAGCACACCATTTTATACTTCCTCTCTGTCCTTTTTCCTCCACTGTTCCAAAAAGCCGAGTGTTGGAGTAGGCTTTACCGAGCCCCGCCACTTATCGTTTTTTACAAATCAGTTCCTTCCCATTCCTGTTATCTTTAAGCCATTTCTGTAGACTAGGTACCTTCCCAGTCCAAATCTTTTCTTTCTCCTTCTCCAAGGGCTAACCACACCAACTTTATGTCTTTATGTCTTTATCTCAGGGTTCTGGGGCGGAGCATGGCAGTTTCAGTTCATAGTATGCATTGTCTCATGCTTAGTCACAGCTCGATTAGAACGGTAATTCAGCAGACGCGTTTACTCTGCCCTGCCAACCAAAATCCCCTCAAATAGCAAGTCCTTATTCCAAAGCAGCCTCGGATATTGGGTACCAAACACTTAATACATTTGGGTTGACACCTCTCAACTTGTTCTTTCTGCAGCCAAAAGTTAAACACCGTTTCCTGCCCCCCGCTTTCCGAAAGCCAGGGGGTCGCTGCAATACCGAGAGAGCGCTTACTTTTTTTCCCTTTTAATTTTCCCAGCGCTGACGGAGTTCGCCTTCGCTTCTCTCCTTATACACTCTCTGGCAGCAGAAAAGATTTTTTTTCTCGGTCTTTGGCTTATCTTACTTTCAACTGGAATTCTCCCGCTGGCTGCACCCGGTTACAGGCTTTCTCGTCGGGCGGAGGGAGAGCTGCTCTCGGCGTCCCAGGTCCCGTCCTTCCAGACGTCCCACGTCCTGCTTCAGGGACCCTACCGACGCCGCGGCTCTTCCCTTTTAGGTCTCGGAAGCCCCACGAAGCCTTTTTTTGGGGTCGCGAAGCCTTACGAACCCCCTTTTCCCCCTTCGATGAGTGCGTGCCCGGAGAGCTCCAGAAACGCGCGACCGGATGCTAGTCGCGGGAGACCCGGAAGTCCATTCTCCTCCTCAACTGGTTGCCAAAAAAGTAGTGAAAATAAGGACATATTTTCTCCTTTGTGGCAGGAAGAAAATGGAAGTGCAGTGGGGCAGAAGCCAGACCTTAACTGCTGAAAGAGGCAGCGGAAGAAACTATTGGTGAGACCAGGTTAGAGGTGCAGCGTAGGACCACAGGAGCGGGTTACCAAACCTGGTTACAGGCTGCAAACAGAGGTGGCTACTGCCACCTCTGCAACACTTATCCCTGTAGTAAACTGCAAAGAGAGGGAGGACAGAAAGAAACTGGACACCTGGAACTGGAAGCACGCTTATTTGACTAACCAGCATGACTGGAAGGTGCATGTTCAGGGATGTCTTTACTAGGGGGTGCAAGGGGTGCGGTGCACCCAAACGCCAAATTCTGGGGGGTGCCAGGCGGCTGCCGCTGAAGCCACCTGAGCTCTTAACCAGGGGTCAGCAAGGTTTACCTTGCCTGGGTCAGTTCACTCCAGTAGAGATCCCTCCGTGGGCTGGTTGCGCACGCCCACGATTTCTGGTGTCTGCATCTGCACAGATGCGATTTTCGGTGCCGTGGAAGCGAGTCCCTGCGTCGCGCTGCGTCAGTTTAGCACAGCGCATGGGGACACGCCGAGTGGGCAGCTTGGTTTGGGGGCAGCTTGTGGGCTGGTTAAACGACTCCCATGGGCCGCTTGTGGCCCATGGGCCTTAGGTTGCTCACAACCACCAGTCCCACAACCAAAAGAGTAGGGAGAGGAGAAGATTGTGCTGCCAATGCTCTGTTCAGCACCAACATGGCTCCCCATCTTCTCCCTGGGTGAATTTTTTAGGTGAAAAACAAATGCCCACCACAAATCTCTGTTATTTTCTCCTCCGAAGGAAGCAGACCAAAAAACAGCATCCTGGAAGTTCCCACAGCTTGAAGAAATCAGGAGTTTGTGATAGTGGGAGGAAAACCCATGAAATGTACAAGCACTTTTAAAACTAGGTTTCTTTAATATTCTAGTACTGAGAAATCATAGTGTTAAAAAGGTTCCTTCCTTGCTTTCCGTTTTTCACCTTTTGTGTGTTAAATAACAGCCTGCAATCTGCTATATGGAAATTAATAGGATTAGATGACTATCGAAGCCTCTTTTGCTGGGTTAAATGAGCTGAGCCCGGATAAAAGCCCCTTTGCTGTTCAATGCAGAACCACCCTAGAAGCTCTGGCTATCTTTTGCTGGTTGTACTGTTACATGTCCTCATTGTGTTCCATAATGTCATTGTCTGAGATTCTGCTTTACCTGCACTCAGGAAATCCTTATTTCAGCAGCAGGTTAGCATTATACAAAGAGAGAGCTCATGTTAACCAATTTACTGTCTGAGATTTTACGGAACATAGTTGTTTTATTCTATGCACTGTAACCAATTGGAAGTCTCTGATTTCTCACCTATTCTTTGCCTTAGTCTGTCTGCTTGATCTGAACCAGTATCCTCTCATGTCTTCATTTTGTGAGTCTGCCTTGCATACCAGATAATGTTTAGTGTAGGTTACCACTGTCAACCCACAGTGTTTCTTAATTTGTCTTCTGTGTGAACGGCTCATTAATATATTTCTACATTATCATTAATCTGATTCTAAAATTAAAATGAATAGTGGATTTCCATGAGTGCTAAGCATATGATTTCTCAGTTGCAGTGGAGAGCCTCTTAAGAGGGGGACACACCACCCAGGGCCGTCTTAGGCAGATCAGCTGCCGTGGCGCGGTGATCCCTCCGGCGCCCCCGACGTGCCACCTCTCCGCCTCTGGGGCCACCTCCCTCCCACGCTGGCCGCCCCTCAGGAGGGGGGGTGGGCGAGCGGGGGGTGAGGGGCGTGGCGCTGGAGCGGCACGGGACTCTGCGCACCTTTCCAGCGCTCTAGCTGGGGCTCCCCGCACGGGATGGGAGGCGAGAGCGGCTGGCTCACAGCCTGCCCGGGAGCGGCATGGGCGGCAGCGGCTGCGCTGGCGGCGCACGAGCGCCCGTCCACCTGCAGGGGCAGGTTGGGGAAGGGGCGCACGGTATACCGGCGGGCTCACGGGGGCGCCCCTGGGGGGCCGGCACCCTGGCGTGCCGCGCCAGTAGCCCCTATGGATAAGACGGCCCTGACAGCACCAGCCCCTTCAAGGCAAGTGGTAACTCCTCTTCTCCAGTGAAGCCTCCATCCCTCCCTGGACCTACCCACCCAGTCAATTCTGTATGGCCAGGGCTAAGGAGCGAAGATGGGCAAGGATCCAGGAGGCAAGTGGTCAGCAAACTTCTCCAAGCAGCTTGTCTACATCCTCAGGCAACAATAATCTAAACTGATCTGGTATAGATGGGGCAGATCTAAGGAGGAGAAGGAGCTCTAGACACCACCACTGGACTTGCTCTAACTGTGACATCCAAGTCACAGGCTGAATGATTTTATCCCTTGCAAAGTTGTTATAGAAGGCCTCTCTCTGATGGTGTTAGAGCAATGCTCTCCTGACTTGCTGGCAAAAGCCCATTCACCACTCAGAAAAGCTCTGTGGGATGGCTACTTGTGGGTGCAATGGGGACAGGGGAGTGAGCTTTCTTGTTGCTGCCACCGCCACCTGGTAGCCATGCTGGTGCACCCTCACCTGTTTCAGTCATGCCCAGACTGTTTCATCCCACACAGGTCTCTAGAATACCAAGGGGATCCATGACAAAGGTGGGGGCACCCAGGAATGACTTTGCCAATGGCTCTGTGCATCTCCCCATTCCACAGTGAGGCAAGAGCCTTCACTGGACCACTAGGCCAGTCAGCTGGAAAATCCTCCAGACTGATTCCCTCCATCTCCAAGAAAGGGCCAACTCAGAGGGTGCCCCCCTCTTGCAGAGTATAGTAGCATTTGCCCAAACCTCATCAAGAATGGCCCTTCCATGACCACAGGCTCACAGGGAGCCCACAAAGTATGACCAATCCACTCAGAGGAAAAGACTAGGTTGATTTTAGCAATTACTTTACCTTGTTGATGCATCAGGTAAATTTGCATTCCCTGCTGACAAGGGTTTCACTCCAGTTTCTAAGCAATTTACAAAGGGGGGGGGGAATCTGCCTAGAGGTACATGTGCCAGCTGAAATACAAAGATCTGTTTTAAGTATGTCCAATGATATTTTCAAAATGGTCTGTCATAATGACTAGATACCAGCTGCACCCATCTCACCCTCTTACAGATTTTACAAGGTGCTGCAATAGCTCAGTTGGTAGAACATGGCACTCATATTCGCAGGGTCAGGGGTTTGAGCCCCATGTTGGGAACAAATATTACTACATTGCAGGGGGTTGGTCTAGATGACCCTCATGGTCACTTCCAACTCTACAATTCTATGATTCTATATTTGTTTCTATTGTCTAGGCCAAATCTGGGGTAGCAAAGTAAACTCTCTCTCGTACACATCTGCTTCCTGGCTTTACAGAAGGGTACATACAGCAGGAAGACTGATGTTTGTCCCAAACAACACATACCAGGAAACTGTGACTCTCTAGCTTGGCTCAACTCTGCAGATAATGTCAGCAGCTACCACTGCAAAAGAACTAGATGCATGCCTTACTTTAAGTGTCATACTGACAGAAGGAAGCCATGAGAGTCTTTCAAGCGCCGAGGTTTGTTTAATTGCTTTGTTTCCTAAGCAGCCCTAGCTAATCTTACAAACCTTGGAGATTTGTTTAAAGTGGATTTTACAGACTTCCTGGCTGGCTTATGAAGCCTGAGGCAAGTGAGGGTCATAACTCACTGTGGGCTTAATTATCATTGTTATATTGGTGACACTTGGATTTATTGTAACACTGACAATTCTCTTTTATTTACACAAGTTTCACAAGGTTGTCTGGTAGTCCAAAAATGGATGGTTTTTCATTATCTTTCTTTGAACGGTAATAAAAAAGAATGATTGGATGTTGTCCCTCTATCTACCTTTAAGAAGATTTGTTGCTGTACCTTTTTACTAGTTCCTTTCATATAATATCACAGATGTGTAAAGTCAAGTTTATTGAAGAATCTATTTTGCCCCCTTTTCTCCAACATATTTTAAGCAGTCTGGAGATATGCCTTTTAAATGAAGACTGAAAGAGGCCACTTGAATGTCTCCTTTTGTCTGGAACAAAGGAACCGTTTTGCACAGATACAGGAGGCTTGGCCAACAAGATTCTGCATTTTCCCAACATGTTTCTGCGCTAGGCTTACCACACAGGCAAACGTGTGTGTGTGTGTGTGTGTGTTTGTGTGTTTGCATATAGCTTTGTTCCATATCCCCCCAATCTCTGAGCTGTGCAAGATTCCAGGGTTCTTGTTTCCTTTGGAAATGAGGCCCAGCAGAGACTGTGGTGTCTTTATGATATACGGCTTATTTAAAAATATACAGTATGCAAACTGATGGATTACACTCCAGGGGTGTGCAGCCTTGGATCCAAAAAGAAATCAAAATTTTATTTTATTTTATTATTAGTTTGTCCTTCTGGTCAGTGTACAGTTTTCTGTCCAGCTCACAGCCCACACAACTCCACTTTGTCTCTTTATTTAAGCCCTCCTCCCTGGACCAGGAAGAGGCAGATTTACATGATGCAAACTAGAGCTCTGATTTCATAGGTTTTGTTTGTAAAACGAGATATCAAGCTCTGCAAAGACATCAGGTTTGTGTGACAATGAGTAGAAGACAGTTTGAAATGTGAACCAGTGGAAATGAGTGCTCTTAAAGTCAAATCACTTAACATTGGAGGGCTGTGTAACCCATTTTGAAAGCCATGTCTTGAATGTTTGCAAAATAGATAAGCTGGAAAATTTATTTATAAAGGAAATCAACTATGACAACACAACTACCTATGGACACATGGATTCAGCACACAGATTTGGCAGAGGGTAACTTTTGGGAATGGGGGAGGCTATTTTTTAACGGAAAAGGTGGACTGGAGGCTGTTGAAAAAAGCCTCAGGTGGTTGTTATATTTTCATTCGTGGAAACCTTCACCAAGAGAATAATTCTTATATAGATATTGCTTTGAGAAAACTAGACATTTTTTAAAAAAATGAATTTTGATCCTAGGAGGTGATTTCAACATTTGTATGGACAGCAAACAGGATAGGAAAGGGAGGTCTAAGAAGCATCACACTGGTTCAGATTTAAGGATTTAGTAGAGGAAGCAGATTTGATGGACATATGGAGAGGGGAAAACAAACAGGAGAGGTTTACATAATATTCAGAGAAGATGACCCCTATGCTGGGCCTGATTCCATTTTTTATTTCTTGCTTAAGGAAGCAATGATTGAGCTTATTACTGCCCCAGCTCAGCAGTGTCCATCGTGCGTGAACTGAGTGAAAGGCAAAAAACAACTTTTGCATGGAAACTGAACCAACTTCTTTAGCAGAGAAAAAGTTTCTGTCATAAGTTGGATGAAGCACAAACAGTATTTTGACATGAGTATAACATATGATGTGCGAGATGCTGTAGTATGAAAGCGGCAATTGAAAATAATGGCTTGTAGGAAGTTGCTTCTATTAAAAGACAAATAAATACAAAGGGGGAATAAGAGGGCAATCCTTTGGGAAGACCTGCCAGGATGAGCAGCTTAGGATGCAGCAGATCTCCGACTCAGCCGACATTAAGTCCCCAAACCGGCCTTGGCGAAGGATATGCTGCCATGGCCCATGTCAGCCCCACGGCTAAATGCCACATTTATATAAATTCCAAGCAGCTCAAGGTGGTGCCCAGGGTTCTCCTCCTCCCCATTTCATCCTGTGAGGTAGGATAGGCTAAGAGATGGTGTCTGGCTCAAGGTTACCCAGTGAGCTTCATGGCTGAGTGGGGATCCAAACCCTGGTCTCTCCCAGGCCATAGTCCAACTCTCTAACTGTTATGCCACACTGCCGTATCACTGGATCTGGTATAACATCACGTCAGCTCAACTTACACCAGCTGGCTTTATGCCAGTCCCTTGTGCATAGAATGGCTCCCCTTAGTTATGTCATGAGTCTTTGGGGTGAGAGACACCCTAAATTCCTCAGTCCAATAAAAGTTTGAATTAATCAAGGTTTAGGGAGCTAGACTGTGCCAAACAGTGAAGCCCTGGATGCATCCTATGTTAAAATGCAAGCCTGGTGAGTGTGGGTCTTGTGGGGGAACAAAGCCTGAGGATGGCCAAGGCGCTAACCTGGCAAAAGTGCCAGGCATCCGGGTGGGGGGGGGCACCCCTCACTGTGCCCTGGGTTTTCGTTAGTCAGACGGAAAGCCAGGCGGGTGGAGTTTTGCAAGAGAAGCAAGAGACCCTCTTGGGCTGTATTGCTTTGGACGCCCCCCCAGTCGGCTCAGGTTGTATATATGTATAGAGGAACCATAAAGACGCCACGGTCTCTGCTGTGCCTCATTTCCAACGGTCTTCCACGGCCTGAAGAAAGGGGTTGCATGCAACAGTTATTAGCTGACCCTGCAGACTTGGAAAATGTTCATAAATAAGTAAAACACGAATAATAAGTGTAAGGAAAACAAACATGAACACACACACACCCAACTCTTGCCGCATCCATTTTCATGCTGATACCAAGTTCACTCTCTTTACCCTCCCACTTCCCCTCATCCAGACATGCTCATGCCTCTTTCCCCCCTAACAAATTTTGCTGCCTCCTAGCTTTTCTATGTGTTCTCATGCATGCTTTTAGAATAATAAAAAAATCTTTTTACTCTTTTATGAGTGTACTGTTAATAGGTTCTGGTCTTTACTAATTCCCTTCTTGACAGAATCATGTTGCACTTGGGGTGTCAAATTCTGGAATGTTGAAAAGATCTGAAAAGGGCCGCCAGGATTACATGCAAGAACGGAAGGCAAATGGCGCACAATAGAACATTGCCTAGAACACCAACCACGGTCTCACATTTGGAATGAGCTTTGATCTAATTTATTTTAAAATTCTTTAGCTCCTATTATTGTTAATAATGAAAATATATAGTTGGGTTGCAATAATATATATTTTAAAATCCTGAGAAATACTAATGCTCAGTCAAAATCTGCATTTTGGCAAATTGGCAACTGGGAAGCAAAGGACTATGTCACCAGATTGTGAAGACGTCACCCTCGCACACGGATTCATCCTTGCTATGACGATTCAGTTTAGCTACATGGAGATTGCTCTTGAAGATTATGCAGAAGTTCCAATTAATGAAGAATGCTGCTGCATCCTTTCCAACGAATCTTGGGAAGCATGAGCCGATTCAACCTGGTTCATGTCAGCTGCCTCTCTTCCTGTGTGGTTTTAACATTATAAAAGGTTCATGGGACTGAAACATACATACTTCTAATTGTCTGTGCACCTCTGGTGGCGGTGAGGAAGTTGGCTGCCCCCACAATTAGATGCAATTTGAAACAACTTCATCCTGCCCCACCCCAAACCCCATGTTTTTTTTTTTAAAAAAAGTTTAAATTGTGTTTAAAATGTTAATTTCAGGTAGAAGCACAATTTAATTTTTCATAATTAATCTAGAGCAGAAGCATTTGGAAACAAAAGTTTAGAGGTGATGTTTAGAGGAGCACCATGACACCAGGATGACTCAGTGTATTAGATGCATTCCACACGGCCACAGCTCTTGTGGCATCCAATATAGACTGGAAACCTTAGTTCAAAATTCCCAAGCTTAAAAAGCATCTCAGACTATGCTAGCATTTGGAAAGTCAACCGTGTGTGCGGTGACGGAGGGGCAGAGCAGTGTGAGAGTGCCAGATGTGCCAGATGTTACTCCTGCTGCCCTGTGTGGTCCTGACACATTTGCTCTTGGTCACACCAAGATACCAGACTTAAAAATAATAATCTGTAGTTGTCTACCCTACTTGTAGCAAACGTGTAAGGTTTAAAGAACTCCCAATAGGATCTATTTTAGGCATTCAACAAGAGGAAATCACGACAAGAGCATAATACTCAATTCAGTAATCTTAGGGTTAAGATTTAAAAAATTATGCTGCTGTTCTTTCAGTAGAAAGGTGGCTAATTCTTGTCACACAATAGCATGGTATTCAAAGGAGAAGAACTAAGGACTGAAAGAAAACAAGTGGGGCAACTCAAAGAGAGAAAAGGGTCTGATTGCTCTGTCCTGAAAATCAAAATTCATTAGAATTCTGTCACATTCACAGCTCCATCTGAACCCACTTAATGAGGGAAATAATTATATCACTTAGAATGCACTACCTTAAAAGATAAAACAAACTATATGAAAATAGGAAACCTGTTCATTGGGTTTCAGCAGCACATTGATATAATATCCTAGTCACTATCAATTTCTTTCATATGTAATGTAATAACATGTGTTTTGAATTTGTGAAGATACTGTTTTCCCATAGCAATTGAGCATTGTAAAGAACAGCAGCCATACAGACAGACAGACAGAAATTGTGCTTTTTATTTTTTACCGGTTTGCAGAAAATGGTGAGGCTCCTTTGTGACTCAAGCGACGACTGAGGAGGAGAAGGGGGGGGGGAATATCTGCTTTCCCTTGGTTGGCTTTCATGCCTTTGGTGTGTCAGGCGCTGTCTGCACTTTACATTTTGAAGCAGTCCCTTGCCACTTTAAACTGTCATGGGCTCCCCAAAGAGTGCTTGGAACTGCAGTAGCTGAAGGGCACTGAGAGTGGTAGCTTGGGGGGGGGGGCGGCAACAGGTGTCTCCTAGCAACTCTCAGCACCTTCATCCAACGACAGTTATCAGGATCCTTCGAGGGAAGCTATGGGTGATTAAAATGGCAGGATGCTTATTTAAGGGAACAAACACAAGAAGCTGGTGCAAAACAAGCCGGTCTAAATTAAGCCAGCATGAAGTTGCACCAGGTCCAGAGCAAGGCTACTGCTGCAGAGCCAGCCTAAGACTGGCAGAAGGAAAACAAGCCTTTAAAATAGAGTTTGGGTTACCACACCCTTTTTTGTCAATTTAAGCGACACTAGTCATATGCCAACCTGGATGGGCAGAGGATCCAACCTAAGTCCCCACTCTCTGGTCCCCCTCCCACCCTCTTTTCTGGGCTTATGCCATCTTAAGACCTGCCGGGTTCAGATCAGACAACTGAATCGATAAGGGGGATAAGGGGGAAATATGCCAGTGTATCTGTGGTTAAGTCAAGGATGAGGGAGTTAAGCTAGTGTATACCTGGTTATATTGTCTCCCTGCTTATTTAACTGATATGCAGAATTAATCATGCGGAAGGCTGGACTGGATGAATCCCAAGCCGGAATTAAGATTGCCAGAAGAAATATCAACAACCTCAGATATGCAGATGACACAACCTTGATGGCAGAAAGTGAGGAGGAATTAAAGAACCTTTTAATGAGGGTGAAAGAGGAGAGCGCAAAATATGGTCTGAAGCTCAACATCAAAAAAACTAAGATCATGGCCACTGGTCCCATCACCTCCTGGCAAATAGAAGGGGAAGAAATGGAGGCAGTGAGAGATTTTACTTTCTTGGGCTCCATGATCACTGCAGATGGTGACAGCAGTCACGAAATTAAAAGACGCCTGCTTCTTGGGAGGAAAGCAATGACAAACCTAGACAGCATCTTAAAAAGCAGAGACATCACCTTGCCGAACAAAGGTCTGTATAGTTAAAGCTATGGTTTTCCCAGTAGTAATGTATGGAAGTGAGAGCTGGACCATAAAGAAGGCTGATCGCCGAAGAATTGATGCTTTTGAATTATGGTGCTGGAGGAGACTCTTGAGAGTCCCATGGACTGCAAAAAGATCAAACCTTATCCATTCTTAAGGAAATCAGCCCTGAGTGCTCACTGGAAGGACAGATCCTGAAGTTGAGGCTCCAGTACTTTGGCCACCTCATGAGAAGAGAAGACTCCCTAGAAAAGACCCTGATGTTGGGAAAGATGGAGGGCACAAGGAGAAGGGGACGACAGAGGATGAGATGGTTGGACAGTGTTCTCGAAGCGACTGGCATGAGTTTGGCCAAACTGCGGGAGGCAGTGGAGGATAGGCGTGCCTGGCGTGCTCTGGTCCATGGGGTCACGACAAGACAGACAAGACTGAACGACTGAACAACAACAATACCTGTTTATATCCAGAACCTCCTAGCGGGATCCTAACCAGAAGAGTGATCCCATTTGTGATGCCCTCTTCAGCAATGGGAGGAAATGGGGTCAGGGGTCATGAGCATAGCTGAGGTAGTTTAAAATGAGTTATAGTCCACCCAGCTCTCAGCTTCAGCAAGTTGAGTTCCCAGGTGTGTTCCCCACACCTTCTTAAATGCCACCCCAAAGCTAGATTAGAAGTGTGGTGGCCTGACTGCTTACTGGGGTGGCATCTTGCCATCCTGTTATGCTGCTCACCCTACGGAGCTTGAGAGCAGGGTGCCTGAAAGGAGGCCTTGTCTCCTATGTCGATCCCAGTCGATCCCTGCATTCTGCCAGAGAAGGCATCCTGCAGATCCCATCCTACCAGGAGCTCCTTTCTGCTCAACTTCAACATTGGGCCATCAGTTTGGTGGTGCATATCCTTTTGAAATGCCTCCTACCACATACCAAATAGGCACCTCCTCCATTGCCTTTTCAGCAGCTGAAGTCTTCTAAAATCTCTATCCTAGCTGGTATCTGTTTTGGTTAAAACTAATGGTATCTGTTATCATAGAACATTCCCAGGGCAGCTTGCTATACCTTCAGGTTCTAAGTAGGATCCAGAACATTTGCTCCTGATTGCTAGAATTTCATATTAAAAAATGAGGTTAAAATAATTAGGAACCCTCATGCTGTCATCTGAGAAAAAGAGAATACCATCACATAGAGAAAATGTAGCTGGGCAGTGAAAAGGAAATGTTTATTTTTAGAGAGGTAAAACACTTTACTTGTTCTCTCCCCACCCCCACCCCAAAGTACTAGGTTTTAGTCAAAATAAAATTGTAAATATACCATAAGTTGTTTCGTGCCCTGAAGGTGCTCATAAACTGCTTATGAAGAGGAATATGACAACTTACTTTTAGATTTCAAAAGGGAGTTTCATTTTGTTATTGTGATTTCTTTCAGCGCTGTACACTGGTTTTGTCAGTAAACAGCATGCTGTATTTATGGAATCTTTGAAAAATCAATGGCGTCTTGTATCTGGAAATCATCCAGCTGTTTTTCAAATACCTTCTGCACTAGTGATTGAGACAAAAAAAAATCATGCTGGCTTTACACAGAGGCCTAGGGACACATAATTGTCAAGGACATGTAAACTGTAATAGTAGCAAACTAGTGTTAGATCTACATCAACTTTCTCTTGAAACAAATATTTAAGCATTGATGAAATATGATTCTTCTTTTTATCATGATCACAAAAGGAACATTTCTTCAAGAAATGTTGACTTTTTCCATTCCATCCATTCAATTTACATCTGTCTCTTTAAAAAGGAAAAAAAAAAAGTTTTTTGCAGTTTTGAAAGCAATTACATTTGCTCTTTTGGTTTGTCTGGGTAACAGTTTTTTTTCCTTTTGACAAACTATATCACAAAAGCAATGCAGAAGCTCCTGGAGATGGTTGACAAAAGCCCCTTAGAACACTGGGCCCTTGTTTGAAAGCTTGTTTTTGTAGAAAAAGAACATATTTAGTAAGTATGTTATGATGGATGCATAACCCTAGCACATCCGACCCCATAAAATCCTCATGGAACCTGAACATATACATCAAGCAAGAGCTCTGATTTTCCTGGACAAAAATCTGCATTCGCTTGCCTCATTTCAAAGGGATTCATGAGAAACTCTCACTAGCTACATATACACACCAATGTGAGACCTGCAAAGCGTACATCTCTCTTTCTCTCCCACCTGACACAATCTCAGGAACTTCTTGATTTACCCCACTTAAGGGCTCCCAATTCATTTGTGTGTTTGCTTTTTAAAAACAAAATCAACAAGGAAGCTCTATGCCTGAGACACGGCCACCCCCAATAATAATAGGGGCACTCGTTAAGCTTATAACAACTAGCAGCAGGGCTGACCCTGCAAATGCCTCAGGCAGCAAATTCTGAAGGGCGGAAAGTGACTGGAAACGTGTGCCCTGCAGCCCGTAAGCTAGCTCCTAGCCCAAGGGTGGAGGACTCTGTTCCATCACCGGTGCTGATGTAAGAGTCAACTACCGATCTAATCCAATTTTGTGCACAGAATGGGGAATGCACCATCTTGCCCTTCGCCTCAGGCAGCAAAATGGCTTGGGCTGCTCTGGTCTAGCAGGTCTCACCGGGCAGAAGGGTTCAGTCCTCTACTCTCTGGCCTGGCCACCTAGATGGTTCCAATCTAGTTCAGTCTTGGTTTTTCTCTTTCTTTCTTTTTTAACCCCAGACAGCTTGGTTTCCCTTCCCTTCCCTTCCCTTCCCCTGTATTTTGTTATTTTGTATTTCATTCAGTTGGAGTTGCACAGCCTCATGTTCTCTCACCCAAGCCTTTGTCGCTATTCAGGGAACCCTAAAAGGGTTAGCCGTAGTTGACAGGGGCAGCTGGAGAGGTGCCCTAAGATGATGTTGGAATAAAACTCCCATTACCTACCCCTGACCACACATGCCGGGGCTCCTGGATGTTGGGACTGGAGGTGGAACTCAAATGGCTGGATGCTGTTCATAAACAAACATAATTAGGGGAGGTGGAAACTTTACTTTTCCCTCTTACATGAGTTCCTAGGACTCCTGAACATGTACTCAGCTCCACATGCTGGTCTGTCCTTCTGACCTAGGGATGGGGCGTGTTCCCTCAACTGAGCATCCGGCCACTCTAGGACAGGGCTTTCAAAGTTTAAATGACCACTCTAAATGGAACCTTCTGACTGACAGCAAAGCTCCTGAGCTCTTAGCTGCACCCCAGCTGGAAGGGCTATGGAGGCACGGATGTGCAGGTTGGTCCCGGGCACAATGTGCATTAAGTATTTACCCTACTTCTGATGTTTGGGGTTGGGATGGGGCAGCTAAATGACTTCCAAGGCACAGATCAGACCCTCAAACACCCACAGGCTGCCCATCCAAACACCAAAGGAGACTTTAAAGACATGGGTAATACTGTTCCTAAACCAGCACTGAATATAAAAGAAAGTTGATATATGTGTATTTCTTGGTAAAAAATTCCATACTATTATATAGAAGAAACATGCTAAAAGTAAGAAAACCCCAGCATTCCCTTGTTTCAACAACAGCCCCAAATAGTTTATGGGCAAAAAAACATCTATTTCAGGGGCTTGGTCTCCCTTTGAAATGTAATGGATTCTGCTGCTAAAACACTGAGGTGTAGATAACCCACTGAAGCCCATTTGTGGTAGGGATCAGGGACTGCAGTTATTCATCATGAATGGAAAATGATGATTTGTCAGTAAACATAAAGAGAACAAGAAAAATACACAAAAATCCATTTAGAAACTAAAATAAAATGAATTGATTAGTTGGTTGCATTGTTTCTCAGGTTCAGCTCACTCAAGTTCATTGATTCACCTCCTTTTAGTAGTTCACTGAGTTATGAGAACAGTAAAAAAAAACACAGCAAATGTGTGTTCCTCTTTTGTTGAGTTTTGTTGCTGAATTTGACAAATCAATGTGCTGCAGGACTGGAACCACCAGAATATATCCTTCCCTTTGGAATTTAAATTTAACTTCTGATTTCAAAACAGTTCAGGGTCATCTTTGGTTAGCTCTCATTCCTTGAAGGGTTAGACTCTCCCTTTGGCTTTAACTTATGGTTTTGAGTCAAGAAAAGTAGGCAGAAATACCCTCAGCTGCCATTATAGCCAGGGAACTGATCTTTTCAGTGTTCCCTTCTTTCAGTTTTACATTGCTGCATCTTTTTTCAGTGCCTGAACCCTCCAGGGAGGGTTTTGCACCACTAAACTACCAATCTGCTCCTTCCAGGGCAATGCAACCCCATCCAGGACACCATGTCTCTCCACCTTCCAGACTTGGGAACTTGGGACACAGAACACAACTTTCTTTTCAGGATTCATCTTCAATTTATTGGCCTTCAAGGAACAGTCTAACAGCTCTCCCAATTCACATAGAACAGAGATAGAGCTGGGAAACCTCTGCATATTGTTTATTTTATTTATTTCAACCATTTGTATACTACTTAATCATAATCATCTCTAAGACATGTACAGAGAACCCATTAAAATAAGACTAAAAGTGAGTTGCAATTATAAAAAGCCTGTATCAGATGTTCAACAGGGATGGGTGTCTTTCTGACCCCAACTGGAAAAGAGATCTGTAGAATTGTTCCCACCATACTGAACATGCATAGCTTAGAATCATAGAATCCTAGAGTTGGAAGAGACCCCAAGGGCCATCCAGTCCAACCCCCTGCCAAGCAGGAAACACCATCAAAACATTCCTGACAGATGGCTGTCAAGCCACCGCTTAAAGATTTGGATTCCTCATGCGCAATAACATATTTTTGGAACCCCTCATTGACCAAATTCGCAAAAGAAAATTTTCCGTCCTTATACCCATCCACTCTGTGACAGAAACCAGGTTGAGGGTAGCCTGGCCAGGGTTGTCAACAGGATTTTCTGGACCCTGTACACTCCATCCCACTTGCAAAAGAAGACACAGATTGCATTCCTTTTTTTGGTGGTGGAAGAATGGGAATCCTTCAAAAGAAATCAGTGGTGACACACATTATAAAATACCTGAGAGACAGGGTGAACAGGTTTTCCTGCCTCAGCCTCTTTGCAAAGTTTCCACATTTTGCATTTGGCCTAGAATGGCGCTACTCTGAGTGCACAGGTGGACACAAATGGGTCAGTATAAGACCCTTAAGCTCTTCCACCGAGGTCCGAGTTATACATGCCAAGTCAGTCCCATTATCAACAGACGTGGCATTTAACAACACCAGGCCGGGGCGCAGCTGGCCAGCACCTCCAGGTTCTGAAATACACTGGGTGAAGGAGAGGGAGCAAGAACCTTGATATAACCATCCCTCTGCCTCCACCAGTTCCGCATCTCCCCTTACCTACGCTCATGGGGCCCATAAAACACAGAACACAGGAAGAGGCTAGTGCCAGGGGACATCCAACTAGGAGACACAATGCGAGAAATCAGATGTGACTCACACCCCTTGAGTCAGCCACATTGAATGGACTTCACAAATTGGGCTAGGAAATTTTATATATATATATATATATATATATATATATATATGTTCCCATTGCGTGCGTGCGTGACACCACCTTGCTCCTTAACCACTGGACCAAATCTCATCAAATTAGGACTTGACCATCAAGGAAGGATCTGGCGTAATAAAAATTAAAACAAACCACACCTGTAATGCCTAAAATAAAGGATAAAGGGGAAAAAGTGGTGCGCCTATTATACCTCACCAGCAAAAGGAATGAAGACTCCAACAGCATCCAATAGAAAGGCGGATTGCCTGCTGACGTCATCAGACCTGGCCAGAGCAACAATGCCTTTGCCCTCACCTAAAATGGCCGCCGCAGCTTCGCATGTGCCGAGAAAAAAAAACACAGAGCAGGAGGCATGCCTGAGAGGTCGCACTGAGTAAGACCAGCTCTGAGGGGATTGTGTCGCTGGGGTGCGTGATTTTGGGACTGGGTAATTTTGGGACTGGGGTAGGGGAGAATGCTCTTTAAGGCTCCAGTGCCCTAACCTAAAATGGCCGCCGCAGCTTCGCATGTAAAATGCATCTCTGGGTTATTTGTGGGGCATAGGAATTAGTTCATTCCCCCCCCCCAAATATAGTCCGGCCTACCACATGGTCTGAGGGAAAGTGGACCGGCCCACGGCTGAAAAAGGTTGCTGACTCCTGCTGTAAAGGGACAGGGAAGAATGAAAACAGGAGCTTCCATAATACTCTCAGGGTCAGGAGAATTTTAAAAAGCAAAAACAAAACAAAACACACACACCAAAAATAAAACCCACAGCAACGCGTGGCCGGGCCAGCTAGTTAGTTACAATGTCTTTCATAGTGTTGTGACCTTTCCGACCCCTTTCTATCCTTCCTTGCCTTATTTTAATTTGTGAATGGCTGAAGCAATACGGGGCATTCTAGTGGCTTAACAGGGAAAGCATGCAAAGGCATTCCTGTCCATATGCTGCTGAACACTCTTTTCATGAGTGCAAGTGGCACATAAGAGTTAAAAAAAGTGTCTTATTTAAAGTCATGAGCCTTATTTCCAGGAAAATAAAAATCTTAGTTTAGTCCCGTGTCTCCATGGGGGCTACAGAAATAAGAAATTCCAACCCACGAAAATCATCCCCTAATGTCTCTTTCAAAAATAAGTTCATGGCAAAAGAAATCTGAATAATATATAAACTGCACAGCATCAAATATGTAAAATCATAAAGCTTCATTTAGTGCTCTCTCCAAGCTAATTTAGCACAGTTTAGCACAAAAACTGTGAACAGCCTCCAGCAATAATTTACTGAGACTAGGTATGAATATAGAATATATATATTTACATATATATATATATATATATATATATATATATATATATATATATATATATATATATATATATATATATATATATTTGCAAAAAGTCCCAAAAGGTGAAACAGCATGTGAGTTTGAGGGATTGCACCAAATTTTGTCTAACTGAAAATCAGGGTAGCAGCAAAGATTGGTGGTGGATCCTGCCCCCTAAATTCTCTAGATGAGATCAAACATTCAGCATCCTGTTTCCAAACATAACCAGTCAGATGCTTCCAGAAGAGAAACATGGAGGCTGTTTCTCCCGCAGCAACATGTTCACCTTGGACAAAATAAAACTCTTCTGATTCTCTGGACTGTGTTTGGGTTAGAGGGTGTAACACAGGGTGTAAATGTCTTTTTTTTAAATCCAAGTTTGCTGATGGGCCACAGCACTCCATCCTGGGAATGTCATGTCAATGTATATTTAGGGGGGGGAGGGCAGAGTAAGCAGCTGCCCAGAAAGCAAGGCAAAATAAGCCAGCCCAATGAATCATAGTAGGAAACCAGGAAATGGTTCCTCTTGTCATTCTAAAAAGTCGATCTAAATGATGCTGTTCCTCTCATTGGTATAGCTGCTCACCACGGGTGTTTTGTTGGCACTTTCTATATACAGTGGTACCTTGGTTCTCAAACTTAATTGGTTCCGGATGTCTGTTCCAAAACCAAAGCGTTCCAAAACCAAGGTGCACTTTCCCATAGAAAGTAATGCAAAACGGATTAATCTTATATATTTACAATCCATTTCATGTGTGTAGTCTTTCATCTGAATTTTTGTTCCAGACCTGGTATGTTGAAAGAGTTCAGTTCTTTCTCTCGGTGTCCCATTCTTTGCAGTGTTTGTCTGAGTGGTTCAAGGTCACGCTTCATTCCATTCCACTGTTATCGAACTAACATGCGAACTGCAGCTATAAATAACTCGCAGAGTGAACTTTCCAGACTTCCGCCATTAAATTCCCCTCTGCACTTCTTTCTTGGCACACAACACACAACAAGAGCTTTTCTCAAATTCAGCTTCTCTTAACGAAGTGTCCAGCTGCGGGTCATTTTTCCTTTCCCCCTCTGCATTCCTCCAACAACACCTCCATCCAGAAGTGCTCATAAATAAAATCCATTCACTCTTGGTCGAGGGGAGGGGGCATAGCAAAACCTTATTAAGTTCCTTGTAGAGCATAAATCAGAAGCCCACCCACCCCCCTTTTCAAAGTATCAAACAGAGTAACAGAGTAGCAACTACACACGTCTCTTCATTATGTAGGGGATGACCGGGGGGGGGAAGAGACCATTAGAAAACCATAAGAAAGCACCAAGCACCTTGTCCTCCCCCTTTCCTTTCACCACTATTGTAGGGATTCTCAAATTTCATTCAAATATCTTCAGAAAACCAGTCTCCGTTCTTTCGGCAGCTGATTGATTGGAGCTTTAAGAGTGCCTCTTGATTAAAGCCAATTGTCCAGATTGAGGAGGAACCTACCACAAATCATGCCGGTATTGGAGGCTTGTCCATAGCAGGAGCAATCTCCCAGAATCACTCCCACCCTGCCTTGCAAATTGGCACACATGGGATTGTGTGACACTGTGGGATGTAGTGAACTTCCCATACCCCACTGAAGAACATTGGAAGGCTTTATGCCCCATTCCCTCCCTCTCCCCTGCCTGAACTTCTTTGCAACTCCCGGAGGGCCATGAAGAATGACTGCCATTGATTCATAGGCATGGCTGGAAACCACGATGTGTGTGTTCTTGGGGGGTTTCCTAATCTGATCTGATATTTGGTGAAATTTTATGAACTGTGACATGAACGTAATATGCTAGTAAAAATGTTTTGATTCTGATTAATAAGATTGATTAGTCTATAAAAAGCCATTATGTTTCATTTGTCTCTGGTTTTGGAATTAATATTATACAATATAATTGCATAGAGCTTAGAATTTGGTTCCCTTCCATATGTGGAATGAAAACATCAACTCTATAAATGTTTATGTTTTAATTTGTTTACCAATAACTTTGGGTACTTATTGTAAATGTGTCATATTTCTGATTTCTGTACTGTAAAATATTGTTTATTCTACTACAGAGCAGTCCAACCCCACCTCTCATAGCACTGGGCTGAGGAGACTTGGATTGAGCAGAGGTGACTAAGATGGCCTTCCACTGGTAACTGAGTGTTGAAAGCATCTCTCCTTCAAATGGTCCCCCCCCTTGTGCCTTAAAGGTGCCTGCTATGGGTAGCCAAGAGAACATTCTGCAATGGGTTGAGGCTGAGCTTACCTGGGACCCATAGAATCCCAAGCAAAGCTTACTGACATTACACTATTGCACCTGGCTCACTCGGTGAGCAGGCTGCCTTCCAAACCGCCTTCAGCTTGGGTTGGCTGAATGGGCGAACAGGGAAAATGAAGGTGTATTTTGGCGCTGAACAGCACAACAGACACTAAGACCACCGTTGCTGAATATAAACAGTTCAATCGTTATTGGAATTGGTCTGAATTATAACCTCAACAGGTACATTTCCCATGCCAAATTGCATACTGATGGGACTAATTGTCATGCTATTAACAAATATAATTTTGGGGCTGTATAATTCTAAAATCCTTTAAACACCAGGTGTGTTAACTATACATTTGGCTACATAAACAAAAAATTCAGCATAGCAAAAGGACGTTTTGCACTTTTCCCTGCACAAAATATGTGGTTTGATCCCTGCCATTTTTAGTTCAAAGGTACTCCTGCATTGTAGAGGTTGAACTAGATGATCCTCAGGATCCCTTCCAACTCTGTGGTTTCATACAGCAAAACTGGGAAAGCCCTCTGCTGATGAGCCCTGGAGTTGCTGAAGAGAGCTGGGTGTCTGTCAGAAAGAGGGAGAGAGCAGAGAGCAATGGTGAGAGACCCAGAGAGGTCCACCTAGTGCCAACTTAGTTATTCTTTTGACTATTTTTCTAGGCCTTTTGGATATAATTTTAATCCTGCAGATAATTTTTATCTGGATTTAAATATCTTACTGCCTTTTTCATACTTGGGGTTTTATTATGGTTTGGATCTATTCTGCTTGTAATTGAATTTTTTCTGCTTTTCTTTTTTATTAAAGGCATGCAAGCACTATAAGGAATAAAAAATAAATCTGTGAGGTTTGCAGCCTTTTAGTCTTCCAAATTCCTTCTGACATTATTGCATACTGTGTCATCTGTAAAAGGACCAGAGAGGAAGGAAGGAAATGTTGGCATCAAACAACTCTTGAGGTCAGTCACAAAATCAGTGCTCATTGTTTCTGTTTATCCTCTCCACCTGAGATGTTTCCTCTTTCTACAAAGAGAGATCCAGCACAACATCAGTCCTGGAAGAACTGGCTTGGAGAGAACCTCTAAGCATCTCTTCCCCAGCTCTGAACCTAGATGCTATTAGATTAAAGCACCACTCTTGAGATGCGGCAAACCAGTGTTTTGGGTGAGGAAGGGGAAGACAGTGGTCAGGGTGGCATGATCTGAGTAGTGAAGCAGGAAAGTTTATGCCACTTCTACACTAGTTTCTTTCAGCACTTCCCAAACACACTGAAGTTGCACACTTTGAAAGTGATGTCCCATCACTTGGCAATCAACACTTGCAGCGAATGCGTAAACTCTCTTTGCTGAGGACCAAACTAGACAAGATACCAGTTACAAAATTAACAATGGCTTGAATGGCTTTTTTTTAAAAAAAGAAAATTGCAGGCAAAGTGGCCTCAATCCAGACAAAGTCCTTTGTGGAAGGAGCTTTAATTCCTGCCCCTACTATGGTTCCTGCGTAAATTGTATTTGCGTTTGGAAAAGTGCCCATTTGCACCAACAGGTCCTTTAATTCCAATGTAAAGAGCTGACACGTTGCCCCTTGATGCAGGACAAAGGTGTTAATGCCTCAGTCGATTATTTACTTTTCTAAAGCTACAAGCACAACTGCTAACTGTGTGCATGGTGTCTCATCTAGGTTTGCCCAGAGAAGCATTGGCCTTTGGCATTCATAGCCCTGAGGTGACAGTGGATAATGTGGAAGCTCTTTCTGGGGACATTAATGCACAACAGAACATTCACTTACGCATATCAGAACTTGGTATGTGCTCATTAAATGCACATCAGTAGTTCACATGCAGTCAAGAGCTGAGCATGCAAGAGTACACTAGTCCTGAATTTGGTTTTGAATTAATGTCAGAATCAAGCATCTTGACATGCTGAGGAACGCAGAGCTCCTCCCTTTGCACATTATCCTATTGTAACTGAAATGTTTTTTTAACTTCCATCTGCCTTGCAAGAATAATAGAATCACAGAGTTGGAAGGGGACCCAAGGGTCATCTAGTCCAATCCCCTGCAATGCAGGTAGTGCCACTTAAATATGCCTTTTGTGTAAATCTAAACACCAAGGTTTGTTCAATGAATATTATATGCATTATGCAGTATCCATTCTGCATGTCAGATTCTCCCACAAAATATTTCAATGGATCATCTAACTCAGGGGTCAGCAAACTTTTTCAGCAGGGGGCCGGTCCCTTGTATTTCAGACCTTGTGGGGGGCCAGACTATATTCTGAAGAAAAAAATGCATGAATTCCTATACCCCACAAATAACCCAGAGATGCATTTTAAATAAAAGCACACATTCTACTCATGTAAAAACACGCTGATTCTTGGGCCGTCCGCAAGCTGGATTGAGAAGGCGATTGGGCCGCATCTGGCCCCCGGGCCTTAGGTTGCCTACCCCTGATCTAACTCTTCCACTGTTTGAATTAAAACAACCAAAGTGAAAATGACACCCCAAACTTGTAGGAGCTCTGTTCTTTTAAAGGTGTCCTACCAAAGAATTGCAAAAAACTTTTGAAGTACCTTTCACCCAAAGTCTGGGGAGAGATATTGCCTCCAAAAGGGGCATTGGCATGAAACTGATTAACTACCCATATTTTTTTCCAATTTGCCTCAGGGCCTGCAAGTGATTGCAAGTTTCCATCCTTCTCAGGCTTCTTCTGAAACTATGTGAGCAAACACACTCTTTTGCTTTTGTGTGCAAGTGTTTAACAGCCTTCTAAAAAAATAATCAGATCGTGTTAAATGATATGCACATCTCTAGATATGCACATTTCCCAATTTGCCTTCACTAATATGCTGTTTTTAGGTCAAGTCAGTGCATATTATGTACAGTTGTTCAACATGTCTACGATGATGAACACCATAATTATTTTATTTAGAATGTACACTTTCTATAAAGAAGCTGGATGAACATTATACACAGTTTGGGCTTACTGTGCACAGTAATGAATAGTTTTGATAGAAACACCACAGTCATTAACTTGAAAGGAAAAATGGGATTATTAAATTGTGCTTATAATATGTGATTATTACTTCCTTATGTGTGAGCATTGTGAAATAAGGGCTCACTTCATCTTTCTTCTCCCCCTCTTCTACCCCCAAATATAACTGCTCAACTGAAAAAGAAAACAATCTTCAGTGCCAGAACATTGTTGTATATTTAACTAAAACATGCAGTAAAGTAACATTTTGCAGATGTCTTCTATAGATCAACTTTATAATACCGTAAGTAGGAAAAACATGACTATCTGTTTTGTGACAGTTTCCCCCAATGCACAAATGTCTTAGCAAACCATAGAAACAAAGTCTGACACCCGGTGCTGTCCAGTGTAATGGACTTCAGTCTTCTTTTTCTTCTGCTGCCCCTGTGTGAGCCCAAAATTGTTCAGGAGAGTTACGGAGACTCTCTGAAGCAGACTTGTGATGGTGCAGGGGCCGGCAGGAGGCAGAGAATGGGAAGGCAAATGTATTCATAGCCTCAGTTACAGGTAGGTAGCCGTGTTGGTCTGCCATAATCAAAACAAAATAAAAATAAAAAATTCCTTCCAGTAGCACCTTCCTCAGAGACCAACTAAGTTTGTTCTTGGTATGAGCTTTCGTGTGCATGCACACTTCTTCAGATACATGAACGACAGTTATCTGAAGAATTCTTCAGTGTATCTGAAGAAGTGTGCATGCACACGAAAGCTCATACCAAGAACAAACTTAGTTGGTCTCTAAGGTGCTACTGGAAGGATTTTTTGATTTTATATTTTGTATTCATAGCCTGCCTTTCTTCCATCATGGAATCCAAGGCAGTCTGCAGGCAGTTTGTAGGCAGCTGCTCCTCCAGGCCCTCTCCAGTCCCAGACCTGCAAGGTGATGGCCTCATTCAGGCAAAACCCACCCCGTGTGTGTGTGTGTGTGTGTGTGTGTGTAAACTCCAGGCAGTACAAAGTAGCATTTATCTAGAGTTGAACTTATTTTAGAAAAATCCTATATCAAGCGCACTGTAAAAGTGCAAATGATATACATTAAGGAAAGGATATTTGGTACAAAATAAAATGAAGTGGAATAAATTCAAATGAATTTGTCAAACTATTAAAAGTCATTGATAGCCAATCCATCAGTATATCTACTCCAACCTGATTTTGAAATGCAGTACAGTCATACCTTGGATCCCAAACGCTTTGTGAGTCGAACGTTTTGGCTCCTGAACGCCGCAAACTGTTCTGGTTTGCGAACATTCTTTAGAACCCAAAAGTCCAACGCGGCAGCCAATCGGAAGCTGTGTCTTGGTTTCCGGGTGTTTTTGAAGTCGAACAGACTTCCAGAACGGATTCCATTCAACTTCCGAGGTACCACTGTATTATTATTTTTGAAAGTGTGTGTTTGTACATAACGGGGAATGTGTGTAAATTCCATCAGAACAGCTGCTTACACTTGGTTGTGCATTCCTGTTAACCTGATATGCAATAGCAAATGTAACACAGAATTCCAAAATACAACACAGATGCACATTTCTGCACATCAGTGGTAGTTACTTTAACTGATTCCATGGCAAGAGACAAGACAGGTAATTCTGCTTCAACAGTCTTTAAAATTAGAGACTAGGTGAACAGTTTCCAGAGCAAAGTGACAGTATCAAAAATCAAATAAGTAATCAAAGCAACTGAGAGCTAAGATGGTGAAAATCACTGTTGGTCCAATACATTTTGGGCCCTTAGCGAGCCACAAAATGGCACCCCACCACCACCAGGGAAGAAGGGCTGAGTGAAGATCTACATCAGGGATAAGAGAGTAGAGATCTACCTTAGGAACAAGGGTGGGACGAGACCAGCAGTGCCTCCTATTTGCCAGGAGGCTACTGTGGAGGCTGCATCTGAGGTGGGGTTGCTGAGGAGGCCCAGATCCAGCCTCCAAGGAGCATGGCAGACTGTTGCTACAGTAGCAGTGGGCAATGCATTCCTTGGAGGCTGGGTCTGCTGCCCCTGTAGATCCTGCCACCTGAGGCAGTTGCTCCAGCTTGACTGGCCCTGGTGAAAATGATACTCCACATTATTTAAGGAGTGGCAGAAAATAATTTCAAGATATATCTGGCAGGGAAAAAACCAAGAATTAAATTTAAATTGTTAATGGATAGAGAAAGAGGGGGCTTGTAGTTATACTATGAAGCATCCTGCCTCTGTTGGTTGAAGGAATGGATGTTGTTAGAAAATACAGATTTCTTGGACTTAGAAGGATTTGATAATAGGTTTCGTTGGCACACATATTTATGGTATGATAAAACAAAAGTGCATAAAGGATTTGGAAACCACATATTCCGAAGATCTCTATATGAAATATGGGATAGGTATAAAAACTATTAGAACATAAAACACCATTGTGGTTGTCACCTTTGGAAGCAATGAGTGTAAAATAGATAAATATGAGTAAAAATTGGGCCAAATATGAAAAGTTAGTAAGAGAAGAAGGAAATAATTAGAAAATTAAACCTTATGAAGAGGTAAAAGAATATGTTAAATGATTAATTGCACTATCATCAAATTAATGAAATGTTTAAAGAAGATTTAAAGAACAATGGATTTGGTTATACTAAGTAAAAATTTGAAATGGAAATATTAAATAACAAATTTAAAACATTGTAAAAAAATGTATAAATTGATGATGGAATGGCATTTGAAAGATGAAGAGGTTGTCGGTTATGATACATTGGGCCAAAGACTTTGGTTATAATATACAGCTAAAAGACTGGGAGAAAGTATAGAAAGATGGAACAAAATTTACTGCATGCAATGCTTTGAAAGAAAATGTAATGAAAATGATGTATAGACAGTATATTACATCAGTGAAATTAGCTAAAATGTATAAAATAAGTAATAAGTGTTGGAAATGTTGGAAAGACCGCTCCCTCCTCTGGCCAACTATCGGGCCTAGGAGGCGGGCCTAAACCAACACAGCTTAAGAGGCGCCGAGGCACTTTTTATCATCTGTGGTGGGAATGTAAGTAAGTGAAAGGTGAAAGGCTTCTGGGAAATGATTTACAATGATGAAAAAGTTGTTGAAATATACATTTATATATAAAAAAACCAGAAGCATTTTTACTTGGTATTGTAGGCACTGACATTAAAAGACAAGATAAAAAACTGTTTTTATATGCGACAACTGCAGCAAGAGTATTATTGGCACAGAAATGGAAGCAGGAAGAACTACCAACAAAAGAGGAATGGCAGATGAAATTGATGGACTATGCAGAACTGAATAAGACGACAGGGAGAATTTGAAACCAGCGGGACCAGAGATTCTTGAAAAACTGAAGTAAATTACGAGTTTTCTGAAAGACAATTGTAACCAACTGACTATGCTTGTAGGACTACAAGAAGTTTTGTAAGGAGAACTATATGAAATATTGCAGAAAAGATTTATGAGAATGGATTTTAAGTTATGGATTATTAAAAGTAATAGTTAGGATAACAAATGTAAGATTAAGAGATGAGGTTTGAAAATCATTAGACGTGGTTGATGGAAGTCTCAGGCTAAAATAGCCAAAATGTTGTATAAGATGAGATGAGATGATATGTTCTGTTTGGAAAATATATGTAAAAACTAATAAAAATGTATATTAAAAAAAGAAAATGATACTCCACAAGTTGGAACCTGCAAAGAAAGTTTAGAGGGAGCCTTTTCTTATTTGTTCTTGTGTCTCCTTTCTTTTGGTCCCTGTGTTTCCACCCCACTCAGAGAGCTAGCTTGCATATGTGTGGTATTCAGGCGATTGCTAGAATATCAAGGGATCCCTTGCATATATGAGTGAGTCCCAGGTCTATGCACATATGCAGCCATGATTTGCTTTTCAGTTACTTAAAAAAAAAAAAAGCTGCAGTCTCACAACCAATCTTAAAAGAGTTTGTTTTCCAGCCTACAGAAGATGTTTCTAGTGATCCTTCATCCACATGCTGTTAAATCCCTGCTTTTCTCGTGTGCTTTTTAAATGAACATTGGAGGAAGATTAAGAGGGTTAATAAATGAAAACAAAAATAGCTTGTGGACAAAGGAGAAAAAGATAAGTCATTCATATATACATAAACAAGAGTTCTTTCAGATATTTGTACTTTACCTCTCCAAGGTGCCTTCAAACAGAACATAAAAAATCATGCAATTAAAAAGCCCTGATCAATAAATACCAAATAAGCAATAGCAGAAGCAGGTCCACAGCAGCCATGGGCCTTCCAAAAAGGTCAGTTTTGCAGCTTTTCTGAAAAGTCACAAGAGCAAATTAGCTTCAAGTCTCATCAGAGAGGGAATTCCACTTTGGGGGACAATTCTGGTAAAGAGCCTGCATGGTTGGCAAGGCGCTGCGGGCAGAAAGCTTTGCTGACCTGTCTTTGCAAAACTGACGTCATTGCTGGCTCCTGAGAGGGGGAGGCGGGAGGTGGGGGGAGCTCAAGCAATCCAGTATTCCAGTTACCACCCCCCACACAGCACATATTGCCACCACCAGGGCTCAGGTCAAATGATAATGGCATACGTAAGGCTCAGATACTACTGTTGGAGAGTATTGAATATGGAAGTGGAAACATTCTGGTTTGCAGTCCAGTCACTGGGCTACATTTACTCCACCTGATAAATGCTTCAGCTTTGGTCAGAGCCTGGAAAGCCTGTCGCAGTGGGGCAGAGGCACAGCAGAGTCGAGGGAGGGAGTGGGGCAACAAGAATTAATCTGAGCATGTGTAGTTCATTACATATGGGTCAGATTACGGCCACTTGAGCTCCTCAGACAAAATTCCATTTTACCAGGCAAAGAAGTCAACATCTACGCGTGGAAGTGCAGCACCAAACCTAATTCAATGTGTATTATTTTCTGCATATAGAACACCTTTAGTCAATAAACTATCCATAATAAAATAGAGGCTTCAAAACAACAGCACTCAAACTATTTAAGTTTCTTTTTTTATTCTCTGCATATTCCCTATTTTATAGATTGACTCAAGACTATATTTTTCTCCTGTTTTCCTTTATTTTCTTATTGTTTTTAAAATCCCTCTTGTGCTATTTCCATCAGACATCACATGCTGAATGCAAATTGGACTTGGCTGCTTTTGTTTGTTGTGACTTGTAATTAATTTTAGTTTAGTTTTAGCTTCTTAATGTATAAAAGTATACATAGGATATGTATGCTTCCAGAAAAGTTCCTATTTAAAAGCTTGTTAATGAATATTATGTAAAGCCTCCTTTGAAAAGCATCTCTTCACATCACAAAGGGGAAGGGGAACACTGATGGGTTCTAGTTAGTGATATTGGCTTCCCAGGTGTTGGCCACTTACAGGTCAGATGAATACATCAAAAACACTAATAAATAATGTTACACCATGATGAAAATAAGTTTTGAATCTGCGGTTCCTGTAACATGCCCTTTCATCTTGAAGAGAGTATGGTGCAGTTTGCTTCTCTAGATTGAAGTCCATCGGTCCATGATCAGATGCTCATTTTTATCTTGGCTAGGAGGTCTCAGTATAGTCCGGGAGAACAAGCCTGGCTTCTAGCCTTCTTTCTTGGTCAGAGTGGCTGAGGAGGAAGTACAAAGGGCCCCCAGCAACATTTGTTGGTGAATGTATTAGAATCATAGAGTTGGAAGAGACCACAAGGGCCACCCAGTCCATACATGCCCTGAGGCCGCAGAGAGAATTCCACCGCAGCTACCCCTGTAAACCCAAACCCAGAGGGTGGGTGGAGAAATATCAGGATTGGGACGAAGACAAAGAGAGTGAGGCAGATTGGGGAATGGAAGCAGAGGAGAATCCACAGGGGAGCAATTACTGGGAAGACAGTGAAGGGGAATGGTGGGGAGGCTCCCATAGCACCCCTTACGAGGGGGAAGAAGAGCCGGGGGAGCCAGAGGAGACCTCCTAGAGGAGGGAATGATCTCAGGGTTGTAGAACCCTCATATAAGAATCTGCGGCTGTCTGAAGAGCACATTCCAGAATGGTTTGGAAGAGAAGGAGGAGGGAGAGAATGGAATGCAAGTTGCCAGGGAAATGAGCAGACAAGATCTAGGAGAGGGGTCAGGAAAGGGAAACCACAGAGAGTGACAGCTTGTCAGAAAGGGCACCTGAGCCATCAGCTACAGACTTCGCCAGAGGGGAGGCTTACAAGACAGAGAGAGGGAGAAGCAGCACAAGATGAAGACGTACTTCCGTTGAGAAAGGGAAACCAGAGTTCAGTTGAGTCATCTTAGGCTGTTATGGAGGCTGCTCGGGAGCGAGCTGCCAGACTTTCTGTTTGTTCTTTGCAATAAATCATCCTTTATAATTTGCCAGACTTGGGAGTTTTAAGTGCCGCTGACATGAGCCCTTACCAGTGTTTGGTTGCATTCATTTGGCTCTTTCCTTCACTTGTGTTCAAGCCATTTCCCAGCTTGTTTCCCAGCTTGTAAACTCTGGAGTATGCCAGGGGGCCAATTGGGCTCCACAAAGTGGGAGAGTGCGTTCAGGGGCAATTGTGTCAGTAGCCCGAGCCATTCGGGTGTTTCAGAGGTTGGCCAGGGCTTCGACAGGAGCACAATCATATCAGCTGGAAAAAAAAACCCAGAGCCGTTTGGAATCCCATTGGATCAATCAGGCTCCAAGGGCGGACCTTCCTAATAGGTCCCCTGCTTCTGTGGAGGGGAAAAGGTGATCTGACCCTGACAAGGGACTGAAGTCAATGTCCCCCACCTTCAAATCCCCCTTTTCCTGCCCAGTCGAGAAGACAAGGTACCAAGGTACGACTGTATTCTTATGAGCTGGTGTGTGGACAAGGCCAGGCCCTAGCAAAAGGACTCTGGGGCTTGCCGGTTGTGGGCGCTTGTGATTCTCGCCACACCAGTTTGGTTCATGCCTAGACTTAGTCCCTTCAGCAGTATGGGCTCAGCCCCAGAGCAAGTATATAAAAATCAGGTCTGCTGTAAAGCCAAAATGTTGATCTCTAGGTCAACAGTGTTGTGCCTGATTTCAACCTAATGCAAATCATCAGACCCCAGGGCACACAAAAATGACACAGAGAAGAAGGTTCTGGTTTTTTAAAACTTCTATCTAAAATGTGCATTCTATTAATACAGTGGTACCTCGATTTAAGTACAGCCCTGTTTATGATCTATTCGGTTTATGAAGTAGTGTCCCGTTTACCTCAGTCTATGAACGGAAGCCGAACGGTGGGCGGGCACCGGCGGCAGGAGGCCTCATTAGGGAAAGCGCGCCTCGGTTTAAGAATGGACTTCCGGAATGGATTAAGTTCGTAAACTGAGGTAACACTTACAGGTGGGTAGCCGTGTTGGTCTGCCATAGTCGAAACAAAATAGAAACACTGTAACACTGTAATTTGATATGCAGTTCCTTGAAACACTCCAGAAATTAAATAGTATTGCTTTGCAATCCCACCATTCAGTGTCCTGCATTAATATTTGCACAGACTCTCCAGTCCCCTTTGCCTCATCTAGCAACCTCACAGGATCTTTTCTTTGCCTGCAGGACACAAACATCTAAAGGAACAGCATCCATTGTTCTTCAGGTTAGCCTTTTCTTTGATAGGATAATACCTGACCCTCTCTGCTTGGAGACAGACACTTCACCTTTTAATTGTTGTTGGTTTGCCCAGTGCTTTTTTTGTAAAGAATGTTCGGGGGTACTCTCATTTTCCTACTAATATAATGTTGCCCCTCAATGAGGCCAAACTTAGATTCTCAAAATTTTAGGGGCATGAGTACTCCTGAGTCGCCCCAGAAAAAAACCTGCTTTTGCCTATGTTCTCCAGACCCACTGACTCAAGATCACATTTTCTTTTCTAGGGTGAAATCCTACAATACTTTCCCATAAAAAAATACTGACTTACGTATTCATTATTTCAAATTCATAATCCACCTTCCCTCCCTCAAGGAAGCACAGGATGTTTCACAATACAAAAAACACCTAAGAGCAATTTAAAACAACAATATAAGATATTGCAGACAGCAGTTAAAACAAGCAGTGCAGCAGCTTCATAAAACTATTGGCCAAAAGCCTGGATTGCTTTTCTTAAGGTATTTACATTTTCCCTGAATGCAGGTAAAGATTTATTTATTCTGCTTTATTCTTCTTTTGGCAACGCATGCTGCTGAATGTTGACAGCAGTGGAGAGAATCTGCATTTTTTCAAAAAGGTCATCTGAAAGTTTGCTGTGTGATGCCAGTTCAGGGCCCACAGGCAATGATAGTGAGTGGAGCTGACTTAGAAGCTTGCTCAGAAATCAAGAACAGTGACAAGAATTTTGGGGTGAAAAGGTTGTCAGAAGATCAGCATCAAAGACAGCAGGTGACTTCGGAGATCTTGCCTGCAAGGCAGGAGATTGGTTTCTGTGTGAGCAGGTGAGTTTTGATGGAGCTCGTTCTTTTGCTTGCTTTAAGCAATGTTCATTACCACCCCTCCTAAGGAAGTGTCTCCAATGCTCTCTCAGTGCCCTAAGTCAGCCAGCCACCACTTGTGCAGGCACAGAGTCAGAAAAGGTGGCTGGAAGGAAGTGGCATCTTCTGTTTGGCAGGGAGAAGCAGACTTCAGTGACTAGGCAAAGCTGGGACCTCACTGCTGTCTGTGGCTGGCAGCAGTAGGCATGGAGGAAGAACGGAATCATAGGATGGTAGAGTTGGAAGGGGCCCTGAGGGTCATCCAGTCCAACCCCCTGCAATGCAGGAATCTCAACTAAAGCATTCATGACAGGTGGCCTTCCAGCCTCTGACACAGGTCTTCATGGCCTCCCACAAAGTTACATGAGAGTGACTATTTGTGGTGAAGTATTTCTGAATTTTGTGCCAGAGTTGTCAATAATTATTTGGTTTTTTAATAGTATGAAATGTCACCATCTCTCATAGTTAGTAACCCTGACGTATGATCAGAAATTCTGATGGATCCCCATTTTGCTGCTTTAAGATGATATTTCTCCTCTACACCAAAGTGGGGGTGTGCTGAGGGTGAGCCTAGCTCTTTCTTTCCCTCTTTTTCCTCCCGGCTGCTGTTGCCACTTCTGTTCTTGCATTGCACACTTATCCTCTGAATCAAAATACTCCAGCAGAGAACAAGGAATGAAGATCCCGGAGAGTCACTGGATATCTGTTATATAGGAGTGAGAATATCTGGGACTTCACTGCTTGTAGTAAGTGAGAAGATCAGAGAGCTGGTGATGGTTGCAGCAGCAGCAGCAGCCCAGCCTTAACCAAATTATGTTCTGGTCTCCCTTGGCAGTGCATATAGTTGCTCTGTGTGGAAGAATCTCCAGGTTATATTATCTTGTTGCAATACTTGCAAACAATGCTCTTCTGTGCTGTGCTCTTAATCTTTTAAATACTTAGTGACATCCGTTTCCACTGATGAGAATCTCACTTGGTTCAGTGGTGCCCGTAAGTTGTATCATTCAGATCCACCATCAAACCATAGGCTGACCTGCAAGTGAGTAGAGAGATAAGTTGGCACTTGGCAGGGTGTGAGTGAGGAGCAGAGTTGACCATGGGATGGCAAATTTAGTGCAACTGGGCTCAAAAGAGGATGAAGCTGAAAGTGCAGGAGGAACCAACAAGACCAACTGTAGGTGGAATGCTCAACCTTTTTCCTCACCCTGCCCAGACAGTGAGAAGGAGAGAGAACCTATTGCCAGTGACTATCTGCTAGGTGTGAGAGTAAGTTAGGGCCAGGGAGAATGATGGGATAGAGAAGGAGCCCTTGGTCCAGCAAAGTGTGGGGTGAACAGCCTCTTATAGCCAACATGCTTAAGTCTCATTAATGCATGAAGGGGTTAAGGCCATAGAGTAAGCTGTCCTGCCAGGCTTAGCTAGGTCACTCCCACTAACTTTAGGAGGAAGGTAATCCAGCCTATTGTTGTATTTCTATCTACCAGAGGAGCTCAAGATGTCAGGAGGGCTAAGCTGGTTGCTGTAGCTCAGACTGAAAGGCTCTTATAAGCAGAGGCGGAGCTAGCTGCTCTGACACCCGGAGCGGCGCACATGCTGTGCTCCCAGGGGAGAGGCCATGGAGGCGGGGCGAGCGCCCCAGAGGGTGAGCCGCCCATGAGGGCAGAGTGAGCCACCTGGGGGGGCTGCTTCCTGGGCGGGGGGGTGGGGGTGGAGGGAGCCGTGCCGCTTTGCCAGCAGCCTTCCTCCCTTCCCTGCTTCCCCCCCAGGAAGCAGCCCGGGAGTGGGGGGCAATGGCGTGCTGCCTGCCTGCGACTCCCAAGCCTACCCCAAGCTCTCAAAACAAAGGGGGAAGGGGGGAGGCCACTTGCAAGGCGGCGCAGTTACATCCCCTTCCCCCAATGGGCCGGGATCCGGGGGCGGCTTGGGAATCTCAGGCTTGGGAATCTCAGGCGGGTGGCACATCAAATGTCACCCCCCTCAGTGATGACACCCAGGGTGGACGCCCCCACCCCCTTTCCTCCGCCCCTGCTTACAAGCCTCTCTTGGGTTCTGATACCAATAATTTAGGAACTTTCACCACTGTAACTTAAGACAAGTTTTACTGCCTGTAAAATATTTTCTGAATGATGTATGGAAAACCACATGAACCTGACCTTTGGAAGAGTTTGTAAGTAAGCCAGTTTTTAACTTCCCAAACGTGTGGTAGTTTTCTATGCTACGGGAAGAGAGAAACTTTGGAAGGAGCTCACAAGGGCATCTTTTAAAGGTCTAACAGCCTAGATTTCCACACTTTACTTTGCTGCTTATTTTGTGATTTAAAATCTCTGCTGGGGTTCTCTCACCAAAGCATACTTGCCCCAAACTTGGATCTTGGAATCCAGGGAATTCTTTTTTACCTATTTTTTTCCTTGCTACCAACACAAATGTCACATACTGATATACATACTATACATAAAGGTAAAGGTAAAGGGACCCCTGACCATTAGGTCCAGTCATGTCCGACTCTGGGGTTGCGGTGCTCATCTCACTCTATAGGCCAAGGGAGCCGCCGTTTGTCCGCAGACAGCTTCCGGGTCATGTGGCCAGCATGACAAAGCCGCTTCTGGCAAACCAGAGCAGCGCACGGAAATGCTGGAGCGGTCCCTATTTATCTACTTGCACTTTGACGTGCTTTCGAACTGCTAGGTGAGCAGGAGCTAGGACCAAGCAATGGGAGCTCACCCTGTGGCAGGGATTCGAACCACTGATCTTCTGATCAGCAAGCCCTAGACTCTGTGGTTTACCCCACAGCGCCACCTGGGCCCCTACATTCTATACATACTATAACACAAAAATACATACTATAATGAAATCTGAATTGGCATCCCTTAGCTCTTTGTGACAGGGTGGTGGTGGGTGACAACAACAGTCATGGATTAGGCCCCAGGTTGTCACAGGGCATCTGAAATCCATCCATTGACATTTTAATTAAGGCTAGTTAACAAGGAGTATTTATGCCTATCACAAACAGTCCAATACAGTAGTACCTTGGTTTAAGAACAGTCCTGTTTACTAATGATTCGGTTTACGAACTCCACAAAACTGGAAATAGTGTCTCAGTTTGAGAACTTTACCTCGGTCTAAGAACAGAATCTGAATGGTAGAAGGGCACCGGCGGTGGGAGGCCTCATTAGGGAAAGCACGCCTCAGTTTAAGAACAGTTTCGGTTTAAGAACAGACTTCCGGAGTGGATTAAGTTTGTAAACCGAGATACCACTCTAAAGCAAATGAGTGCATCCTCTGTTTCCTATGGCAGCTTAATTCAGATGAGACTTTGCTAAAGCCAAGGAACAATTCCATAACTGGGTCTTTTTTGCATACAGTCCAAAACCATCTTTAAGCAGCAAAATAGAGATCCACCAGAATTTCTTGATTATACCTCAGGGTTACTAACTATGAGAGATAGTGACATCTCATGCTTTTAAAAAAACAAAAAAATCTTGACAACTCTGACACATAAATCAGAAATAGTTCCACATAAATAGTCACTCTCAGGCAACTTTATGAGAGACAACGAAGACCTCTATCAGAGGCTGGGGTAGTGGAAGTAGGAGACTTAAAAAAATAAGAGCAACACACAGCAAGACAGGAGATAGGAGAGAATTGGGGAGCAAGCCTATTGCAAAATCCACAGGGATGAGCAGTTTGGGATCCAGGGAATCTGTGGCTGGGTTAGGAGCTTCCTGGCACAGACAGGCTTTGCTCAGCTGGGACCCGACTGGCTGAGCCAAGTTGGTGGATCTCAAGCCGGCATAAGCCCTGTAAAAGTAACATTCTGGGGGTGTGAAGTGACGGGGGCGGCTGAGGTGACCCTAAGCTTGTTCAGCTCAGTCATGTGACCTGGCAACATGGACTAAATGAAGCCAGCGACAAGGGTGGTATGACTGCAAGATTTAGTGTCGTATAACGTATTCCTGCAAGCAGAGTTAACCGCAGACTTTTCTGAAGCTTCTGGCTGTTGTGTATCTCAGCACAACGCAGGAACTAACAGAAACATATACAGTATTTATTGAAGCAACTGTCAAAGTTACTATGCAGACTATACAAATAAAAGAAACAAAACATTTCCCTCTGCCAGGTTTTGGTCAGTAGCCTCACTGCTGAATGGTAATTGCTTGAAGATAGACAGCTGAATTTCTGCACGTAGGCAATTTGAAATCTCTAACAGAAACATGGTGTCAAAGGCCTATTTTTCCCTCTGCCAGGTTTTGGTCAGTAGCCTCACTGCTGAATGGAATTTGTTGTGTGGTGTAACTTTAGGCTGCCTTAGAAATATATTTTAAAAAATAATAAAATTGACCAGTAGTACCATAGAGACCAACTAAGTTTGTTCTTGGTATGAGCTTTTGTGTGCATGAACACTTCTTCAGGTTGCCATAATTCACACAGGCTTGCTTTCTGCCAGCTTCTTGTGCACAGGACTGCTCCCTGAAAGATACAAGGTTGTGTTCTTTATTGTTTCTTTCAGATAAATCGGCATATTTTTTCAAGTTTGAATGCTGTTAAAATGAAGGTAAAATCTGCCTCAGACATTTGGTGGTCTGGTATTCTCTGACAAGAATTCTCTGAGAAACATGAGTGTATTGAATGGTTCTCTTTATGGAAGGGCAACAAAAATGATCCCCAGAATCCTTGCAAAAGGCAAGTATTCTTATCATCATGACTTAAATAACTGTATTAGCTTTGATGCCAACTCTGGGCAACCCAGGTGGCTCACTAGCCTAGTTACCATTCTGCTCCAAATTACAAAACAGTACTAAGGCTGTGATCTTATTTTACTGAATCACAATCATATTCTACTGAAGTAAGTCATTGTTTTACTGAATTGCAAATACTATCAATTGAACACTCCCACAATCAATGCTTTTTGGACTGGGTTGCTGAGATACAACACACATAGTTGTGGAAATGTTCAGAATTTGGGTTTTCTTAGCACAGAAATTTATAACCTCACCCACTCACAATATCAACTCTTCTGCAAGAAGGCCAAGTCTACATTCATCTCTGCCTTCTGCTATCTGCCTTCATCATTTACATCTATACAATATATATATTTATGATGAAATATACTTTATTCTTTTGTGCCCATTCTCTTTCCAAATACTTTTCTTTGCAAGGCTCTATTAGCTGTTCCACAACTTGATGTGCTACTCACTGTCTGCTTAACAGATTTTCTATTATCTTCTTTGTTTTGCCAGCAACAACAACAAAAGCAACTGAAACAGACCATAAAAAGATGCCAAAGAGGGGGAGCTCCTTCTGTGCCCAAATGCAATTCTCCAGGTTACTGCAAATGTCATTTAACTTTCCCTGTTTAATGTGGCACAGGAGTTTGATAAGCCCAGAAGCCCTGGCAAGCCTTCCTGACAGCTTGTCAAGCCCCAGGCAATGGTGCTCCGTCGCTCCAGCCCATCATTAATAATGAACTATTAGCCATTCATTTTTAATGAAGGATTCTTTTGATTCACTTGTTTTATTTTAAACAATTTGTGCTAAAAACAAAGAACCTCGAAGGAAAAGGGTCTGACACCGTACCTTTCAAAACTTGCCACCTGAAAAACAGAGAGAAATTCAAAATGGTGACTGAGAAAAAATACCGCTGCTGCTGTAATCGCCAAAGGAAATGAGAAAATGACTTGCGTGCCCACACATTTATTGTAGGCCCTACCAACTGATCATTTAAATTTGTCTCTTGCCTTCCCGTTTATGCACTCAAGGCGGCTAACAACAGAAAAATACAATTACCGTATTAAAGAAGAGTCTTGTGACATCTTAAAGGCTAACACATTTATTGTGACATAAGTTTCCATGAACTTCATCAGATGCATTAAGCCTTCTGCTGAGTTGCAAGTACATATATCCATGGTTGTGTCTTTGTGTTTGTTTGTTTGTTTGTTTGAAATGTGATAAAAGTACAGTCAGTGATACTTATCATACTAACTTCAATAAAACAAAAGCCAGACTATCAAATAAAGAATGAAATAAAAGCTGCGCATCTTCCAACATTTCAAAGATTAAAATAGGGACCCTTAAGTACTTGTGAGGTTTATACTCCTGTCCATAACACTAATCATTTACTGCCTGAGGGTGAAATTAGACATTTGACAGCAGATTCAGGGTCTCTGGAAACGGCTGGAAATTGCTCCGGTTGTGTGTGTGCTGCAGTTTGCAGAGGGCAAGTGGCAGGAAATAGGATGACTAATCAAAATACAGTAAATATGTCTTGAGGAACCTGGTGAACATGCAAGTGGTACGGGAGGCTGTGTGGCTGAGGTTGTCACCAGCTGTCCCCTTGCTGTGTAAATGGTGCCTTCCACTTCCACTTTTGCTGCAGTTTGGCAATGACCAGGATCTTAGAATCGTTTGCCATTGAAAGTCTAGATCTTTAGTGTCTTCAGTTATTATTACACATTCTGAAAAGCTGTCCTCCACCTGCTGTGATCCATGAAGCTTGTCTGAAACAGGATACATCAGCATGTTTGTTTGTTTATAGGCATTTAAATCCACTCTTTACCAGGTGGTCCCTGGGTAGGTTACAGTACATACAGCTCAATACAATGAAACAATGTAATATCTTCCACCCCCAAAGGCCTGTGCACAAATATGCATCTTGATCTGACATTGAAATGTATAAACAACATAGGGGATTGTTTATCAACGTAAGCACCTTGAATTGGGCTTGGAAGCACACCAGTAGTTGCTGTGTGGTATCTCCAAAGACAGCTGCACATACAGCACATTACAATAGTTCTGTCTTGACATTATTGGAGTAGAAATCTTTGTAGACAAGTGATCTCTGTTCAGCAACGGCTGTAGTTGGTGAAGCACCCAGAGCTGGTAATAATAACTCCTAGGCCCTGAAGTCACCAGGGTCTCAACCAACAGTTCTAGGTCAAGGAGCATCCAAAGCTACCAACTTGGTCTCTCCAAGGGAGCGCCACCCCATTCACAACAGATAACCTGCTCACTTCCTGGACATAAGAGCCAGCACTTTCATCTTGTCAGGACTCAGTTTAAACATATTGGCCCACATCCAGCCCTCCAGTAGCATGAAGTTGGCATGGAGGGGTAGAGAAGTTGGTGGTCAATGGACTGATGACAATTCATTCACCAACCCCTGAGGACACCACCTTATGGATTCATATACCGCAGGCATGTCCAACAGGTAGATCGTGATCTACCGGTAGATCACTGGACGTCTGTGGTAGATCACCGGTAGATCAGTGGCTCCCCCCAAAGAAGCAAAAAAACTTTGGCTCCCCTAAAAAAAACCTCAACGTCTTTGCCCTGCACCCCTAAAATGACCTGAACCACCAAAACAGGGCTTTCCTTCCTAAAAAAAGCTCAATGTTGCTTTCCTCCTCCCTAAAGAAGCTCAACAACTTTTACGTGAACCCCTAAAAAACAGGGCTTTCCTTCCAAAAAAAAGCTCAACAAAAAAGCTCAATAAAAAGCTATTATTATATATGAATTCACAAACTCTAACTTGTCTTCATCAAATTCATCTGCTTTGCTCTATGCGGGTCAGCCAAAGCCATTCAAAAGAAGTATCGTGTCTGTCTTTATTTCATCTTTATTTAAAAATTTTGGGCCCATTTAACCTTCATGCTTAGGTGTAACTTTAGTGTAATTCAGGAGGTCGCAAGTATCTGTAGCTACTTTCACGAGGCATTTTCATCCGAACGACTCACGCACCTTCAGATTAGCCTGGCGAACAGCGGCACGGTTCGTTCGCAGGCTTGGCCGGCGCCCGTGCGGAGACGCATGTGAGGTGCTGGCCGCAGATCCCCGGCAACTGGAATCCCGTGTGTAGGTGGCCTAAACCTACACGCGGGAAGCTCCAGCAAAGAATCCCCGCAACCCCGCCCCACCTACCTCCCCGTCCCGCCCACTTCTTCCCCCCTTCCCCCCTTTTCTTTTCTAATGTCTCACCAACACTGACTTGTAAAAATGTTATATGGAAAAGCTTGAGAGAGACATTGTACTACCTTTGAAAATCTTTAATAAAAATTTAAAAAGGAAAAAAAAGAAATCAAAGTTAAGATATAAATTAAATTCCTAAAGTTCTACTTTTATTATACTATTATTATATATGAATTCGTAAACTCTATATTTTCATTACATTCATCTGCTCTTCTCTTTTTCCTTAATTTGTAATCTTTCACTTCTTTCTCGTAACCGTGAGCAACACGCTTCATGTATTTGGTCATCTTGGAAGTGTTGACCACCAGCGTGTAGACCATCTTGTCCACGTTGTTGGTGTATTCCCCATTCACTTGGGTAGCAACTGGAAATGCAGGTGCCTGGACAGTTTTCCTACAGGGCTGAGAAAAATGGAAAAAAACGGGGAGTAATACTTTGCATCAAAAGCAATTTACAAGTTAAATAGTGTTGCCATCTCTTTCACTGACCCTGCTGTTATGCCTTTTAAGAGGAATTTGATGTCTGAAATCCCAGTACTCCTGGTCTTAGATTGCTGTCCTGGATTTGACCCTGTGGCATAAAAAACAACACCTGCTCCTCCTTCCCTTTGGCTTTATGGTAGTATGCTCATTGGTCCTCTATCTGCTATTCTGTGAAAGCTGAGCTTATTAGATGGCAAGACCACTTGATTCTTTGAAATATAGGTAGGTATAAGTAGGTAAAAGTATACGTTAGGCACATATTTAGCCAGCTCACTGTAGTTAGAGTCCCAGGTGGTTCAGTTGTTCATAATTTAGTTTTTTGTGTACAAAGCACACATTGGGCATATCTACACACTAGACTATACATGGTTTTGTCCTTGCAAAGAATTAGTGAAATCACACTAGTTCTGTGAGTACTAAGGATCTCTAACAGAATTGTCAGCTCCAACTACAACTCCCAGGATTCTGTAGAGGAAATTGATGTTAAATAAAAGGAGTGCATTTATAGTGTGGCTGTGCTCACCTTGTCCTGACATGTGTTACTTAGAAAGTACTTCTGACTGGGAAGGAGGAGGGGATCAGCATTAAGACCCATGGTTTGTTTTTTTACATATATATTTTCTATTAAATTAGAATCTGAGTTAAATTAAAGCTAGAGAGCCAGACAATGTTCTAATTGAGAATATCTTACCGTTGTGGGTTTCGCCAGTCTCAGTTTCTGTTTCAGTTTGATGAACAGGTAGTGGACAGCTAAACCACTCACTATGAGGAATGCTACCTTACAACCTGCATACAGAACTTCTAGAGACTCTTTGGAGAGTCCCAAGCCAGTAAAACAATGGCATGCTTGAAACATCAAATCACGAAAACAGTTAGATTCCTCTTGAGTCGCCAGTAGTTCCAGATCCTGTGGAGTCATTTCCCAACCAACTCTTGCCCAATCTGGTCGTTCACAAAAGCCAGTAACATCTTGAAACAACAAGACTGTCCAAAGGAGAAAAACCTGACAAGGACCTTGAGAAAACATTCTGTGAAATTTTCAGCAAGAAATGTCTTCTGCTAATTGATGTTCCCTGTGTAGGAACCGTAGCAAATAACCGTAGCAAATACACGTTGTCTAAAACAAGATTCAAATAAATCTTTCCATCATGACCAAGCTTTCAGCCTGAGCACTGGAGAGATTTGAATGCAGGCAATATAATCAACCCATCAGCTGGGGGAGGGTTCAGTGATGTCATAAAGGGGGATCCTGATCTTTATATATGACAGCTTCGATGATGTCATTATGATTGCAAGATTTTTCTCAGTAGCACTTTTCTCAGTGCAATGTTCAAAATCTTACTTTATATTTGTCAGATGATGCAGGGGGACATGGGTGGCGCTGTGGTCTAAACCACTGAGCCTCTTGGACTTTCCACAGTTTGAATCTGTGCGATGGGGTGAGCTCCCATTGCTCTGTCCCAGCTTCTGCCGATCTAGCACTGGACCCCCTGATGGGTCAAGATTGGCCGGCAGGCTGTAAATTCCACATTCCTACCCAAAAATATATCAGATAACATCCATGGGATGCTGAAACTAGGCACCAACAGAGTGAATCTCAGATTCCCAAAGAGATTGACATGCGCAGGCCATCTAAGGTAGCAATCCTATCCACTGATTTCTGGAAGCAAAACCTATTTCAGGCATGTGCAACAGGTAGATCGTGATCTATCGGTAGATCACTGGACGTCTGTGGTAGATCACCGGTACATCAGTGGCTCCCCCCAAAGAAGCACAACAACTTTGGCTCCCCTAAAAAAACCTCAACGTCTTTGCCCTGCACCCCTAAAATGACCTGAACCACCAAAACAGGGCTTTCCTTCCTAAAAAAAGCTCAACAACTTTGACCTGAACCCCCAAAAGAGGGTAGATCACTGCCAATTTTTAACTCTGTGAGTAGATCGCAGTCTCTTGGGAGTTGCCCACCCCTGATATACCGTAAATACTGGATATGCATACTGAGACACCACAGGTTTGCTCTCCCATGGTAGCTCCTCAAGCTACGTTCTGGAAACCACATTGAAGGCAGAAATGAAGCTAATGCAATGTAATGGCCCCTTCTTTGAGTCCACGAGAATACAGACGTCTACAGTAGCAGAATCCACCAAGAGGTCAAGGAGAATCAACAGAGTAGCCCTCTGCCAACAAAGACCATATGCTACGGCCATCAAGGCAGTTTGAATGCCATACCTGGGCTTGATCCTGAATTGAAAAGAGTAGATAATCTGCTTCTTCCAAACTGCCACCACTCACTCAAGGCAGCTTAATATTTCTGGGTTCAATGAGGCCCTCTTAAGAAAAGGGTGATCTTAAGGAGAGGATGCACCACTGACTCTTCAAGGGCTAATAATAATAATAATAATAATAATAATAATAATAATAATAATTTATTTATACCCCGCCCATCTGGCTGGGCCTCCCCAGCCACTCTGGGCGGCTTCCAACACAATATTAAAATACAATAATTCATCAGATATTAAAAGCTTCCCTAAACAGGGCTGCCTTAAGATGTCTTCTAAAAGTCTGGTAGTTGTTGTTCTCTTTGACATCTGGTGGGAGGGCATTCCACAGGGCGGGTGCTACTACCGAGAAGGCCCTCTGTCTGGTTCCCTGTAGCTTGGCTTCTCGTAATGAGGGAACCGCCAGAAGGCCCTCGGCGCTGGACCTCAGTGTCCGGCTGAATGATGGGGGGAGACACTCCTTCAGGTATACTGGACCGAGGCCGTTTAGGGCTTTAAAGGTCAGCACCACACTTTGAATTGTGCTCGGAAATGTACTGGGAGAGTAGATCTTTCAAGACCAGTGTTATGTGGTCTCGGCGGCCACTCCCAGTCACCAGTCTAGCTGCCGCATTCTGGATTAATTGCAGTTTCCGGGTCACCTTCAAAGGTAGCCCCATGTAGAGCGCATTGCAGTAGTCCAAGCGGGAGATAACCAGAGCATGCACCACTCTGGTGAGACAGTCTGCGGGCAGGTAGGGTCTCAGCCTGCATACCAGATGGAGCTGGTAGACAGCTGCCCTGGACACAGAATCAACCTGCTCCTCCATGGACAGCTGCGAGTCAAAAATGACTCCCAGGCTGTGCACCTGGTCCTTCAGGGGCACAGTTACCCCATTCAGGACCAGGGAGTCCTCCACACCTGCCCGCCTCCTGTCCCCCCAAAACAGTACTTCTGTCTTGTCAGGATTCAACCTCAATCTGTTAGCCGCCATCCATCCTCCAACCACCTCCAGACACTCACACAGGACCTTCACCGCTTTCACTGGTTCTGTTTTGAAAGAGAGGTAGAGCTGGGTATCATCCACATACTGATGAACACCCAGCCCAAACCCTCTGATGATCTCTTCCAGTGGCTGCATGTAGATGTTGAACAGCATGGGGGAGAGGACAGAACCCTGAGGCACTCCACAAGTGAGAGCCCAGGGGTCTGAACACCACCACTTTCTGAACATGGCCCAGGAGGAAGGAGCGGAACCACTGTATAACAGTGCCCCCAGCTCCCAACCCCTCTAGATGGTCCAGAAGGATGTTATGGTCAATGGTGTCAAAAGCCGCTGAGAGATCCAGCAGAACTAGGAAACAGCTCTCACCTTTGTCCCTAGCCTGCTGGAGATCATCGACCAGTGCAACCAAGGCAGTTTCAGTCCCATGATGAGGCCTGAATCCCGACTGGAAGGGATCCAAATGGTCCGCTTCTTCCAGGCGTGCCTGGAGTTGTTCAGCAACCACTCGCTCAATCACCTTGCCCAAGAATGGTGGTTGGTTTCACTCATCCAAGCAGCCTGTCCACATCCTCGGGGGTAACAGATGGAATTGATCCCACACAATTTGACTAGACAGGACTCTAGCACTCTTCTGCCCCGGCCCTGTTCCCACGGTGGAGTCTACCTCTTCCCAAATCTGAGCGACTTTATCTGCGAAAAACCTTGCAAAATCATTCCAGGAGATCATGTGGCCCGTACTGGCCCCCGATGGAGCAGGTGGTTCCACTAAATTGTGAACCACCTGATTCTCTTGCTGCTGTTTTCTGCAGATGCAATAGAGGCGGTGAAGAAAGTCTTCTTCGCCGTCGCTATCACCACCTGGTAGGCTCGACATTGAGCTCTAACCCGTGTCCGGTCAGATTCAGAATCAGTTATCCGCCACCAGCGCTTTAGCCGTCTCAACGATTGTTTCATTGCCCTCAGATCCGTGGAAAACCTACTGCTTCTGCAACAAAGCATTTGACACTAAGTCTCGGAGTCCATACAGCCAGTGCATAGATTATAACCATAAACCTAGCATGAATGATCAGATTTATGGATTAGGATGAATCTGTAATTTTACTCTACAGTTGCAAGGGACCCAAAGCCTTTTCTTCTGGCAACACTTGGTGGACACAACAGGTCTGAGTACCTGCAGAGGTTAGGGCCATCTAATCTAGTAGCCATCACTATATCTTGCAGCAAGAAATTCCATATGTTAATTATGCATTGTGCAAATAAGTACTTTATTCTGTCTTTCCTGACTTTAATGTCAGCCATGGCCATTGGGTGACCCAAGTGTTTGGTTCAAAATATTGTTGAAATGTATTCTGCCTGCTACTCGCTTTTTTTAGGTCCTCTGTCTATGCTACCCAGTCTTCCCCAGGCAGTTGTATCTCACTTTACGTGCTACTCTGACTCCCTTTTCTTTTCCTATGATTTCCCCTTTGCAGATGCTACACCTCCACTTCCAGGGCTTTTTTCTAGGTCAATTTTCTAGCTTTAACATTTCTTCCCTGTTTACCTTTACCTTTAAAAGTTAATACTTATTATTTCTAAGCATTTTCTATGATCATATCTGACCTTTCCTTCTCTCCTGTAAGCTACACAATCAATCAATGTTCTAGTAGCACAACATCCTCCCTGATAAATTAGAATATTTATGAATGTTCCATGACATCACAGCAATCCAGCAGCAGACAGCCTTTAAGCCTATTACTCTCCTAAATACTGACAATATGTAACATATTTAGTGTCAGTTGAAATCCTCTCCACCACCCCAATTTACTTATACATTTTAATGGAAATCCAACATGCAGCTCCTGATATGTTCACATCACATTAAAAAGCAGTGGAAAACAGGAATAAAGAATAGGAGTGGAAAAGAGCGAGGAAGCATATCTGTACCATATTTGTGCTGGTGGGGAAAGTTGGTACCCAAATAACTGCTTTCAGGTCCAACGTCTTTTCAGTTTCCAAGTCAGAAACAAAATTTATAATTTCCATGGAATAAGGCTCATACTTTTTAGTAAACAATTTTATAATGATTTTTTTTTATCTGAGAATTGTCTCACAGGGAATATTTTCATTTTCCACTCTGCTGTGCATGAAAATGACAGATAAATTGGAAATTAGACTTCTTTGGGAAAAGGAGGGGAATAGCTGAAAAGATGAAAGGTTAAATACAAAATTTACCTTTGCAGAACAAGATCCAGCATTGGATAGATGATTATTTATTATTTATTTAATTTCTATACTGCCCTATACCCGAAAGTCTCAGGGCGGGCCACATAAAACATCAAACATAAAACCAAAACAAAACAACAACCCAATAAAAAAAACCCCAAAGTGCCAGCATTTTTAAAAAGGGTATAGGATGTAGATCAAGTCAGGCAAAGGCCTGGTTGAAAAGGAACATTTTGCCTGGTGCCTAAAGGTGTATAGTGAAGGTGGCAGATGAACTTCCCTGGGAAGAACATTCCACTGCAGAGAAGGCTTATTCTCGTGTTGCCACCCTTCAGACCTCTCGCACAGGCGGCACACGAAGAAGGGCCTTAGAAGATGATCTCAGGGTTTGGGTAGGTTCGTATGGAAAGAGGCAGTCCTTGACGTATTGTGGTCCTGAGCCATTTAAGGCTTTAAAGGTCAAAACCAGCACTTTGAACTGGGCCCGGAAACTAATCAGTAGCCAGTGCAGTCAGACCAGGATTGGTGTAATATGCTCAAACCGTCTTGCTCCGGTGAGCAACCTGGCCGCTGAATTCTGCACTAGCTGAAGTTTCCAAACCGTCTTCAGAGGCAGCCCTACTTATAACGCATTGCAGTAATCTAACCTTGAGGTTACCAGAGCATAGTCAACAGTAGTTAGGCTATCCCTGTCCAGATAGGGGCGTAGTTGGGCCACCAGCCAAAGCTGACAGAAGGCACTCCGGGCCACTGAGGCCACTTGAGCCTCAAGCAGCAGCAAAGAATCCAGGAGTACCCCCAAGCTACGAACCTGCTCCTTCAGGGGCAGGGTAACCCCATCCAGAGCAGGCGACCTGCCAGCCATCTGGTCTGAGGAACCACCCATTAACAGTGCCTCAGTCTTATCTGGATTGAGCCTCAGTTTGTTGGCTCTCATCCAGTCCATTACCGAGACAAGACACTGGTCCAGCACTTCCACTGCCTCACCTGTAAATGTAAAGGAGAAATAGAGCTGAGTGTTATCAGCATACTGCTGACAACATACTCTGAACCTCCAGATAACCCCACCCAGTGGTTTCATGTAGATATTAAACAACATGGAGGATAGGATTAAGCCCTGCGGAACCCCACATTGGAGGTTCCACGGGGCTGAAAAGCACTCCCCAAGTAACACCCTCTGGGAGAGACCATCCAAGCAGGACTGGAACCACTGCAAAGCATTGCTACCACTTCCAGTTTGGAGAGGCACTCAAGAAGGATACGATGGTCGATGGTATAGAAAGCCGCTGAGAGGTCAAGAAGAATTAACAGGGACATGTTTCCCTTGTCTTTTTCTCAACAGAGGTCATCGTACAGGGTGACCAAGGAAGTTTCTGTGCCAAAACCAGGCCTAAACCCCAATTGAAATGAATCCAGAAAACCAGCTTCTTCCAAGAGCACGTGGATCTCATCAGCAACCACTCGCTCCAGCACCTTGCCCAAGAAAGGGAGATTAGCAACTGGCCAGTAGTTTGTTAGGTTTTCTGAATCCAGGGAAGGTTTTTTAAGGAGTGCTTTTACCACTGCCTCCTTCAAACAGGCAGGGACTACCCCCTCTCATTGATCACCTCCCTGGCTGAGCCAGCTGTTCCCTACCTGCTGGATTTTATCAGCCATGAGGGGCAAGGGTCTAGAGCGCAACTGGTCTCCCTGACTGATCCGAGCCCTTGTCCACATCCTTGAGCCTTACCAGCTGAAACTCATCCAAAACAACAGGACTAGACTGTGCTCTGGGCACCCCATGAGATTCATCTGTTATAACAGCAGAGTCAAGGGCTTGGTGGATGCATGCGATTTTATCCTCAAAATGTTTTGCAATCAAGTCACAGTGAGCTACTGTTGGTTCTATCACCTACTTTGGGCCAGCCTGTAAAAGGCCCTGTACAACCCGGAAAAGCTCTGCCAGACGACATGATGAGGATGCAATGGAGGCAGCAAAGTATGCCTTCTTTGCTGCCTTCACTGTCACTAGGTAGGCTCGATGATGAGCCCTTACCAGTGTTTGGTTGCATTCATTCAGATCTTTCCTTCACTTGTGTTCCTGCCATCTCTCAGCTTCTTTCCTTGCCCTAAGCTCGAGTATACCAGGGGGCCAATCAAGCTCCGCCAAGTTGGAGAGGGCACTCAGGTGTGATCATGTCAATAGCTCGAGCCATTCCAGAGGTTGGCCAGGGCTTCAAAAGGAGCACCAATCATATCAGCCGGAAAACCCACCAGAGCTGTTTGGAATCCCACTGGATCCATCCGTCTCTCAGGGCAGACTTTCCTAATAGGTCCCCTGCCTCTGCGGAAGGCAAAAGGCGCTGATATCCTAAATCTCAACAGGAAGTGATCTGACCATGACAAGGGAGTGATGTCAATGTCCCCCACTTTCAGATCACAGCAACTCCACCCTGTTCACCCACCCAGGTCTCTGTGATGCAAGCCAGATCAGCCTCCTCATCCATAATCAAATTGTGGATGAGGGTGATTTTATTCTGGGCTGACTTGGCATTTAACAGTCACAAACCCGAGGATTGGCTGATACGACAACCCCAATTCCCTAGGTTGGAGGAGGGGCTGGCACATGGCACAATCACTAACTGCCTGGACTGTGTGCCCCTTACACAGCCTGCCCCTCCTCCCATGCCATACCTCCCCCCACCCAGAACCACCGTGATTGGCGCTCCCCCTGCTCCCCCCCACTCCTCTTCTCCCAGGCATATCCCACCCTTGCAGCCCGATTTCAAAACCATTAAAACACTAAAAGAAAAAAAAGGGGGGAAGAATTTTAAAGAATATAAAAACAATTTAAAAACAATTTTAAAAAGGAAACCCTCCTTGCTGAGCAGCACCAGCAGCAGTCTTTATGGAGGCCTCCAGGCCCCGCTCCAAGCCAGATGGAAAGAGCTCAGGCAGGACCCTTCAGGCTCTCAGCAGGCCCTGCAGATCAGGGAAGACCAGGTTAAAATGAAGCTTCTAAAATTACTAGTCTGCTACTTAATATGCACCTATTGATATTAGCAGTTTTCTCCTGTGTCAGTTCCTTTACCATCCTTGCATTTTAAATCAGCCCCAGGCAGCCTTGACCACTGGTTAGAGATGATGGGAGTTGCAGTTCAATAAAAAATCTGGAGGGCGGATCTCTGTTTTTGCATCCTTTTCACATCTTTGTGAAATGAGAAGTTCTAGGGTCAGTTACAAGGTTTCGTTTTCTTTGGATGAGACCTGCATTGCCTGTTTATTCGCTAATAGACTCCTAAAGTGGGTAGCACAATTTATTGATCCTGCATTGATCTGCCAAATAACAACTGCACCCCAAAAATTCAGTTTTGGCCAGTTCCAGTTTAAATGTTCTTATTTCTCTAAATCTTCCTCTGTCAAATTTGAAACTACTATTTCTGTCCTCTCACCCACCCTCAAAGTCCAAACTTCCTAGAAAATCTAGGTGATTAAGGACCAAAGCAATTGGCTCAGTCACAAAAAAACAAGACATCTGTCATCATTCTCCCATGTGACCCAAAAAAGAATGAAGGATGGGGGTGTTACGGAGGTAGGAGCACATTTGATTCTCAAAGATTACTGGATTTAGCTCACACACAACAGAATTACTGGGTGTACCTCTCTTTCTTTTACATAAGCAAAAGGCTGCCATTCTTTTGAAGGGAAAGTCAAGCTCTGCATTTGTGAATGGTGTGTGTGTGTGTGTATGTGTGTGTGTGTGATGCCTTCCACCTTTAATATGGTATGGCCAGTTCCCTGGTTCCATGACACTGGCCACAAGGATTAGGAGACTTGGAGATGTGTGAGAAAACACCTCTTTGGGCCTTTTCATCACGGAGGCCATTGCCACTGTAGTAGACAGCAAGAGGGCTGAGATTGTGGCCCGTTTCTGCATTTCGGGTGGTGCCCAGTGGTGTTAGAGAAACTATGGGCTGTCACCCTTCCAACAAATGCCTGTCAGACATGATGAGCCTCTTGGCTGGTATATGATACTCTTCGCAATCAAGTCCTGGGATAATTTCTGCTTAGAAAGTTTCGCCCTACTGGTGTAATCAGGACAGAAACTACATTAAATGAAATCTTCCAAATCATAAGAGGCTTTGAGCAATCAGAACTGACAATTGGTCTTAAAAGGGAATGAGTTTTCTGCTGCATCCCAGGGGTTTCTTCATTGCTCTCTTCGTTTTGCACTTAAATCAACATGAGGAAAAAAACGACTTTGAGGATCTGTTCTTGTCATAAATGTGCTGCTCTTGCCTCTTAATGTGTTTTATTATATCTATTTACATCTTTAACTTCATATTACTTTAATTGGACAAGGACTAAATTAGGCTATGGCAATATATATGAGCTCAGTGCTCTCTTATCTTGGACAATATGCTAAGTTTATCCTCCTGAAGATATGATTCATATGTCCTGAAGACACTGTACCTTGTAGACTAATTATCATATGAATATACTAAAAATGTATACTCTTTTCTCAATATCTTTTCATAAAATCATAGAAGTGTAGAGTTGGAAGGGACCCCAAGGATCATCAAGTCCAACCTCCACAATGTAGGAATCTCAGCTAAGGCATCCAGGACAGATGGCCACCCAACCTCTGCTTTAAAACTTCCAAGGAAGGAGACCCCACCACCTCCTGAGGGAAACCATTCCACTGCCAAACTGCTCTTATTGTCAGAAAGTTCTTCCTGATGTTTAGTCAGAATCTCCTTTCTTGTAACATGAAGCCATTGGTTCGTCTCCTACCCTCCAGAGTTGGGGAAAACAAGCATGCTCCCTCCTCCATGTGATATTTGAAGATGGCTTGTGGACCACCAAGACCCCATGACCCCTTGATATGGAAACATTGTATTTCTGTGGTGGAAAAGAGGTTGTTGTTTTTCAGTCGTTCAGTCGTGTCCGACTCTTCGTGACCCCATGGACCAGAGCACGCCAGGCACGCCTATCCTTCACTGCCTCCCGCAGTTTGGCCAAACTCATGTTAGTAGCTTCGAGAACACTGTCCAACCGTCTCATCCTCTGTCGTCCCCTTCTCCTTGTGCCATGCTCATTTGCTGCTTATTTGTCATAGCAAAAATTGTATAGGTCTTTGTGGTGCCACCAGATTCATTTGCTGAATTCATGCAGGTGTTTTGTAGCTTACAGCATTTGTATATGTATTTCCATTGGTTTTTCTTTATCATCTGTTGATAACTGGTTTATGTAGTATAATTAGATCACCATTAATTTATAAATTCCAGTAAACTGTAAAGGTATAAAGCTACAGGTGAAAATCCTAAAACATCGCAGAACTCATTTCATTTCATCTTTTGTATGGGAATAATTTTGAGTACATATAACTGAGCTTCAAGGGCATATGCATTCAGTGCCAATTTAGGAGGCTTAATGCAACATTTAGAGATAGACTTGCTGTTTAATCTCTCATACAGGGATGCCCCTATGCTGTGCTCTGACAGAATTAGCTGGTGAGGTTATTATCCTGCCCTTTCTCAGCTGGAGAAATTACTAGAATGTCCTCCCCAACATTTGGCCCACCAGGTATGTTTGATCTCCTGCTTAATTTCAGGAGTTTGCCTGAATCTGAAGAGAACCTCAGGCCAATAATGAAAAGGAAAGGCAAGCTTATTTGCAAGAAGGGCTTACAATTGCAGGGGACTTTAAAAAAAAAATCTTTTTTCTTTTTAAAACTTTTTCATTTTTTAAAAAAATGTTTTGCAATGGTAGAGTTCTGCAAACCATTCACCATCTGTAAATGGGATGACATATTGTGTGTGGTTGGTGAATGCATTCCATTGGCCATTGTTTATTTGGGTGACGGGGTTGTCAATCAACTGACAGACCACAGTACATTCTGGTGACCTTTTCCACCCTGGTGCATCACAAGCTGTACAAGAATGTGGAAGATTAAGGCACAACTTCAAAAGGCTTCAAGAATGTTGTCGGTCAGTGGTTCTCAAATGTTTTCCCCCACAGACCACTTGGAAATTGCTGAGGGTCTTTGTGGACTACTTAATTATTTTTCTGCCTGCTTTTGCAATTGCAATGCATTGTGTTACATGCTGCATGCAATGTAATTGCATGTTTATGGACACACTGCGGACCATCAAGCTAGTGGACCACAATTTGGGACCTCCTGCTGTAGGCCATACTGTGGATGTGCCTGAGCATCAAACTCAGATTATGAATGGTAGTCATCATTGCACCATGTTGGTGGTGTCATATTCATGTGGTCGAAGCATGCTGACTTTGGTACTTTTGGATAGTGGAAGTTCAGGAAGGAATCTGAACGGATTTATTGGGCTACTTTTTCTGGGTGGAAAGTCAGCTTGAGAACCCATGCCTTATTCTGTTCTGCCGAATAATATGAAATTGTACAGATTCTGCAGTAGAGCACCACTGAGTTGTGATGTAAGGAACTGACAGCAAGGAATTGACAGGAAGGAACTGTCACAGGGAGGCATCAAGAAGGACCAAGCAACTGTGAAAAAGAAAAACAGTTTTCCCAGAAAAGTGACATGATTATGGCGTCTAAAAGTTCTGAGGTTTGAAAGTGATTTTCAGTCCTTCGCTTTTGTCTGCATGTTTATGGTGATAGGATTCCAACACCTTGGTTTATTTGTAAAGCTTATAAACCTTCAGAGTTACCTATGAAATGTGTCAGAATAAAGGAGGCAGCCTTTTTTTTAAATCTGTTGTCTTGTTGCCTGTGGGGCCCCTGTGTTCCAGCACTGTCTACAATGTCAAAGAAGGAGGATAAACAGCTGTCACTTGTGTATTAGGAATGGATAAGTTGTACCTGCTGATCTTATAAAGTTGGGCTGAATACAACGAATAAATCTGTGAAGCAGTGGCACATGGGCACCAGCTGAAAGAAAACAGCTTCCATGTTGCGATGCTTCATGTGCTAGTCAGCATGGTTGTAAGTCCCTTACTGTGTCCATAAGTTCTATCATATGCTCTATCTGCACACTAGCAGATCGTGTGGGCTGCCTGGCACCTACAGCAAGCAGCTGTCAAACATTATTCCTGCTCCAGGGATTGCCGCCAAAGGTGCTTCCATATCGCCCTCCTTGTGTGATCCATAGGAAGATACAGGTGGCTCCATCCCCAATGCAGATTATCCAGTCCCGCCCCATGGATGTTCATGATTAGTGTGGTTGCCCTAGGAGGAAGGGTCAGTGGTGGCCTGGCATTGGTCAAGGGCATCACCTGTACGGCACATGAAGGGGGATCATGCAAAGGCTGTTTCCTTTCAATCAACTTACAAGTGGAGTCTGCTCCAAGAGTATGTTTCCCCTGTGTAGTGGAAACTGGAATGGAATATTCAGTGATTTAGGGAAGGTAAGTGATTAAGTGATCTGGTGCAAATTTCTCCATTGCAAAAAGGCAGTGCTTTCCCTTCCATTTCCCCTACCTCCCTTGGGGAGAGGACAGGTATTTCTTGTGTTTATAAGCTGAAAAGTTTATATCATTATGATCAATAAAACTAGATAAGAACAGTTACAGGTGGGTAGCCGTGTTGGTCTGCCATAGTCAAAACAAAATCGAAAATTCTTTCCAGTAGCACCTTAGAGACCAACTGAGTTTGTTCTTGGTATGAGCTTTCGTGTGCATGCACACTGAAGTATCTGAAGAAGTGTGCATGCACACGAAAGCTCATACCAGGAACAAACTCAGTTGGTCTCTAAGGTGCTACTGGAAAGAATTTTCGATTTTGTTTAGATAAGAACAGCTCAAGTTAAGCTGATTTAAAGTTCCTTGAGTACTGAGAATATATTTAACAATTATCCTACCAAACCAAACAGGCTACACCAGCTATGTATTCTATAACTGCCTAAGAGGTACATAGGAGTCCATGATTTTGCAGTCCCAGAAATACAAACATGGAACTTCTCAAGCCCCTGACTGGTCCACATCCATGGCTCATGGGCTGTGCAGACAACTTTGCTTAAAATGAAACCGCCAGGTGAACATGGCCAATAAGAGGAAGAATGCTGCCATGTTAATTAAGGGAATCATAGGATAACCTATTACAAAACCACCTTTTATGCAAAAAAAACAACATTTTGTTTAAAAGCTACTTATTTGCTTTAACTTAAAATGACTGATCTGCATTACTCTTGATACAGGAACACAGAGGTTAATAGTGAGAACCGCCTGTACACATGGCCTTCATTAACACCATATAATTATACCAAGATTCCTTCAGCTTGACTTGTCAGACAAGATTTTATCTAGATGAATGGTTTTTCCTTGCTTTGAATGCCTGAATGAGCCTCAGAGTTATTTGGCACTTGGCAACTTACATTATGACATGTTATCAGCCAAGTCGTGCAAAGAAAATTTAATTATTTCAAAAAAAGCATGATAGAAATTTTGAGAATGTTACAATAACTGTGTGAGCTCTGAAGGAGAAAAGAAAAAAAATAAATACAAAGCTGAGACAGGTCCAGTGAAGAAGAACATCTTTCTTCAGAAAATTACAACAAGGTTACCAATCTGTGAACACAGTCGTCAACTATCAGTCCCCTGCTGCAATGCTATTTTGAGAAAGTTTAAAGTGGTTCAGGAAACATTCACTGTGTCCTCCTCTCCATAAATTAACTTAAACATTTTTGCTGTTATCACTCTTGTCCTGAGGCATTTTTTGACATAGTTTCTATCAAGGGCAGGAAGAAGACATATTGCATTGTGAGATGAACCTCTGGCATACAGTCCATGGCATGCAGAGAAGCTTCAACACTCGACTTGTGAAAGGCCTTTCAGATACCTCTCCACAGACCACAGTGTCCCAGCTTTAATAAAAAGTGAGCGTTTCGGATGTGGTTTCAAACACAAGCTCAGTTGGTGTTATGTATTGAAGTTCCCACCCTAGGCCACTAGGGGTGTGTGTATATAGTTCATTTTGCTGCAGTTTTCACTCAGGTCAGCATATGCAAATGAGGGATTGAAAAGTGACGTTCAGGGATTGGGTAACTACAGAAAGTTGTTACTGTTGCTTTGTAGCTGAGTTCTATATAAGCAGGCTGCTGAGCCCTTCAGCTCACTTCTGTTCCAGCCTGAGAATAAACAAGAGCTGCTTGGAAATCACTGTGTTGTCTGCTGTGTCCACCCACAACTTAACAGTTGTGATTTCACTTGCCCTGATTGGCTATCAGCTATTTGGTTGCTTCCCCATGCCCCACCTTCCCTGGCTGCTGCTGTTCTTAATGCTATGATTTGGCATTGGAGCATGAACCTTGTAATATTGGCAGTGGCTTTGGTAGCTAAAGGTAAAGGGACCCCTGACCATTCGGTCCAGTTGTGGATGACTCTGGGATTGCGAACTCATCTATCACTATAGGCTGAGGGAGCCGGCGTTTGTCCACAGACAGCTTCCGGGTCATGTAGCCAGCATGTCTAAGCTGCTTCTGGCGAACCAGAGCAGCGCACGGAAATGCCGTTTACCTTCCCCGGAGTGGTACCTATTTATCTACTTGCACTTTGACGTGCTTTCGAACTGCTAGGTTGGCAGGAGCTGGGACCGAGCAACGGGAGCTCACCCCATCGCAGGGATTCAAACCACCGACCTTCTGATCAGCAAGCCCTAGGCTCAGTGGTTTAGACCACAGAACCACGCGTGTTCCAGAGGCTTTGGTAGGCTGCCATAATTCTGTTGGGGAAATGGCTATAAAAAGTGCAGCATATCAAAAGTTTTAATGGCCTGAAATACATTAGCATTTTAGGATATTTATTCTTCAGGAACAATAATTTTTTTTTTTACCTTTTATAGTAATGTGGTTGTTGTTTAGTCATTTAGTCGTGTCCGACTCTTTGTGACCCCATGGACCAGAGCACTTCTCCTTGTGCCCTCCATCTTTCCCAACATCAGGGTATTTTCCAGGGAGTCTTCTCTTCTCATGAGGTGGCCAAAGTATTGGAGCCTCAGCTTCAGGATCTGTCCTTCCAGTGAGCACTCAGGGCTGATTTCTTTAAGAATGGATAGGTTTGATCTTCTTGCAGTCCATGGGACTCTCAAGAGTCTCCTCCAGCACCATAATTCAAAAGCATCAATTCTTTGGCGATCAGCCTTCTTGATGGTCCAGCTCTCACTTCCGTACATTACTACTGGGAAAACCATAGCTTTAACTATACGGACCTTTGTCGGCAAGGTGATGTCTCTGCTTTTTAAGATGCTGTCTAGGTTTGTCATTGCTTTTCTCCCAAGAAGCAGGCGTCTTCTAATTTCATGACTGCTGTCACCATCTGCAGTGATCATGGAGCCCAAGAAAGTAAAATTTCTCACTGCCTCCATTTCTTCCCCTTCTATTTGCCAGGAGGAGTATAATTGTTTAATTGCACATGGAAATGAAGAATGCTTATATTTATGTTGGTAAGAGTTTAACATTGGAAAATTCCATTTGAGTATAATAAGCTAGAAAGGGCTCTCTAAGCCTCTAACTGAGTTGATAAATTGTTCCCTCCTCACAGAGGGCACGTGTTGTGGTGAGTTCAATGTGACTGAACCTCTAAGGTTGTGGGTGGGTCGTTTGGATAGCCGCAACACCCTATTGGAGGTCCCTCGTTGCTGGGTGGAATTTGGCCAATGGGAAGAAGAAAATGGCCAAAAAGGTGAGCTTCCTCTTTTCGCTCATACATTGGAACACTCAGCCACCTCTCCCTATATTTAGGATTGTTTTTTTATATATATAACGATTGACCTTGCTATGCCATCGTGTGTCAATCCCTATGTGAAGGGTATTCCGGTAAAGGAATCCAAGGACTCTAATTACCGCCCAGTCAGCCTGACATCAATACCAGGAAAGATTCTAGAGCAGATCATTAAGCAAACGGTCTGTGAGCACCTAGAAAGGAACGCTGTGATCACTAAAAGTCAGCATGGGTTTCTGAAAAATAAGTCATGTCAGACCAATCTGATCTCATTTTTTGACAGAATTACAAGCCTGGTAGATGAAGGGAACACTGTGGATGTAGCCTATCTTGATTTCAGCAAGGCCTTTGACAAGGTGCCCCATGATATTCTTGTAAAGAAGCTGGTAAAATGTGGGCTAGACAATGCTACCATTCAGTGGATTTGTAACTGGCTGACTGACCGAACCCAAAGGGTGCTCATCAATGGCTCCTCTTCATCCTGGAGAGAAGTGACTAGTGGGGTGCCACAGGGTTCTGTCTTGGGCCCAGTCTTATTCAACATCTTTATCAATGACTTGGATGATGGGCTTGAGGGCATCCTGATCAAGTTTGCAGATGACACCAAATTGGGAGGGGTGGCTAATACCCCAGAGGACAGGATCACACTTCAAAATGACCTTAACAGATTAGAGAACTGGGCCAAAGCAAACAAGATGAATTTTAACAGGGAGAAATGTAAAGTACTACACTTGGGCAAAAAAAATGAAAGGCACAAATACAGGATGGGTGACACCTGGCTTGAGAGCAGTACATGTGAAAAGGATCTAGGAGTCTTGGTAGACCATAAACTTGACATGAGTCAACAGTGTGATGCAGCAGCTAAAAAAGCCAATGCAATTCTGGGCTGCATCAATAGGAGTATAGCATCTAGATCAAGGGAAGTAATAGTACCACTGTATTCAGACCTCACCTGGAATACTGTGTCCAGTTCTGGGCACCACAGTTCAAGAAGGATACTGACAAGCTGGAACGTGTCCAGAGGAGGGCAACCAAAATGGTCCAAGGCCTGGAAACGATGCCTTATGAGGAACGGCTTAGGGAGCTGGGTATGTTTAGCCTGGAGAAGAGAAGGTTAAGGGGTGATATGATAGCCATGTTCAAATATATCAAAGGATGTCATATAGAGGAGGGTGAAAGGTTGTTTTCTGCTGCTCCAGAGAAGCGGACACGGGGCAATGGATTCAAACTACAAGAAAGAAGATTCCACCTAAACATTAGGAAGAACTTCCTGACAGTAAGAGCTGTTTGACAGTGGAATTTGCTGCCAAGGAGTGTGGTGGAGTCTCCTTCTTTGGAGGTCTTTAAGCGGAGGCTTGACAGCCATCTGTCAGGAATGCTTTGATGGTGTTTCCTGCTTGGCAGGGGGTTGGACTGGATGGCCCTTGTCGTCTCTTCCAACTCTATGATTCTATGATTCTAATTGGTTTGGTCAACCCCTTGTAGGGGGTTGTGCCCATGCCTGAGTCCCGGGGAGCATCTGGGGAGTGGACAGAGTCTGCTCCCAGGCTCTTGACCTTCCCCAGGTGTTTACCCTTGGCTGACCTATGGTGCGCCCTGGGTCAGCGCTACCTACCATGGGCGTAGGGAGCTAGTTGAACCAGAGACTATGCAACCACTCACTTATATGTAATTAATAAAGAAGACGAAGAAGAAGAAGAAGAGTTTGGATTTGATATTCTGCTTTATCACTACCTGAAGGAGTCTCAAAGCGGCTAACATTCTCCTTTCCCTTCCTCCCCCACAACAAACACTCTGTGAGGTGAGTGGGGCTGAGAGACTTCAAAGAAGTGTGACTAGCCCAAGGTCACCCAGCAGCTGCATGTGGAGGAGCGGAGACACGAACCCGGTTCCCCAGATTACGAGTCTACCACTCTTAACCACTACACCACACTGGCTCTCTAAAGTTGTGGGGGAGGTCTTGGGATCTGAACACTCAATTAACTGTTGTTCTCTACTAGCCCTCATACAAGTGTTTAACCTTAGATCATGTAATTAAGGTATAAGATTGCAAATTCACCATCTTGAAGGGCGTTGCCTGTTAGTCTTTCTCTGGACGCCACAGAGAACAAAAGGATGTGGCATGCCTCTCCAGGAGCTGCAAAGCCTTAGGCTGGATGGAGACTAAGGTAAGCTTATGGGAGAGACAGAGACTTGATTTCAGCTCTGATCGTAATTATGCTTTATATTTAAGAAGAACCTGCGCTTGAATATGCATATGCTTTATACAAATTTCTGGGTGTAGCATTGAAGTTTTGTACCTGTTTTTGAAGAAGTTCTGGTTAGTAAAGCTTTGAAGAGTCCTTATGGATCTGGACAATTTTTATTCCAAAAGGAATAATTATGTTATGCATCCAATTGCTTTGTGCTGTGCCATATTAATATTTGCAATAGTTTTTCATTGCATCACCTTCCTTTACAACTATACACCTTTTCATGGGGCACAATAAATAATGATGGGAAGGTATCTGTAGATGAGTTGGATAAAGATAGCATAGCTATGAAGGCTGCAGCACATAGGAACTACTGGAGCCTCTCTGGGTCAAGTGGTATGAAGTGTCCAGTGTCCGGGGGGGGGAGCAACTTTCATTTGGGGGGAGGGTGTCTGGAAGAATCTCAGGGGTTATACTGTGTTAGCTTGTGGGGACCAGGAGCCAGGTTGGAAAAGTACAACAGGGAAGGTAATTCCATACCCTCTGAAAGTTTCTAAGGCCTGTTGACGAGGTAGTCATTCACATTTACCTGTTTATTTCATTCCACCTTCTCTTACAGTCCACCTCTGCTTCTCCCTCCCCTCCTCTTTATTTACTTTTTACTTCTAGATTTATTTACTTTACTTCTAGATTGAAAGTTATTGATTTAAATTCTCTCACTCAAATTATTCTGTTAAATAAAATTTGTTCTGTAGGCCATTTTCTGATAGGTGGCATAAGTTCCAGATACTGTTCATCTTTTAGCAAACCCTTCCTCCTTTAAACACACTCACTCAACAACATCTCCTATTGTTTCCCTCACTCCATTGTGTATCTGTTTATTCATTCATTCCATTTACAGACTACCCTTAATTTCAGCGTGGTTTACAATACATCATAAAAACAATAAAATGCAATTAATATCAACAACTCCACTTATCTAATCACTCCTTTACCAGCTAATTATTTCTGCAGCAGACTTGGGCAGGTCTGCCAATTACTACTAATTATAATTGTTTGGAATGTTGCTATTAAATCTGAAACACATTGAGCCATCCTAATGCAGTTGGCCCTGTGTTGTCCAAAATGCCTGCAGCATCAAAAAATGCTAGTCCTATGGTAGTGGCAGATCCCTGACACTTTGTTCCAACATTCTCCCAAGCAGGATGCAGGGTATCCTTCCCTGTGGCTACAAAGCGAGGCAGCCACAGGCACCGGATAACGCCAGGGCTTTTGATGGGCCGGGGAGGTGGCCCTGTATAAACCTCATGCCAGCTGTAATAACGAGGGTGACTCAGATTACTTGAACAGCCCAGGGTCCACATCCTGGTCACATTTGCATCTTGGATCAGCCTCGGACAACCTAAGCTCCCATCATGGATTGCAGTGCAGGATTACTATTTTTGTGACTAGCTGCTTATCTATTCGTCCCCTGCCCACCCACCCCCGATTCTTTTCCTTCTTTCCTTCTTTTCTGCTTCTGTTTCTTTTTAGACTATATATTAAAAGTATTTCCTTTATTCTGCTATACTTTGCATTGGGTATGAACATTTGTATATCTTTGGATATGTATCAATAAAAATAGATGAGAGAGAGAGAGGAGAGAGAGAGAGAGAGAGAGAGAGAGAGAGAGAGAGAGAGAGAGAGAGAGACTAAGCTACAAATTTCCCTTTTGGTCCTAACTGGCAGTGCCTACGAGAAAATGGCCAACCCTTTTCTGGCCGAGCAACCAGTGCACTGAATGCGTGTGAAAGCAGATGTTTCCAAAGTGCATAACTGGGCATGGACAGTGGTGGAGCTTCATGCTCTGGCACCGGGGGGCGGGGGGGGCGGAGAGCAGGCAGGGGCAGGGCTGGTGTGTGTCCCAGGGGTGTGGCGAGCTGCCCGCAGCAGGAAACACCAGGATTGTGCTGCCGGGGGCGGTGCGCTCCCCCCCCCCACTCCTCTTCCTCCGCCAGTGGGTGTGGACATTAAAAAATTAAATGACAAATTTGGAGGTTGTGGGGAGAGTCACCTGCATTGGTGATAATGCTGATCATCATTCAAGGGGCGGCATGATCAGTTCGTTCCTTTCTCTCCTGCTGCAAAACAGACCATCATCCCAATTGCTGCTAAAATGACCACGCTGGTGCATCCAGCAGTCTCTTGTAGGAATCCTCAATCAGTGCAAAAGTCTTATAGGGTAGTTGTGAATGTCAGCCTTGGTATATGATAGGCTTCTGGGCTATTATCTGAATTATATCTACTACTTATCCTCATGTACCTTGAAATAAAGATGTTTCTTGTCACAAATAAAGCTGCCAAAAACCCCAAAATGACTGCATTGAGGAGGCTAGAGGTGCCTCTTCACATCAGGAGATGCAGTGCTTGAAAACAGAGTGGAAACTGAACTATTGCCATGGCTACGAGTTCAATTATTAGCATCCAGATTGAGAGTTCACACTAAAATCCAATTATCAATGATTTAGCAGTGAACATTTAAAAACAGCTCTCTATAAATAGCATCTCGACGAACAGTGATTTCAAAATAACATTAAATAGTAGGAGTAAAGAAATAATAGCAACAACAGCTACATGTAAGTTATATGAAAATTAAGGCTGAGGCACACTTTGAAAAACAAAATTAACAAGCTTTTAGAGTTCACTGCAAAGGGAGGGGTAGTAGAAAAGCACAGATTGCAACATGTGTGCTATAAACCCACTAACCCTCCCCCCCACCCCAGCAAACAGTGCTTGGAGGATTTGCATCTGAATAGCAAGTCTGAGACATGGTTCACTTCATAAGCACACATCAGGTGTCTCATACATCTGATATGTTTACAGCACTCCTGGGCATTAGGTGCAATAGGAAGGACAGTATGCAGTTCCAACAGAACAATCCAGCCACCTTGATCTTCTCCAAGACCACTTCTGCAAACTACTGGTGCTCTGAGGATGCACCAAGGAAGGGATAGGCCTCCCTTCTCTCTTCCCATGCCCCCAGGGCTGGCCCATCCATGAGACCGGGGAGGTGGCTGCCTCAGGCAGCAGATCCTGATGTAGAGCTTTATTCCTTCCTTGGCTGTGTTGCGCACCGAGGTCTCCAACCACCCCTCAGAATAACTCACACCACAGACAGTAATTTAGGTTTTGGTTTTTGGCATAATTTTGGCCACAACTTTATTAAAATACATAATATGTGAGTGGTTGCATAGGCATTGGTTTAGACTATCTGTCCCACTGGGGACAGAACTGACGACCGTCAGTAAAGGGAAAACACTTTGGGGAGAGAATAGGAGCCGGGGGTCAGACCCAACGACTCTCCCCAAATGCTCCCAGGAGCTCTTGCGTGGCCCTGGCCCCCGACCGGGGGATACGGACAAAAGCATGGCGAGCCCCTGGATTCCTTTAATGGAATTCCCTGCACAGCAGCAGCAGCATTGGAGGAGCAGACACAGCCAATCTTTACCCCTCCAGTGACGAACACAAAAACCAATGCCTAACCGCCAACCTTACAAGTTGTGACTAATTGCTACGCAGTAGGCGAAAACCAAATGGCCACAGCCAATCAGCCAGATGGAAAAATTCCTACCAGGCCCCTGCCTCAAAAGCAGACGACCCCATGACAGGCATAGCAAGGTCAACGCAGAGGCCTAATAAGGGGGGGGGGGTGATCCGTTGCACGCAGCAAAGAGGAATATTGCAAGGCGTGCCAAGCATTTTAAACCCACTGGGCTGTCCATCAACGCATTGCAACATAGAAATCCCCCCACAACACCAAGGACCCAATCATAGCCGTGGCCATCTGTACACTCCCGCCCAACTCTGGAGGGGTGACTTGCTGGCCCCCACCGCAACACGTGCTCTCCATGAAGGAAAACACACTTTATAGATCTTCACTTTCCCACTTCTTCCCTGACAGAGGGATAGCAGCATTTTGGGGGTCTGCCTCATGCAAGGGTCCCCAAACTAAGGTCCAGGGCCCGGATACGGCCCAATCGCCTTCTAAATGAACCCTGCGGACCGTCTGGGAATCAGCGTGTTTTTACATGAGTAGAATGTGTCTTTTTATTTAAAATGCATCTCTGGGTTATTTGTGGGGCCTGCCTGGTGTTTTTACATGAGTAGAATGTGTGCTTTTATTTAAAATGCATCTCTGGGTTATTTGTGGGGCATAGGAATTTGTTCATTTTTTTTTCAAAATATAGTCCAGCCCCCCACAAGGTCTGAGGGACAGTGGACTGGTCCACGCCTGAAAAAAGATTGATGACCCCTGGCCTCAGGTGCCAAAATGTCTTGGGCCGGCTGCCCGGTGCTGCTTCTACCAACAGCTTCAAAGTAATTAAAGGGATGGGGCAAGGTTGGCGAGGGGGAGCAGAGTGCTGGAAGAGAAGGTGTTGGGGGGGCATTTTCTGAGCCTCAGATTGGCTGAGAAACTGATCAAGTTTTTTTGGCTGAGAAACTGATCCAAGTTTTTTCTGCTTTGGGGTGGAGGAAAGATGATTTCTGAGACAATCCAGGGAAGGCTGGGATACCTGCTCATTTCTACAATCAATAAGGCTAATAAATAGTTGCATCCCTTCATAACTGTTAAAATGCATGGTTCTGGAGAAATATGCAATAGTACATAACCTATAAGCAGCCATTTTGTAGGCTAGCAGAGCATGTCAAGCACATTCAGTATTCATTCATATTATTGCTAAATATGAAACACATCCAACACATTCAGTATACATTCATATTATTGCTAAATATGAAACACATCCAAATAAAAGTGGAACCCTGAAGTAAAAATAAGGCAAAAGAAGGGTAAAGCAAACATCATCTTAAAGCAAACAATTTTTTCTATTGTCTGCAGTGGGGATTCGGAGTAGTTTCCAGTAAGGCTATGCAAGGCCCCCCCCCCTAATTTGGATCGGTCCAATCTGTGCCCCAAACACGTATCAAAATTTGGAAATCTGAATCTTCAGTCCTCCCAGTAATTTCCCACAAAATTCCCAGAGATCTCTCAAACTTTCTTCACAGGTTCTGCCTAAGAAGGTATCTCTCCAGATGCATTTTCAGTTTCTACATTTGCCTTAAACAAGTTGAGTTCAAACTGGGTGATCATGATGCTCTTTCCTATTTTCCCCTACCAGCAACAACAAAACAGCACATTGTTCCAGCTTTCAAAAGATGTCTCAATCAATTTAGTACATAATTTTGATTTCATTTAGTACTAGAACTAGTAATTTATTTGCTTGGCACTGTTTGTGATGCTGAGGTAAAACTTAATGAACATGGTGGGGTTGTTTTCCATTATACTGTTAGTCCCATAATTTATTAAGCTTGCTGTGTCAATTCTCAACTGGTAGTATTATTAGTCATCGTCCTTCAAATGTTTAGTAGGTAGACAGGTTTGTACTTCTATTAATTGTGTGTGTGTGTGTGTGTGTTGTAGTGTTGTGAGTTTTTTGGGGTGGGTAGGCTGTATGTCTCAGCTCCCTTCTAAGTCTCATTCATTGTGTTTCCATTGCCTTAGAGCAACCAGGGCACGACCCTATCAAGTTAAATTTCCATTTTATTTATTTTTTAATGTTTTCCCCCAAATTCCGAAGACATCCCAGCTGAGCCCAGAGGGGGCAGATGCACCAGGGCATCTCTGACTGAGCCAAGAATGCAGGAGATAAGCGGAGCCAGACCAGTCTGGTGATGCAGTTCCTCAGAAATTCCACCAGGGGGCTGGAGCCTCTCTCAGATTGGCTACCAAGACAGACAGTCAGAGATGGGTGGAGCCAGCATGGAGCCATTTCTGAGGGAGAGAGTTGGAGAGGGAGAGGGATGGAGAGAGAGCAGGAGGGAGAGAGGGAGACTTAGAGAGCGCTGGTCCTGGTCTCTCTGTGTGTGACATCCACTCTGAGGGAAAGGAGTCTCCTGAGCTTAGACTGGAAGACAGAGTGTGGCGTCTTGGGAGAGTATTCAGACAGGAGTGAACTGGAGGGCTGAGTTTGAGCAGGAGATTAGAAGCTGTGAGGATAAAGTCTCCTTGGGTCTCCTTCCAGTCAGGAGAGCTCTTCTAGGTACAGTAGAGAAGACTCCCAAGCCACTTAAGAGGGGTGAGGTGATCCCCTGGGTCTGTTGTACTGCCAGAAGTACCTCAGGAGTGTCATTGACAGAAGGTTGGGGACCTGACAGAAAGTCCCACCTTGCTTAAGGACCAAAGTATTAAGCTGTAACACCTATGCAAAAACTAAGCTAAGGAGCTGAAGTGAAGTACCGGTAACTGGAAATAAGCTGAGCATTGACACTCTAGGCTAGAAACCTGTAACATGTAACTGAAGCATAATAACTGAATTAAGCAACTGAAGTTTACTACCTTGTTTAGAAGCCTGTAAGATCCATTCAATTTAGATTATTAACAAGTTAACTGTTTCCAGAAAGAACATTACCTCCCGATACTTCCTTTGTTTTATCCACTTTGTTCTATAATAAATGTTTCTTATTTGTTCAACTTTTGCTTGAGTCTCCAAGTATCTAAGATTTCCCTCACACAAAATCCAAAAATATGACCTGCAGTGGTTAAAAATATATATTATTTGGAGTCATACTGAGGTGGAGGTTTGCTGCAACAACATAGCCCAGCTGTGAAGAATCAGATGGTGATCCACTGGATCCTAACCCTGCTCATCTTCTTGTATCTTGGTGTCCTTAACCCTTTGTTGTTGTTGTTCAGTCGTTCAGTCGTGTCCGACTCTTCGTGACCCCATGGACCAGAGCACGCCAGGCACGCCTATCCTTCACTGCCTCCCGCAGTTTGGCCAAACTCATGTTAGTAGCTTCGAGAACACTGTCCAACCATCTCATCCTGTGTCGTCCCCTTCTCCTTGTGCCCTCCATTTTTCCCAACATTTTTCCTTAACCCTTAAGTGCATTTAATTGGTCAGTTTTGATACACCAAATTTTGTGTCACATTCTGTCTATAGAATCTCATCAATTTATACTAGATTTGTTGCCAGAAAAGAAAATTTAAAATTCAGTTTCTGAATCCTAGTCTGAATTCCATCCCACCATTTTTAATCACATTTGTATAGATAACATACAGTCAATAATCAAGCAACAGTAATATTGTCAATATTGAAGGAATACTAGTGCAAACCAAACCACCTATTGAATAATAGACTTGCCATAGAAAATCTGCTTTGACAGAACTGGAAATTAGATTTTTTTTTTGCCCGCAGATTTTGCTTGTGTTTAATGTGGGCTGTATGTACAATTTCAAGCTCTGCTCTCCTTCGCGGTCTGTTTTCCCCCAAATACTTATAAAGGATTAAACAGAAGAGAGTACATTTCTCCAGGATACTGTAGTTGAAGGCTACAGGTAGGTAGCCATGTTGGTCTGCCATAGTCAGTCAATCAATCAATCAATCAATCAATCAATCAATTTCCTTCCAGTAGCACCTTAGAGACTGCGAGGGTACCTCTCTCAAATCCCCCCTGTTACTACTAATTCCTCTGCGGTGGCGTGCTGTGTAGGCTACTCTTACACGCCCACCCCCACCTGCACTTCGAGGTCCGTCTAAACTGCCAACATTTCTCCCCCCTTCAGTCTCGGGGTCTTGTAGTAACAAGGGTACTCCAATCCAGCTACCGTGGCTGGTTATAGGCTTGGCTCTGGGCTACTGGGGTGTAAAGTCCTTTTGGCCTATAGTCCAGGGCTTCCCTCACGCATGATCCCTCCCTGCTACTGTTTCCTCAGCTCACAAGACAACTATGTGGCACTTCTCGGCTTGTAGTCCCTGCACCCCTCCTTAGTGTAACTCCAGGACCTGACTTATCACCCTGTAAGTCTTTTGGTCCACTTCTCCGAGTTCACCCTCTTTTGAGCCCTCCTAACTTGCTGGATCAAATAATCGACGATATGTCTTGGCACAACAAGAACAAGGCTTTATTTTTCACCAAACATAACAGTCTTAATATTTCTTCTGTTCACAAGCTCAGTTACGATAGAGCATATCTTCCTTCAGTTGAACATCATCATTATTTCAAACCTAACCACCACTATCCTGGCCCCCACACCCTCTACCTTCCAGTCACCACTCTCCCTCCGCCCACTTCTCCTCTCTCAACGGCTGCTCCCTCCTTTTTAAAGTGCGGAATGTCCCGCCTCCCAACAGCGAACTGTCACTCTAACGGAGTGCAACTTAACCCTTAACTCCCTGGGGATACTCCGAAGCCCTGAACCTAGGACCCATCCGTTACAGAGACCAACTAAGTTTGTTCTTGGTATGAGCTTTCGTGTGCAGACACACTTCTTCAGATACACTACAGTGGTACCTCGGCTTACACACGCTTCAGGTTACACACGCTTCAAGTTACAAACTCCGCTAACCCAGAAATAACGCTTCAGGTTAAGAACTTTGCTTCAGGATAAGAACAGAAATCGTGCTCTGGCGGCGCAGCGGCAGCGGGAGGCCCCATTAGCTAAAGTGGTGCTTCAGGTTAAGAACAGTTTCAGGTTAAGAACGGACCTCCGGAACGAATTAAGTACATAACCAGAGGTACCACTGTAGTTGAAGGCTGTTATAGAAATAAGGTAGGCAACTATACTGAATCTAAAGTTAGTTCTAAAGTGATTGATTAGCTTTTGGCATGGTGTGCATTTTGCAATGTGCAATTATGTGAAGTATACTGTATGGTGTCATATTATGCTAGAAATAATCACCAAGAACAGGAACATATACATTCATTAGAAATGGCCAGGCATATAAAATACTCCATGTGATTTCCTAATGAGTAATTTAGATTCTGAGTAGGGTATCTATTTTCATGAACCTTTCTTGCAGTCAAATGTTAAGGAGCTGATGTTCTTCTCCAAATGGCTTGCTAAGTCTTTAGGTCACTGTTCTAATAACTTTGCAAGATTTATATAGTTGTAACTGAATCCATGGGAACATTAGTAGCTGTACACTTCATTTCAAAGCAGAGCCGACTTTCTGAATGTCTCTTAATGCCCCAGGGACCACAGTCAGGCTTGGGGAGAGGTGGGTGTATTCTGCGGGAAATAATAAATGAATGAGGGGAGTTTCCTTCTCAACGGGCATTCGCAGGATGTTGGCCCACAGTTTCTAGTCTTTCTTTATTTTTATATCATGGATAGCTTTAAATGAGTACAACATGTTAAGCAGTACAGTAAGCAACGGAATGATTCTCACAATATGAGATTGAGTCTAAACATTTCTACCTTCATAGCCAAAGGGAAGGCCCAGGGCAAAAGGTACCATCCATATTTCACTTATAGGAAAATGCAAAGTAAATTTGGGTGTTTCCCCTCAGGTAAAACATGGAGAATTTGGGAGAAAGCCAAAATAATTTCAACAGGCAAGCTACATTTATTGAGAGTGTTTTGCACATCTCTCCATCCTGTGGAACGCCCTGCCATGAGATGTCAAGGAAATAAACAACTATCTGACTTAAATCTGAAGACATCTGAAGGCAGCCCTGCTTAGGGAAGCTTTTAATGTTTGATTTTTATTCTGTTTAATATTCTGTTGGGAGCCTCCCGGAGTGGCTGGGGAAACCCAGCCAGATGGGTGGGGTATAAATAAATTATTATTATTATTATTATTATTATTATTATTATTATTATTCACATTTATTCTTAGGGACTCTGGCACACTGTCTCTTACTGTATAGTTTGGATTTTGTTGAATATTAATATATTTTATTTCAGCTCATTTAATCTAATCTGTAAATCACATTCAGCATAGATTAGGCCTCATACAATGTCTCTTTTTATTTATTGGCATAAATAATTTTGGTAGTGAACAGTAGTGACAACCTTATAATGTAAGATATTATTAAATACAGTCATACTAGTATACAATGTTACTGTAAATACTGCAGAAACAATGTCTATAAAAGCTATGCATTTATTATAATATGCTGCAAGATAAATAAAGAATTTCAGCAGTGAACATAACACAGTGTTACTTCTGTTTTTGAACATCTCCATTGATGAACATTTCGGTTTTCAAACGCCGGAAGTAAATGCTTTGGTTTTTGAACATGCCTCAGAAGTCAAACAGGAAATGCGGCTTCTGTATTGAGTTTTCAGTTTCCAAGCATTTCAGAACCTCAAACAGTCTTCCGGAATGGATTACGTTTGAAAACCGAGGTACCACTGTACATCCATAAAACAGCAAATATATATACATACATATATATATATATATATATATACACACACACACACACACACACACACACATAGTCAGTATCTCAACAGTGATACACAATAACCAGCAGTTGAGCCCCAAAGTGCCCTGTGATCTTCATATGAGGGCGGCATAGAAATTTAATGATGATGATAATATAATGATGTTATACAGTGGTACCTCGGTTTTCAAACGTAATCTGTTCTGGAAGGCTGTTCGAGTTCTAAAACGATCGAAAACTGAAAACTCAATATGGAAATCCAGTCAGCTTCAGAATGAGACTTGCACCATATGAAACCTAGTTGTCACATGGGCTCTATGATCTCTAGCTTCTTAAAGTTCTAAGTGACTGACAGGTTTGCATGGTGCTTGAGGTTGAATGTGCTGACAGCTTGCTTTGTCTCATTGTTCCACAGTGAGACCAAAACCATATGAGATTACCCGGTTCATTCTGCTGGAAAATGCCCCAAAGCATGCAGGAATTCTTTGGATTCCATGCGCCTCGTAAGACAGAGCATCCTCAATCGCTGTAAAGAGAAACTACAACCAGAAGTCCAAACTCTACCAAGAGGCAGTCTGACCAAGACAAAGGCACTGTGGACTCCCCCTACTTCCAGACCACCATTCTCACCAGTGGGTGGAAAAACAAAACCAAACACTGAAGGTGTGCTCTGACAACATCTTGTGAAAACCCCATTGTAGCCATAGAGGGCAGGAAATGCAGAACTGAACTCCATGTGAAAGTTGAGATTGCCTAGATTAGAACAATTGCTCTTGGTTCTTCCAAAATCATAGCAGACCACCTCAGCCAGCTCCGTCAGGATACTCCGGAAGTATTCCTAGATCGTTTCTATGGCCAATCACCAGATGCAGACCCTCTACACCAGCTTTGAGTGCAGGAGGTTTCATGAAACGGTAATCTGATGGAGTACCACTTCAGTCTTGCGGCCCTAGCACAGTGCTGCACCAAGGATGCTGGTGGGCACAGCAGAGTCAGGCCTGGCCCCTTCAGCTCACCTGCCCGCATCTCAGCAGGGCATGCCAGGTCTTCTTTATCCTTCACAGTTAAATCATGAATGACTGCAGCCTTATTATGACCCAGCCTGGCCTTTAGTAGCAGCACATAATGTCAGAGGGCTAGTAGTACAAAGCAGCTATGGGGGGGGGGGGTTGGTGAGAATAAGGGGACAGTGAGCAAGCACCTATTCTGCCTGCTCTGGTGACACATCCTGCGCCAAGCACCATATATTCCTTGCCCTAGCGTCCTTGGGATGGCAGCAGCTCTCTCACATTCCTCCCCACAACCTGACTATCCAGACCCACGTTCTCTCAACCAAGCAACAAGTTAAGAGCCACAAGTGTACTGTCATTCCTTCCAAGTACAAATGGAAATCAAGAAGGAAATAAAAACTTAACAACACATTAAAGCAGCTGAAATATAACAGCCCACAGAGACCAGACAGTGAAGCTGGGCATGCATTTTGTACTGCTTTCCAGAAACCTGGCACAGGGGTTCCATTACTCTAGGAAAGGTAAACGAAGTTCTTTCAATAGAATATGTTAATATAAACTGCAGGAATTTTAAAGAAATGTAGCAGCTAAAACCCCCTTGCTTGCCTTCCGTGTCTCAAGTGATGGCTCAGCCGTGACCCCTGCTCTGCCGCACACTTTGTTCTTCCTAGGAGGTGGTGCTGGAAGCAACGTGTATTAAGGCTGCCTGCAGAACTTCACCAGCCATGAGCCACGGCTCTTAATAAACTGCTTCTTACACTGATATCAAAGATGTTCTAGTTTTCTAAAGGGATAAAATAGATTGACATGGCTTCCAGGAGGCTGTGTTATTATTTGAGTGAGAATTTTAAAAGGTCTATATATCTGACAGTTTGAGCATGATCTGTGCTCTCACATGGTCGGAACCTATACTGAACCTTCTTGAAGTTGTGGAGGAGGAAGGGGCTTTTTGTTTCGTTCTAGTGCTTTGCATCCCCCTCCAAACTCAGTAGTTAGATTTATGTATGCACTACATCCATATAAAACTGCCAATTAACAGTGTTCTCTTGGCAGCTAACAACTTAAAAGGATCAAATGCAATATCGCAAAACAACAGTCTCCAGTATCCATGTAGTTTGAATACAACCTCTTTTGTTTTTCTTTTAAAAAAAAATCAATTTCAAAAATCATTTTCATAAACAAAACAAAACAAACAAAAACAAATATTAAAATACATAAAAAACTACAGAAGGTGAAAAACAAGGGTTCAGTCCTATAGCTGTTGGCATGCGGTTCCTGGTGCACTTGGGCTATGCTGGCTTAAGCCCCTCATCCTCGGCTCAGTTGGAGATAAACCAGCATCACTCCCCCCCCCCAAAAAAAATCCAGGCTTAGATGACTTAGCACACCTTGAACCAGTGTAAGCCCCGAAAAAGGGATGTGGCAGGGCTGGGAACTGGGTGGTGGCGACTTAAACTGGGCCCTACTCCCATTCAGCTCAGTTACGTGACCTGGCAACTTGGCATAAATGAAGCTAGCAGAGAGGGTGGTGTCCCTCAAACACCTTAAAGCCTTAAAGGCACGTCCCCCCCCCGCCAGGTTTAGACTGGCTCCACCAGCAGTTTGGCTCTGGCACAACTTCGCGCCAGCTTTAATTGACGGTAGAGTTGCTTTGTGCCAACTTCTTGCGCATAGGATTGCTTCCTTAATTCACTCACCTTTTCCCCCTCACACATATTATTAATAATATTATATAATTCTTTATTCCATATAGTACAGGAACATTTTAAAAGGATATGCACAAGAACAAGTTACCAATCCAGGCTGCAAGGGAGAAACGGTCAACAATTCTTAGACGACTCCACATTTACGAAGTATTGCTGGTGATGGAGACAGTCCATGTAGGAATGAATTGTATATTAAGTTAGTATGCCAAACAGTGTAAAATACTGCCTAGATCTTTTACTACCTTTATTTGGTGTGTAATATTTTCCACAGTCACAATCTTCCATACTTTCTTACACCATGGTGTGGGGAGAAGTATACTTTGTATGCGATGGATATTCAAAAAAGAGAGGGTGAATACAGATGACCATTTGCCAAGTGGCAAATTATCACAGTGTACACATAGGTATTTGATAAGCTGATGGTCTACCAGAATAGACAAGCATTCACTACATAGACTAGGGACTGAAAAATTGAAAAAGGTTCAGCAAAATAATTTTCAGAACTAAACAATTCATTTTCTCCATCAGTCGTCACTGGAGAAAATGTCTAGTGTGACTGGAATACATTAAACCATTTCAGTTATTTCCCCCATTGTTTAGTATGTCATATCTTCAGGACAACAGGAGTATTTTCAGTAGAAATGCACAGAATTTGAAAGAAAACATCAGATTTTTGCTTTCCTTCAAAATACTGTAGGATCACTTCAGTATTTTGTTTTTTAAAAATTTTTGATTGCAATTATAATGTTTCAAAGAACCAATGATGTTTTTATTTCTTTATATTTTACTAGATTCCTTACCTGCTTTTCATTATAAGGCTGGGAGGGCTACATCAAAATTAAAATTAATATTTAAATAAATTTAAATACTTTACAAACAGAAGGATTGGGTAGGGAATAAAGTTTTTGAAGGTGAATTGCTACATTGCCCATTGTTTGTCATAATGCAGTGTCAACAGGAGCCGGAGCCTTGTTCTGGTCTGGGGAAGCAGCCTGTCAGCTTCAAAGCTGTTAAACTCATTCTATCTGCCTGCACATTATGATGCTAGGAAAGGTCTGACCTCTTCTGTGATGCATCACCCTATGGGGCTGGTACAGTTCTGTCATACTTCAGTGAGAAGGGAGCTGAACAAATGATTGGTTTGTGTCTTGAACACTAACTCCAGCAGTGAGGGTGTGGACTCCGACTGCTAAAGGAAGTCAGTGTTGTGTAGCATGAAAATATTCTAAGAGGTAACTGTGACTCCTGATATTTCATTTAATGGGTGGAAATGATTGCTTACTACATGTTTGACTACAGATCCCCCCCCCCGGCATAGGAACACAAAAGTAATCCATGGAGATTCTCAAATATGCTACAATAGATACAGGACATAATCCTTTTGATAAGGCAGCAATTTGCAACCAAAATGAAAAGAGATTCAAGTGTGAACAGTGGACACATGATGACAAAATTGTCCATACCTGTGGGGTGGGGTTTAATGGCCAGAGGTCATGGAGAGAGTAAGTCAGGAGGTGGAACTACACTGCTAGCTGTAGAAAAGGGAACATATCTTGCTAGGATTGCTACAAAAGGAGCAGGAGAATATTTAGGAATAGACTCTATCCTGTTTCTGATTGACTAAGATCACCTATGTGACCATCATAAGCAATGTGTCAAACATTAGGGAAGTTTTAAATGACTGATATTTTAATGTATTTTTAATCTTTCGTTGGAAGCTGCCCAGAGTGGTTGGGGAAACACAGCTAGATGGGCGGGGTATATAACAACAACAACAACAACAACAACAACAACAACAACAACAACAACTCTCACTTTAAATCAGCTTTGTTTGTCCTCAGTGATGTTAGGGCATAGCCCAAACTGGCTATTTTATGTTATAACACCATCAAAATCACTATGTGTTCCTTGATTGCCTGAGATGAATGAAAAAAAAGTCCACACACCCCCCCCCCCACAAAAGCAGAAGCGTATTGTGAGAACAATGGCAGTAATCAGGCACAAAAGGCAGAGTCTCAGCAGCAGTAGGAGTCTAGGGGGAAATATTTCAGAACCGTACTTTGCTGTGGAAATCAAAATGATAGAGCACTTGGCACAGAACTAGTCTACGAGGCTGAGCAAAAGAAGAGGATGAATCTGAAATTTCTCACAACAGCTTTCAGGACTCATCCCTGCTAGAGGCCTTTCCCAAGACCTCTCCAACTCACATTCCTGCCTCAAGGAGGTAGGCGTCCTGTAAATGTCCTTATCTGAAAAAAGAGCTGTATAGAAAGTACCAGGCACCAACCATTGACCCTTCTGGGCTATGAAGCAATCTTCCTAATGAAACCTCACAGGAATTTACAGCAGATCAGCATAAGCCAGATGAGCAGAGTGCCTGGAGCAGAAAATCTCTGGACTGGATGAGAAGTGAAATGGTTGTGTTCTGTGTACTACTAGTTTTATATATGAGTGCATGAACATCCCTGAACAAAGGTCAAAAGGTGTTGCAGCTTTGTGTGCATTCCAAGTGAATGTGCACAAAACCTTTGGGTTGATGGCAACTTTGGTGATCCAAGCCCTGTCAGAGCATCCTTACAAGCTGAGGAATGAATTGCCCCTGCCCCCTCCCCTTGTCCCAGGACTCCTGATTGCAGATGTTAATATTGTGCAGCATGAAGCAATTGGATGCATAAAAACTGACAACTTTTGGAATAAAAATAGTCCAGACCCAGAAATGTTATTAAAAACTTTACTTGCAGAACTGTCTTCAAAATAGAACAAAAACAAAAGTGATCCATCCAAAATAGTTGCATATACTATCTTGTGCATGCCCAGAACAGGCTCAGCATCTTATAAGAAATAACTTTACATCTTCTAGAAATCAAAACTGTCTTTCTCTCCCATTCCAGCCTACAAGCATTTCAATATTATGGATTCTCCACTTTGAAGGCTGTTGTAACTTGAATATGTGATAAAATATGTCATTTTCTTTGATGTCAGCAACACGTGTAATGACTTATAAATACTAAGAATCCCCCCCCCTTTGAGTGTTGAAATAAATAGGGGAAACTCATGGACATCCAATCAAGCTGAACATTGGAAGATTTGTGACAGGAAAGGAAGCACTTCTTCCTGCTCCTACAGGAGACAGTGGTGGCGACCAACTTCAATCGCTTTAAAAATGGATTGGACAAGTTCATGGAGAATAAAGCTAGCAAAAAAAGTGTGCCACTGGCCTGCAAGTCCTCATCTTTACAGTGGTACCTCGGTTTAAGAACTTAATCCATTTCGGAAGTCCGTTCTTAAATCAAATCCATTCTTAAACCGAGGCGCGCTTTCCCTGTTGAGGCCTCCCACCGCTGGTGCCCTTCCACCATTTGGATTCCGTTCTTAGACCGAGGTAAAGTTCGCAAGCCAGGACACTACTTCCGGTTTTGCGGAGTTCGTAAACCAAATAGTTCATAAAGAAGATTGTTCTTAAACCGAGGTACCACTGTATTTCAATGCCTCAGTACTTGAATTCGTTTAGGACCCCCCCCCCCGCAATAATGCTACTTGCCAAAGTTAGCTAAACCATTCTTGCAGTATGCCTCTTTATTCTGACTTCCACTTTGGGGCTATGACTTGCTTCAATATCATATTTGGATGGGTGGACATCTGCCATGGATTCCTGCATTGCAGATGGCTAGACTAGATGGGTCTCGGGATCCCTTCCAAATCTGCAATCCCATAATTCTATGATTCTAACACTGTAATATACCTGGTGGAGGGTGGTGAGTATTTACTAAATAAGTATGCAGTTGACCTCACCATTAGGCTAGGGGATCACATCAATACTAGAATCAAAGGTACAGTTAGAAAAGAATACGCTGCTGTAGCAGGTCTCAACATGTACGTGGATAGTTTTTTGCTTAAGTATCTTAACATAGGATCCAAACCACAAGCTATACTCAGACAGGTTGCTAATATGCCAACACGCCCTGGAGCATTTAAATATTTAGAAATGCATCTTCAAAGAAATATGGAATAAATATATGGTTTTAATTATGTCCTCTTTATTTAAAAAGCCATTTTAAAAGGATATTAGGAGATGGAAGACAAGAAATTTCCCTGTCTTGGGAAAGATTAGTGTTATTCAAATGAAGATAATACCATGCTTTGTTTACTTATTTCAAGCACTCCCCTTTCCTCTCTCTCCATATTTACTGAAGAATCAGCAAAGGTTATAACTTCTTTTTCCTAAATAAAAGGCACAGAACAGCACAAGTTGTAGGCTATACAAGAACTTGCAAAATGGAGGGGGAAGGGGTGTTTCTTACTTGGTCTTATATTCAGAGGCATTTCAATTACACAAGTTACATTACATTTTAATTAAAACTAAAACACTGTAGATGGAAATAAAAATGACTACGCAAAAGTCAGAGACCAATATGGGCCCTGCCATTTTACTGAAAAATAAATGTGTCAGAACAAAAATGCTGCTAAGATGCAGTGAGCCCAAGGCATTCGGCAAGCAGAGAGGCTGAGTGCTTGACAAAGGAGTGGGAAAGTGCCCCCCCCCAAAAGGAAGCATTAAATGAGGAGGAAAGCCCAGAAAGATGTAGGAAGGGACACGGGGACAGCTGTGGGTGGAAAAACGGAAACTTGGGGAAGGAAAGGCTATATGGGAAGAGAGAAAGGCCTCTAGAAGGATGGAGAGACTTCTCTGTCTGGACCTCAGAACTCTTCCAAGGTTGCCCAAAAGGTGATGTGATTCTTGGGCTGAAAAAATCCCCCTCAACCCGAGACACGGACGCTAGTCTGCATCCAAGCCCAATTCACAGCACTTCTGGTTTGCAAGGCTAGATGCAGGATACCTTGGCAGGTAACATGAACCTTGTTTGCATTTGAGTTTGTGCTTTAAGACATATGGGTGTTTTTTGCTGTTGCTATTTTCTTTTGTAAGCCACTCCACAACTTAAGAAAGCAGCATGTGATAAACACTGTACTATTCATACCTCATTTTGGCAGAACTCAGACCTGGCTTATATATGAATAGGCATACAGAGAATGGAAATTGTTCAAAGTTATTCATTCATACAGATTTTCCTTAATGCTGTTTTTCTTATACTGGCAAAGGTGGGTGTATGTTTAGCAAATTGGCATAGATATACTCTTGTCTAGAATCTTTTTCAATTCTCAAATGCATTTCATGGCACTGACAGCAAAGCAATTTGTACATACCATGAAGAAGAAAAATATTTTTGCTAATAAATCACTGAGTAACTACTTTTACACTGCTTGGCTGTGACATGTTGCTCAATTTATAATTCACTATACCATGAAGCTGAATCTTCATGAAGATATTAAACTGCACATATTGTAATAAGAAGTTAATGTTCATCAGGAAAATAGTGATCAGAGAGTTTGAAGGTGGGTCCAATAGATTTAGTAACAATGGATGAATAACAATATTGTTCTAGTACTCTTTTCCCCCAATAGTTTAACCATTCCAACCAGCCAACCATTTTGAAGAGGTTTGACCCTTTTGACTTTCAACTTACTTTTTACTGATCCCCTCATTTTTGAGAAGATTTTCTCAGCAGTTGTCCATTTACATTCACCCTGAATTGGATAGCACTGTTGGTTCCCAAGCAGTTCAATAGCCCATCTCTCTCAAGGTTCTAGGCACCATTTAAGATTAAAGTCCAGAGTTGCTGGCCATCTGCCTATTTCAACTGGCCCCTTGTTGCAGCTGTTGGCACCGGATGTGGAAACTGAAAACCTGGGTTCAGCTATGAATTCATTGGGTGGCCTGGGGATATTTTGGAATCAACTGGCATTTTAACCTTCATTTCCTCTTTGTAAAAGAAGGATAATATTCAGCAGCTTCAAATGGTTATTGTGAAATCAAGGTTCATTTTTAAATATAGTAAGGCGCTTTCTGGAGGAATTCCTCAGAAAATCGAGTCCAAATGTCTCAAATATTATTATGCCCTTTTTGTGAAAAATTTTACTTCCACTTACATGAGAACTATTTGGCACAGGAATTAAGATAGTCATGAAGTACAAGGTTCAGATTTCACCTCAGCTATAAGCTCATCAGAGTAGCCTTAGGCAATTCCCCCCTCTCTCACAGTTTCCGATATGCAGTGTGCTACTATCTTTCTTACAGGGCTCTCGTTTCCTATGGTAACCTATGAAGAGCTTTGAGAACTGAGGAAAAGTAACCTTAATGATAGCTATTATTTAAAAGTTTTGCTCTAATTAACATGCTTGGAGCATTTAAGGCCACCGGTAATTTATTTTTCCAGAGAATTTGATTTATAAAGACAAGTATTTATTTCTTTGAATATTTCATTTGGAGCAGGCGCAGCCAACCTCTGCCCTCCAGATGGTGCGAAATGTGTAGTCTAGCAACACCTGGAGGTCTGCAGGTGAGCCACTCTTGCTCTGGGGAACAGAGGGATTGCACAACCCAAGTGCATAACCTTGCAAGTTACAGTTACAGAGCAATTCACCATTCCTTCTAACCAACTTCTTGAAAAACATAGTACCGGTATGTAGCAAATTAGGTAAACTCTGTCCCCCACTCAGCATACTCATTCCCAAAAATAATCACTGGTAAAAGAGAGGATTTATTTTAAGTGCATGTTTGCTCCAGTCCTTTTTATCACACTTGTTGACTGACAATAAGACTTTAATCTGTGACCTTCATGCAATCAGAGTTCGTTCTATATACAGCTCTGCTTTCAAATCAAGGCAGCTCTTGAGATAAATCTTGATGAAGACAGTATGAAATAGGGTTTTATTTTGCTGCCCCCCAAACCCCCTTTGCTTTCACTGGGCTACTTCACCTAGCCTTGAATTTTCCCTTGAAAGAAAGATTGCCAATAATTCCTATACAAGAACATTAACTGAAATACTAGTGGCAGAGAAATTATATATGTTTTTCTATATGCTAGCTATACTTAATGATTAATCATTCAGCCTGCCCGACAAAGATATCTCATTTTCTTTTATATACTGTATGTCTTGTATCGATTTCTCATCTATTTAAGGGTACCTCCAGACTGCCAGTATTTTGCAGGGGGGTTTCAACCACGTACCAGAACTTTAGGCCTGTAAATTTTAAAGTGAACGAAAGCACCTGGGCCCAAAAGATCCACTTAAAAACATCAACACTCATGTTAGGAAAGGAACAGGGAAATGCATTGAAAAATGTGAAATGAATGATTAAGAGGACGTTCTGTAAACAGAACCCGCAAGAAAATCTGGATGAAAGCTCATTGTCATACAGGTAACTGGTAAGGGTAAAGGACCCCTGGACGGTTAACCAGCCCATAAACGAACCAGAATGAATGCTCAGCACAGACCAGGAATGCTCTAACCCAGGGGCCCTCAAACTTTTTCAGCAGGGGGCTGGTCCACTGTCCCTCAGACCTTGTGGGGGGGGGGGGACTACTATATATTTTGAAGGGGGAAAATGAATGAGGAACAATGAGTGGCATGCAAAACGGCTCCAGAGAGGGGCTGCTTTAAATGGTGGCTGCTCGAGAGGATACTCAGCCAAGCACAGCTCCTGTGTCTTGTGTTGTGAGCGGCAGCGGCTGGCAGTAGCAGCAGCAGCAGCGGAGGGACGATGAGCGGCGTGTGAAAGGGCTCCGGAGAGGGGCTGGCACCAACAAAGCCCAGCCCCCTTCCTCCTCTAGGCAGGGCGGGGAGAAGCCAGGAGGAGGGAGGGAGGAGGTGTTGCCGCTGCCGCCGTGTGAGGGAGCAGGAGGGAGAGGAAAAGAACGTGCAGGCTGCTGATAAATGCACTGGCGATCCACGCGGCGATTCCTGGACCGTCCACAGGCTGGATTTAGAAGGCAATTGGGCCTGATCCAGCCTGCGGTCCTTACTTTGCCAACCCGTGCTCTAACCACAAGCAATCAAGATGAATGTGGAATAAACCAGTTGTCTATAGGCACCCTAAGTTAGACATCCTCTCTTGCTATTTCCTAATCACCTCCAACTGACAAATGCCCTTTAGCCACATGACAAGCCATTTCAATTCACAGGGTAAAAGCCTTTTTTCTGACACTCAGTCTGTTCCCCACGCCCTGGCAGTTGTGAAACTCTGCAGCCTCATGATGCACTAAAAGACCACGACATAATCTGTGGCGGGGCCATGTTGATTGCCTAGCCCTACACTCACCGGTACCCTATCCATGCAGCGGAGCAGCTGCAAGGCCCTATCAAATGGCAACAGTGATCATGTCTCCTTTCTCTAGGAGAAAATGCTATTGGGGACAGCGGTTACTGTGGGGCCTTGCAGAGTGAATTCATGGACCACCCCCCACCCACCCATTTTTTCCCTTGGCAGTTCTTTCCCCTCTCCTTAATCTGGCATCCCAGAAGGGTCACTAGGTGAACTGCAAGACTGGTCCAGCTGTTTTGGAAGCTGAGGCAGAAAAACCCATGAATGCCTCGGTCCATCTCTGGCAGAAAAAAAATAACTATTCACTGCGCCTCTGAGGTTGTATTCCCTCTTCATCTGTATCCATTATTTGACACTACTGAAGCAATTCTATATCATAAGATGCTGATGAAAAGCAAGCCAGTGTAAATTCAGTAGCCTAAAGTTAAACCAGATCCATTTTTTGTTCAGTCTGTGATTTACACTACCCTTTGCAATGACTTAACTCACTCTGGGTTGCCAGGTTACGTGACCCTGCCGAAAGGGCTTAGGATCCAGACTATGCCCCCCCCTTTGGAATGCCCCCTTTTCAGGGCACAGGATCCACTGGGCTCGCTCAGTCAGCTCAGCCCAGCTGAGGTGGGATGGGAGATAAGGCAGTACATTTCTGAGCTGGAATAGCCTGGCTGCACTGGGAACTTCCTGGCTCAGCAGGAGATCTGTTGAATCCCAACCAGTAGATCTTGCTATAGGATTGCTACCTAAAGCTTCAGTCCGAATCATACTTCCCTGGAAGTAAGCCCCTCTGAATTCAATAGGGCTTACTTCTGAGTTTGACATGCAGGCGTGGTTAGGATCTCTCTGTGAGTTCAATAAATGGGATCTGCCATCAATGTCATCAGTGATATTCATGTTAATTACCAAGAAACCCCAAAGCAAGTGAAATATAAATTTCAGGACTTTTTGAGTGTGTTGAGATTTATGCATTCTATTCTGATTTATTAATTTATGATCACTTCTCAGTCTGCTGTGCATTCAGAGTTATGATGGTTATGACAAGCATAAACATATATACTTGCTTGATGAAAATCATCTTCAATTTGTGATCATACTTGCCTGCTTCTCGTACTTAAAACTGCTATAAACAGATCTCGGGGGAAGGGCTTCGTCTATCCCCTTAAGGTCAACAGCTTCACAAGTGGAAGCGAGTAATTGAGTTATAGGGCAAAGATGTGTAAAGTCTTTAACAAGTTAGGAAGCAAAAGGCTTTTGAGAAAATACACTCATATAAATTCCAGAATGTTACTTTAGTGCATATACTAGAGTCAGTATATTGCCAATTTTGTGAAGATTTACTGTTAATTACTTTTTTAAAAGGTGAGGCTCAGTTTGCGACGATTGAGGGAATGTTTAGCAGGGTGAGTGGAGTACCAGCTCTTAAGTAAACAAGCACAGCACCCATGAATCAATAGCAGACACAGCCACCATATGCAGAGGGAGGAGAACAGGGTCCCTCCCATCTGGTCCCTCCACATACAGAAGTCTGACCTGCTGGGAGACGGAGGACCTGTTCCTGTCTCTCCCCACCTGGCCAGGGCAGGGCCAGACAGGCTTCAGAGGAACTGCTGCTGCTGCTGTCCAGCAAGGGCTGGGGCATTTGGGGAAAAGTTTTGTTGGGAGTTTTTGCTGTTATTGATATTAATTTTTTGTATCTTTATTTTATGAGGAAATTGTTCAGTTTGGTTATGTAGTTTTTGATGTGTTTTATTTATTTTTATGACTACTTTCCTATGTTTGTAACTATGTAAATATTTTCATATTGTAAACCACCTTAAGCATTGTTTTAACTGTGAAAAGGTGGCATATAAATAAAATGATGATGATGATGATGATATTAATTGTGCAAAATGCAGCAGAGCAATTCATTGCTGGGAGTCCCTGTCAGGGAAAAAGGAGGAATATAAATAAACACGAGAGAGAGAGAGAGATGGAGAGAAGCGCTTTGACATCTCTCTACCCAGCCCTCCTCCTTCCCATGTGCAGCTCACCCAGACCCTAGGGAAAATACATGGGTGATGTGTTCCAGGTCATGGCCTGGCACACTGAAATCCATGAAGGGGAGGAAGGATTGAATCCAGGAGGGGACATTCCTCTGTTCTTCTCTTGCCACTCATAGCAAGCGACGCTGGCAAGCCACACTGGGATCCTTCTGGCTCCTTCCAGATCCTGAGAAGTTGTTGTGAAAATAAACATGAAGAGATAAAGACCTAAGATTTGAACATATATATATCTGTTTGCCTTTTATCTGCCTCTGAGTCATATGGGCTTGAGTGGGATGTTCCAGTTTACAGGCGTACCAGTATTAATTCACATATTCATTTCCCCCACTTCTGTACCCTCTGCTCTAGTGTGTGCATAACTGACCTATCCCCCCCCCCCCAGAACAGAAAATGTGGCCTGTTTCTGCTCCCCCTCCCCTTACTGGCAGCTGCAGGTATACAGCATTTTTTTTTTTGCCGGTGAATAGACAGCATTTGTGCTCATAATGTTAGATCTAGACCAGTTGCTAAGACAGAAGTTAAATGTGTATGTCCATGAGTAGCTTTTAGTCTTGGGAGCAATACTATTAACTTCACTCAAGTGAATAATTGCACTGAAGCAATGGAGTTCAATCAGAAATTACCCAGGCATAAACAAAATTTAGGGTTTTTCCTCCCTTAAGAGTTGAAAAAGGACAGTGTGATTGTAAGTATGCTGTGAAAACAAGGTAACTTTGTGTGGTGCAGCTCTCTTCGATCTAACAGGAAATCTAACCAGTAGTTGGATGGATGGATTTATTTATTTATTTTCTATCCCACCCTTCATTCAAGGATCACTGCATGGTTTACATCATGAAAACACAAAAAATCATAGCATAGTAACAAACAAAAACAATACTCCCTTGAAGGCTCCCTAGGGCCAAATAACAATCCCCAATCATCACCCTCTGGAAATGACCATGCAAGTAGGACCCGAACCACTGCAAAGCAGTGCCACCTACCCCTCACTTGAACAGCTGCTCCAGAAGGAAGCCATGGTTGATGCTATCGAAAGCCACTGAGAGGTTGAGGAGAATGAACAAGGGCACATTCCCCTGGTCTCCCTCCCAACAGAGGTCATCATACAGGGAAACCAAAACAGTTTCCGTGCCAAAACCAGCAGTAAACTCTGATTGGAATGAATCTAGGAAATTTGTTTCCTCCAGGAGCATTTGTGGTACACACACACGAACTCTGCTCAGACAACAGATATATGTAGCAATACAGTGGTACCTCTGTTTACTAACTTAATTCGTTCTGGAGGTCCGTTCTTAAGCTGAAACTGTTCTTATACTGAGGCACACTTTCACTAATGGTGCCTCCCGACACACGACTTCCGCTCGCATCCTGGGGCAAAGTTTGCAACCAGGAGCAACTATTTATGAGTTAGCAGAGCTCATAACCCAAAGCATGCGTAACCAGAAGTGTTCATAACCACAGGTACGACTGTATATAAAACAAGAGCTCTGTTCAAAGCCAGTTTACAAAACAACTATTCACGACAGACTTCAAAATCAGCTGCAGTAAAATTCAACTACACAGGAATAAAATGCCTGGGTAAACAAAAATGTTTTCATTGGTGCCAAATATAGTAATAATTAGTGCTGGTTCCAGGAATACTGAAACAGGGAGGTCATTTCTGAAATGAGGAGATGATCAGCTCCCAGGTCACTGGTCACCTAACCTCAGTATGCAAGTTTTTACCAACAGATGGGTAAATACACATGCAACTTAATGCACATTCAGAAGCAAGTCATACTGGCTGGGACACTTTAAATCCCTGTGGTCTTGAACCCCTGACTAGCCTTGTTTTCTGCTGGGACATTATTTGTGCTCCATCTGTCAAGTCCTGCTTTTGCTCTCAGCTGCTTGTAAGCAGCTGCTGCAAGTGCTTTGCAGCAGGGAACTGTTCTGTGCTCTGAGCGTGTTTCTTTTCTGGTGGGGAACTGAATTCACCACAACTCATTTGCATACCATGGTCCTGCTCCAGATATTTTGTTGCATAAAGTCTTCCACCAGCACTTGTGGAACAACGCTAATGACAGAATTCAGTTTGCTCATGATTATTTGGACCCAACTCTATATACCAGGCGTTGCCAACCTTTTTGGACCAGTGAACATATTTTGAAAAAATGTTGTGGGCACCAGACACAAAACACTGTAGCTCTTGTCATGGGGCGTAACACAACATGTCTGCCTTGGGGATGTGGCACAACACAAAATTATACAGGACATTTAGGCAGACATTGCTAATCCCCCCCACTGCATCCCAAGCAAACTCAGGCTTTCCAGGGTAGTCAGCTGGGATCTGCTGGTTCTGAATGTAGAGATTTCACAATATTGATTTCTCTCTCTCTCTCTCACACGCACGCGCGCGCACACACACACACACACACTAATGTTGTGGGAGCATTTTCCTGTGAAGCCTTCAGAGGGGCTCCATTGAGGCTCCCAGCATGTCTGGGCTTCAGCTGGAGAGAAAGATGGAAAAAGTGAACATCAGCTGCAAGCTCCATCCTTCCCTTTTCCCTATGAAGCTGAAGGTGTGTTTACAAGGGATGCACGAAGAGGGAGAGTTGGAAAATCTGGAGAGGCTGCGTGGCTATTCCCAGTGAAGCAGAAGATTGGATCCCCTGTGGGCTTGCTACTGTGTGAGAAAGAAATTCTGGAGGGGCAGAGGGCGGGGCAGGAAGCTGACAAAGATAGGGTTGCCATATTTTGAAGAGCAAAAAAGAGGACACATTTGCCAACTTCTACTTTTAACTAGGAATTGCTATGACAATTCTCATTTTACATACCCATGAAAGGAAAGTAGAACTTCCATATGCAGCAATTATCTACCTGGGGTCAAGTTTCAAATTGGATTTATTTGGTCACAGGATCATTAAAAGACTGCATTTCCATAAGGTCAACAAGAACCCCTGGTTTCCTTATTTTTTTCTTTTTCTTTTTGAGGAGGACATATGGCAACCCTAACAAAGAGGAAACAGGTGGACTAGATGATCCTTGGGGTCCCTTCCAACTTTACAATTCTGTGATCCCTTCAGAACTTTGAATGTGCTTAAATAGCTGTGGTTGATTCATTTTTCAGACTATACATGATCTACACACAGGAAAGGAAGGGGTGTGTGAGCATTTTTCCTGCCAGAGGCAGGATTGTAAATGGAAGGGCACTTTCTACTTTAGACTCATAAAAAGGATTTCTTCACCTTATGTGGAACTGAAAATGACTACAAAATTATCATTTCCTAAAATGAGTAATCAAACAAAAATAAAATTGGGAGTAAATTTACATGTCAAAAATCATTGAAAGGGTTTTCACAGAACCAAGAAGAGGGGCGGGTGGCAAAAAGCCTCAAAAAGAAAAAATAAGGAAACCAGAGGGTCTTGTTGATCTTATGGAAATGAAGTCTTTTAATGATCCTGTGACCAAATAAATCCAATTTGAAACTTGACCCCAGGTACACAATTGCTGCATATGGAAGTTCTACTTTCGACAAACAATTTGCTTTATGCTCTTTACGAATAAATGAGATGAGGGGTGTGTGTGCAGGGCCGGATTTAGGTTTGATGAGGCCTAAGCTACTGAAGGTAATGGGGCCCTTTATATGTATGTAGCTATCCTTTGTCAACAACAAATTGTCGCTGTTTTTTTGTGTTGAATATATGCTATATGGTAATTTATGGACCTAATAGGTATCTAAAGCCATTTGCACATAACAAAATATGTATTTTATCAAAGTAATTGTTGAACTGAAATACAATTAAGAAGAAGTATATTAATAGTGAAATACAATTAAGAAGAAGTATATTGGGGGGGGCAAGAGAGTGGGGCCCTAAACTATAACTTGTTGTTTAGCTTATTCGTAAATCCAGCACTGTGTGTGTGTGTGTGTGTGTACATACGCAAACATGCATTGGGGTGGGGGTGGGGGTGGGGGGTGCCAAACTGGGTCTTTGACCCGAGTGACAGAAAGCCTCGTTTTGGCCCTGGCTTACTCTCTCTTGGATGCATACAAACTTGCCACACACATGCAGGTCAGGGACACACGCCCATCTCTCTCACATTCTCCGACTCACTCTCACGCACACATTTCGCATATAATTATCCCTCTTCTTCTCCTTCTCTCTCCCCAAGTCCATCTCTGTCTCATGCACAAACCACACATACACACAGACCACATATTCATCCATATCTCCCTCTCTGTGAGAAGAACGGTGGCAGTGCATTCTCTCCCACATCACAGGTTCTTAACATGCTCAAAATGTACTCAAGAAAGAAAGAAAGAAAGAAAGAAAGAAAGAAAGAAAGAAAGAAAGAAAGAAAGAAAGAAAGTTGGGAATCTCAGGCCTTCCAAGGGCACCAAATAATGCACTGGCTTGGAGATCTCCACCATATATCTTCACTTGTGGATCAGTATCCTTAGCACTTCAGACAGTATGCTCAGAATGGCGTACTGCCCCCCTCCCCTCCCCTCCCCCCCCGGCTGCCACCACCTTGCCTCCTCCGCTTGCTCCCCTCCACCTTTGCAGTTTCCTCCCCCTTACGACCCCCAAAGCAACTTCCTGGTAAGTAGCATGGGGTGCTACTGTTAAAAGCAAGTTAGGGATGTGCATTGAGATAACACGAGCAAGTTCTACACACACCCGCTCTTTGGAAGTGGCCCCAGCCCAGCAGCTTCCCAGGGAAAGAAGCTTACCCCAGCTTAACTAGTGTGTTGATCAGGATAATTTTAAAAAATACATTTGCTTCCCTTTAAATCCAAGAACAAAGAACTGCCAGCTGGTTTGCCCCCTGCTCTCCTCCCCCCCTGCTGGTTTTGTCTGCCTTGACACCAGTGGCTAGCTGGGAGGGGAACCTGTGGCTCCTGCATAAATTGTCTTTGGAGGCGCCTTTAGTTATGCATCACAATATCACACAAATGGGGAGAGGAACAAAGCTGGAATTCCAAAGTACTTGTTATTCATGCATGATGTGGGGTGCATACATCTCTCACAATGCAAGCCTCCTCACAATGCCGAACTGGCAGAGCCACCTTCTCAAGGGCATTTTGATGCCAGCTCAGTCCTAGGCCTCTTTCGTCTCAAAATGCCAAGAATACCAAGTTTTGTTTACTCCTCCTAATGCGCTTTGCCAGCCACTTGAGACACAGTCTGAAAAGAGCTTGTCTCTTCAAATTCTTTCATTTGAAAATGCCTCTTAACATGATAGTGAAACATCAGGGATAATTAGAGAAAATGATATTGTAAACCCCCAGATAAAAGTGTGACTAATGATTAATTCTTTGGTATTTTGTCAAAGTGCTCCTCATAATTTTAAAGCTTTAGGCAATATTCTTGTAGCTAATTCTCCATTGTAGACATTCTGTTCTCGTACCCAAAGGATGATGGTTTAAAAACACAAATTGTTAAACTTCTCCAGATCAGTTATTAATCTCTTGCTTGTTGATCTTACTGCCTTTTTTTAAAAAAAATAATAACATTGTCTTACATTTTAATGTGTTGTTAAATAGCTAATACCACAATCCTAAATGCACATACATGGACATGAGCATCTTTCATTTTATGCAACCTACTTATACATGTTGTTTAAGATCATAGACTTAATGTATGATTTAAAAAAAGAAAAAAGAAAAAATTGCATTATATTCAGACTTAAGGTATTTGGCTGCAGAAGACAAAATCTAGAGATGGCCAACACAATAGCTGCAAATCATATTGTGTTTGGTTTTTCCCTCAAGGCAACTTCAATCCAACTGGAAAACGTAAACCTCATTCACTTTGTACTTAAGAACAGTGTGTGCATTTGAGACAGCCTTAGCACAGATGAGTCCTTCAGATTAGGGGGGGGGGGGCATTGCAGGAAATGTGGGGGTGAAGACATCCCTACCGCATCTCCGATGTGAACAAAACTGCAATCTGACTTGAAAAACAGTGTGGTGGTGGTGGTGGTGGGGAACCTTGCAGCGTTTCAAGCCACTAAATGTGAACATTAGTGTTACGTTGGATGAATTTGAGTTAGCAAGTTAGCAAGGCTCCATAATGTGCACACATTTTTCTAGGGATGGGTATCAACCCTATTTGGCTGGCAGCCTTAGATTCTTCTTCAGTGGAGTGTTTGGTGTAGGCCTTTCTGACTCTGTTTATATTGATAAAGGTAAAGGTAAAAGTACCCCTGACCATTAGGTCCAATCGCAGATGACTCTCGGGTTGAAGCGCTCATCTCGCTTTATTGGCCGAGGGAACCAGCGTAAAGCTTCCGGGTCATGTGGCCAGCATGACAAGCCGCTTAGTCTTAGTGCACGGAAATGCCATTTACCTTTCCGCTGCAGCAGTACCTACTGTATGTATCTACTTGCACTTGACGTGCTTTTGAACTGCTAGGTGGGCAGGAGCCGGGACCGAGAAACAGGAGCTCACCCCGTTGTGAGGATTCGAACCGCCAACCTTCCGATTGGCAAGCCCTAGGCACAGTGGTTTAGACCACAGTACCACCCACGTCCCTGTTTATATTGATAGTTTGGTTCAAATATTAATAGTTAACTAACGCTTATTTTGCTGTATTTTGTAGTAGGAAGACTGCATTTTATTGGATTTTTTGAAAATCCAGTATGTGTGTGTGTGTGTGTATGTGTTGTGTGTTTTATAAAGTATGCTACAATCTGCTCCCACAAAACAAAATGATCCCATTCAAAAGTATATTTATTTAACAAAAAATAAAATGACATCCCTTTGGAGCTAAAGAAAATTAACTGATCTTTCCAGAGTAACTTCTTAATTTATAAGTTACCAGTCCAGAGAGAGAGACTACAGAATAGGAACATGAAATGAGAAAATTGAGTTTTCTTTTCCTTCATTCTATAAAATATTATAGGCCATATTTTTAGAGCTTGGACAATTAAGCTGGGAAATTTGTAACTGATACCAGTGTCCGGCACCGTGTTTTTCATCAGCATAAGCCATTATAATCCCTGTAATTGCCTGGGGATCTGTCTGAGTGTTTCTCCACTGGCAGGAATAATGCTGCAACTGTGGTTCTTTCAGCAGAGCAAAACAGGCAGCAAGAGACTGTGTAAAGCACACCTTCGGGCCAGAGAGCCAGGCATTTCTGAAGAAAGGTCCATGTACCTATGCTGCTTTTGAGGAAACCCCAGATATTGCAACCCGCTGGTTATTTTCACAGGGCTTAAATCTGAATGCAGGCATGAGGAGCACTCCCAGTGTAAAAAGATATATATTGCATGCCGATTCCACCCCAGAATAAAACCACTTTCAAAATAAAGGAGGAGAAAAACTGATGTTGAGGTTGTGTGCCGGAGTCTCTACTGGAGGATACTTCTGTGACTGGCCCATAATTTCTGCATTCAATATGATACTTAGATACTGTATATCTGAGTTCTCATGGTGCATTGTATTGCTGGGGTACCAGAGTCTGTTAGTAAAGGGTAGAAATTAATAAACAGTGGTATTTAGATAATATTTGGAGTATTGAAGGGAGGTTTCCAGGCCAGTGGAAAAATACCGGCTAGGCTTCCTTTCCAAGCCAGGGCCTCACCTGGGTCATTCCATAGAGAGTGATCGAACTTTTTTACCTCATGACATCCATTTTTCTTAATATTTTGTACACTTGTTGAATGATCAAAAGCAAGTTTAAATCTAACAGCTTATTTTTTTTAATCTCATCTCGTTTTTGAATTGCGAGGATTTGAAATGACAATTTTGGCCTTGCTGGACTACACAAAAACCTTAAAAGCTCAGCCCAGATACGTCAAAACTAAAACCACCAATCTCTTCAGAACTTCATGGGCTTTAGTATGATATGTCACATGATGGACTTGCTTTACATTTTAAATTTAAGTCACAAACTTTTAAAATTTTAAAAGTGATTTAAAATGTTATATGATTTAAAATTTTCAAAAAAGGTGTTGATTTTGTAATATTTCTAAGAGCTACCTGCAAAATTTCATATTCAGATCTCAATGGGATCACATTTTACAAAATCATTTTGTACACACATGTCTGCCTTATTGGGCTCTATTTAGGGTCTTCTTGGAGTAAAATATAACAGAATAAACAAGACTTCAAACTATAATATCAGTTATTTCAAGCATTTCTTTAGAAAGTCAATCAATTAAAAGGTATCTGAAAAGCTAGTCTGGCTTTAAAAAAAAAAAATGTGTTCCAAAGCCGAGTGATAGCTTGCTGTTGCAATACAGAATTAACGCTTTGAAAGAATTCTTGTTAGTACTGGTATTTCATTTCATGAACATTACAACAAAATACACATCAAACAAAATTCTGACACTGCTGGAACTGTATAGCTGGTGCCAAGATAACATCCCTTCTATCCAGCTCTGTGAAAAACAAAATAGTTATCCCCCCTCAGAGTGAGAGAGAGCAGTGTGTTCCTGAATGCTGCCTTCTTCTTCTTCTTCTTTGGCGATCCATCGTAGCCGACTAAGATTGTCTTCCATGAGCACGGTTTTAACAGTGAGTCTGTAAGTGACTATGGAGGCCAATTCTGGATCCACACCTTAACACGTTTCTCCCTTCCATCCTGAGTTCCAAGTCCATGACACCTTTGGTAAAGGCTGTTCTCCAACTGGAGCGTTCCTGAGTATGTGAGTGTGTCAGCTAGCATATATTTATAGCTTTCTGTAGTAGGCTGATTTCTACACACACACACAATTCTCCATCCAGAGAAACTAGATGCACTATTAGAATTCAAGGCCACATTTCAGCCCAGCAAATCAAAGCACTTAAGGAAATTTTAAAAAGTTGGTGAGTGGTATGACCCGGGGAGAGTCTCAAGGGCCAGACCCAGACTTGGAGGGCCATGTTTGCCCTCTGGGCCTGAAGCTTGGCATAGATGCAGGAGACTTCAAGTGTGGCAAACGGGATGCATCTGTGGCAGGGTACAGCATTATGTTAGACTAAGATTAAATCTGGTTGAAAAGCCAAATAGCGCTGGTCAATTGCTGTTGTTTAGTCCAAGTATACTATTTGTTTAAAATCTAAGGTGCTACTGGAAAGAATTTTTTATTTTGTTTTGTTTTAAAATCCTAATTAGATTAAAAATACTAATTTAATTTTATGGTAAAATTAAATACCTTGAGAAAACTTGCAGTCACCAGCCAAAGATATAATTTTTGACAATAATTAATTTTTACTGAAATTATTGTAACTCGGGCAAAATGCAATGGCTATTAGAAGGTTAAGTCTCTGGTCCGTGGGGGATGGGCTAGGGGCAGCGGCTGAGGCAGTGGTGTCAAGTATCACGTTTTTGGCGGGATTCTCCCGTTTTTAAACATGTTTTCTGCTGCTCTCCCGTATGATTGAAAATCCCGTATAATACCGTATAATATTAAGTTTCAAAGGACTGCTTTTTCTGCCCGGCTCACAAGTCACAGGCGATGAAGGGTTAAAGGCTGCAGCGAAGAAATCCCGCCTCCTGCCTTTAAGGATTGGATGCTGCAAGCCAGGGGAGCAGAAGAAGAACAAAAAAAAAAAACCCCCACCTAGCTGAGCCTTCATTGGCCACCTTGGCTGCCACTCGTGAGGAAGGCTCTCTGCATGTGGATTTGAAAAGCAATCGCTTCTCCTCCAAGCGAGCCTTCTTCCCCGTTGCCCATGTGCTGCACTTGAAACATTACCTGCTGTTTCAGCCCTTGGAACAAAAGGGGGAAATACAGGGAAAGCAGATAGCTGAGAGAGGAGGAGAGCTGTTTTTCGTTAACGCTTTGACCAATTTGCAGGGTAAACTTTCTCTCTGACTTCGTGTAGCAGAGGGCACCGGGGTGCAGTGGAATGGAGGCACGGTTAAAAGCTTGCCCCCATTTTTCACTCAATAAAGGAAGATATCAACAAGATGGGGGTGGCGGCTTAGTGATAATGAGCATTCCTTGAGAGCTGCAGTTTTTGCACATGGAAACAGTTTGGAGACTGGGTGAAAACAGTCGAGGGAGGGGGAGGAGGTCTTGTTCCTTCCCAGGCGGGCCTGGCTGCTCCTGGGGACGGCGGGGGGGTAGAAGGGAGCAAATATCTCAGACCAGGTAAACTCTTTTGGCTAAGGAGTTTTTGAGCAAATCAGGCTGCGATGGAATCAGGTAATGGCTTAGTGTAACTAACATTTACCCTGGAGGAGAGGGAAGTTAGTTGCTCCCAATTGCCTCTGAGGAAGGAAGAAGTAGGTTAAATATTAGCAAGAAGCAGCCATCTAAGAACAGCTCAGCAACAAAGAAGGATCCCAGGAGATATGGTAATACATCTAGTTTCAGAAGCCTGGGATCAGCTGAACTGAATAACCATAGGTACATGAAGGCATTTGAGGCCGACTTTGTAGAACTGTAAAATTCATTGGTGTCTGGCTGTTCTGCTTGGTGTTTGGATCTTAAATATCTGATGCTTGCACCTGACAATTGCTTAATCATCCCCTGTATCTTTGTAGAGGAGGAGAAGAATGGTGTAAATTAATTTTTAGCCTGGGGGGGGGGATTACCGTGGTGTGGACTGTCCCTGAGAACTGTAGGCTGTCCCTGGGACAGGTGAGGGTGCGCTGATCCCTTATTTTATCTGAAACTTGATAGCTATGGGCTGAGGTGGGGTCTGTTGCACAAAACTAGCATAAAACCTTTGCACCAGTTTGGAGTCAATTGGACAAGGTAGGATTTTTGAACATAACCTTGCTGGGTCAGTTACTCAGTTTGGGGGGCGATGCAAAATGCAGGCCTGTGGCACAAAAATTTGGCATTGGTATGGAGGGGATCCAAAATGTTGGGGTGACACATTAATGAAGCTGGCTGAGGTTTGTACTTTAGGCAAGCCCATCAAACAAGAAAAGTCTAAGTTTCAGAAGGGGCAATGTGGTTTGTTTCCATGTCTGTGCCCTGCAGGCAAAGAAAGGATCTGGTGGTGTAAGACCATTCTTGGGCTCTTGAGCTCTTGAGTGCTGGAGCATGAACACAAAGAGGCAAACACCATGCAGGATACAACAGGTTTATTTTGAGTTGCATATGCAAAGCAAAAGCAAATGGTGCAGGGGAATAATTCACCAACTGCATGCTGAGAGACTAGCGTGCATTCCTTATATAGATAGTAATAGGAATTCGAAACTTAATTCATGATAAGGACACGTGAATTACGGGAAATCATGTGATTTATAGGAAACCGAAAATTGGCTCAGTGTTCATGTGTTCTCTAGGAGTACAGCCTCCCAAGCCTCCCTAGCTCGCCCTCCCGTCTGGGAATGTCCTGGCAAGCCTCCCAGAAATTGGCAACATAGAACCTAGCATGTGAGCACACAGATCCCTATTGTCTATTGAAGACTGAGTCTATCTATAGGACATGTGTGACTGCCAATCAACAAAGAAAGCATAATTTCAATTAACTGGCAATAAACTTATTGCATTAGGCTTTAGAATACAAGGAATAAAGCAATACATAGCAAAGGTACATAACTCTAACAAGCTTGATGCTTATAATACGATTGATATGGCTAACTCATAAGGCTTAATATTATAGACACATTCCAACTCCAAGGTCTCTTACAGGCAGGGTATTGCCCAGACAGTGCACATTGTGCGCTTATCTTTTAACCTCGGCTGATTCTGGCCGACCGCCAAGAAAGAGGCCCCTTGTCCTCCTCATGTCAGTTTAAACTGTTCTTCTTTACAGAGGCTTGTAATATTAAGCAATACACAAATATATATGAAAAGAATATATTTAAACAGGCTAGAAAGCATTTCACAACAGGGAATTGACACAGGGAATAATTAGCAATATGGAACTGTCCCCTTCAGTGGCTGGTGGAGGCAGAGGGGCATGGGGGAAGGATGGTAGAGAACAGCGCAGAATATCAAATTCAGAGAGGGACATGGCAAAGGAATATTGGTTTATTTTGTGGAGGGAATATTAACAGCCTCAAAACAACTGCATATCATATTATAAAATATACAATATGCCGTATAGAAATAAGCTTAAAAACACACTCTTTGGTGCTCTGGGGGCAGATGTTGTGCATTAGTGTCGGGATTGGTCATGACACCTTTGAGCTGGAGCTTGACATTTTTGGCTCACAGGACTAAATCTTGACAACAGACTCGCGTTCATGCTCGATAGTCCCAACTAGGGGCCAAATCCATAGTGCAAAAGCAAGCTAAACATCAGCACTAACCAACCTGAAATGATTAGGGCCGAAAGCACCAACGAGCAGAGACATAGCAGCGAGCCCCACCCGTGCTCCTTATTTAAGGAGACCTCGCAGGTGGAGCAGATGGTGTGGATTCTTCTTACAAAAATGCTGCTCAGCTCCAATCTGTGTTAATAGAATGCAATGGGAAGAACCCATAAAAAGGTGGCTGACACATCAGTGTGATAACCTACGAGCAGGTCTTTGTAAAGCATTGTAATGAATATTACTAAAACAAGTCTGGGAAGAGAAGATATGTACTTGGGGTGTGGTATAGCCATATTGTTGTAAGAAATTGGAAAGTTATTCATGTGCTTCTCAAATCTTAGATGCAAGCTTTGCAGGTTTTCAAAATTTGTTTAATATACAAAGATGAGTTCTGGACCTTTGCCTTCTGCAGGGCCAGCCTGGCAGTGAGAGGAGTTGAGACCTTTCCCTCTGGGCTGCTAGGAGAGTCCACATGTCTTGCTGCTTGCTGCCTCCGCCTCCTCCGCTGCACCACGTGCCCACTGCCACCCGCTCCTCTCCAGGCTCCTTTTACCCTGCCCCAGTGGGCATGGAAGGCAAGGGGTGAGCAGATGGGGGACACTAAGCAGGGAGGGGGAGGCAGGTGGGCACACACCATGGACAGCACTTTCTGTTTTGCATCTAGTACCAAGAGGTCCTGGGCTGGCCCTGGCCGCCTGCATTCTGGTTCATGTCTATGGGTCTGCTGACAGCAAGGCTTCCATCAGTGGAAAAGGAGGGAGGGAAGCCATTTTTGGCTATTCCCTCTCCTGCTGCAGCCCCTAGACACTCTGCTCCAGATGAATACCATCTGGGGAAGATTTAGGATGCTTCAGGGGGAAGGAGGAACCACTGAAAATTTATTCCCATCTTATTCCTCTGGCAAACATAGGCAGCAGAGCGACACAGTTGGATACAATCCTATGTCTCCAACAACATGCATGAAAAGCAGATCTCTTGTTGCCCATATTCCAAGGTGGGCATGTGAGCAACATGGCTGTCTGCTTGATTTCCCATACTATACAATTATGTACCCAAAATGTATAAGCCAACCTCACGGAGAACCTCACACACTCTAGTTCTTTCCCCTCTGGATGAAATCTGATGCATTCTGTTCATTTCTGTATACCTGATATCTGTCTTGTATCTTGTATACCTCCTTGTATGACCCGGTGTGGACTGCTGCACAAAGACCTAGCAGAGCAGGGCCAGCCCTATCAGTCAGCCCAGCCAACCTCACAGGGTTGTTGTAAAGTTAAATCTGGTCAGAGGGAACCATGTCTGCCACCTTGTTCCTCCACCTTCAAATAAAGTAGAATGTGAATGTAATAAATTTCTTCCCCTCTACTATTCTAATTGGATCAGTTAATTTATATCAAATCTCCTCTTTAAAAAAATAGCATGATGCTACTGTAATTGCATGCCTCATATTTGCTACTCTAGTAAAGATGCAAAATTAAGAAGATATCTGTACAGTCAGGAATAAAATGGGAGCCCCTTAGAGCTGTCATGGCAGCCATGGTGATATTTCAAACTCTTGAGAGCTGCCTGTGCATTATTGCTGAAGCCTATTGCAGCAAAAAAGAATATTAAAAAAGAATAACACCCTAGGGATTCAAGTTTGGGGCTTTTTTATTTTTCCTCCACACAAAATCTGTGACACCGGCAACTTTCTGCCAAGAAATGTTATTTTGAGACATGTTTTGGACATAGCCTTCCTCTTGGGAAACCACTAAAATTTACAATTCATATTTCCTCCTTCCATGCTGTAATTCACCTTTCTTTACAGGAAGAACCGAACTATTGCTGACATTCAGCTGCCCTATCAAGTTTGGAATGCTCACTGGTAAACCATGTTTGCCAGTTTCCTGTGTCAAATAATCCAAGTCCTGGAACCAAAATTACCCACTGGCATTTTTGAATAGTGGCATTCCTACTAGAAGTCAGATTTTTATTTCTTCTGTTTGTCTGGCAAGAGTGCCTGTGTGGTGAGCAGTTGGAGTGTTAGACTAGGACCTGGAAGAACAAGATTCAAATTCCCACTCCGCTCACACAGCCCATCACTGTCTCTTAGCCCAGCCCACCTCACAGGGTTTCTGGGAGGATTAGATGGAGAGCAGCAGAACCATATATGCCACCTTGAGCTCCTTGGAGGAAAGGCAGGATATATATATATTCTAGACTTGATGCTTGCATCCATTCAAAGTTCTGAATAAGCCCGCCTTTAATGTCTGAATTATTTTCAGATCACTTTATACTCAGAAAAACTAGTTTTATAGGTAACATATGCACCACCTTAATGAAGAAAACCACCCTTCACCTTCCTGATAGCTTATAGCCTCAGTAGAAATGGCATGCTTTTTTCAATGTCATAGGTTCAATTAACACAAATATGTAGGGTATACAACATGACTTCCTATCCCTTGATTACTCTGCACGAGGGAAGAAATGAATTTCTACCAATCATTCCTTTTTTTAAAAAAAAAATATTTGTTTTTAGTACATAACAAAAAAGGAAAAGAAAAAGAAAGTAGAAATAATAATACAAAAAAGATTCTTTACATCAATCGTACACTTCTTCAAGTAAGCTTAAGTTCAATTACATTGCAATAGCATTAGAAAGAAAATACAGATTACACATAAATCCAATTCATTTTAACAGTTTCAATACTCACATAAAGAACTTGATTACATTTGAACATTGACTTCCCTTGTCCAACTCTCTATTGATTCAAAAAACACTGATTATCATTCCAATAAGATTCAATTTTCTTACATTTCCATCGAATAGGGAATAGATCTCCAACTTCATCACATCTCCAACAGGTGTTTTGCACGTTCTTAAACATCTTAGAGAGCTTATATGGGGTGATATACCTGTAAAACATTTTTTAGTAAATTTTCTCTAATCGCATTACAGGTGGTAAAGTTCCAATTCTCTTTCCAAAGTCTTTCCCACCTTGACATTAATATATTATGCCCTACATCTTGCGCCCAACGGGTCTTCACAGATTTTACCTCCTCCTCCATTACAGTCCAGTCTAACAGGAGACGATAAGCCTTCAAGAGTTTTAACTTTTGAATTTAATATTTCTGTTTCAAACTTTTATGGTTCTCTTTCAAAACCTATTTTAATATCAGATTTAAATCTAACGAAGAGTTGATAGTAATGAAGCCAGTCCCTTACTTGGTTTTTTATTTGTTCAAATGTTTTAAATTGTATTTTAATTTATTTTTCTTCTAGCAATGTTCAATAAGTGGGCCAGCTAACTCCAGTATTTCCACGTCTCATAAGATGTTTATGCTTTAACCACACTTTCAATAAATATCCTCCGATAATATGACTGGAGAAATCTTTATGTAATTTATATTTGTCATAGTTCAAATATCCGTGCCAACCAAACCTTAAGTTGAAGCCTTCTAAATCTAATATTTCTGGATTTTCTAAACGGCACCACTCCTTAAGCCATGTGAGGCAGGCAGCATCATAATATAAAATTAAGCCTGGCAAGGCCAGTCCTCCCTGTGCTCTGATATCAATCATATTTAAATGCTTTATCTGGGGTTGCTTTCCTTGCCATATATATCTTGATATATGTTTCTGCCATTCCTTCAGTCTATCCTCTCCACCCAATGTAGGTATTATTTGGAATAAGAACAGGAGTTTTGGAATTACCATCATTTTAATTATTGCTAACTTCCCTAAAAAAGAGAGTTTTAGATTGTTCCATGTATCCATACTTTTTAAAATATTATTCCAAGTTGAAGTATAATTATCCTGGTATAGATTTATTTTTTGGGGCTAATCCACACTCCTAGATATTTAGCTTTTTGACAAATCTTTAAACCCATATTCTTTTCAAGTGTCTTCATATCCCTTTCATTCACATTTTTAACTAACAGTTTAGTTTTTACTTTATTTAGCTTAAATCCCGCCAAGCTCCCTTATTCTTCTATCACTTCCAAAGCCCACAGGATACTATCTTCTGGGTTCTCTGTAGTTAAAATTAGATCAGCCACGAAAGGTTTTATTTTATAACTTCTTTCTCCCATTTTTATTCCCTTAATATTTTGGTCTTCTCTTAATTGGTTATTAAGAACCTCCATTACCAATATGAAAATTAATGGAGAGAGAGGACACCCTTGTTGTGTGCCTTTACTTATTGGAAAGCTTCCAGTAATTGTTCCATTAATTATAAGATTTGCATTTTGCTGTTTCCATTACAAAAAATGTCTCCAAATTCCATTTGTCTCATTAGTTCCTTCATAAATGTCCAGGAGATTTTGTCGAATGCCTTCTCAGTGTCTAGTAGCATAAGTACAGCTGGCTTATCTATTTTATAATCCAAATATTCAATTATATCTATAATATGCCGTACAATATTATATGAATAGCGTCTGGGTAAAAACCCAGTTTGGTCTTTATTTATTATTTCCTGGAGCACTGCTTTGAATCTTTGAGCCAAGATACTGGCAAATATTTTTTAGCCTGTATTAAGTAAAGCAATGTTGTTTGTAGTTTGACATTTGGGTTAAATCCATTTCAGCCTTTGGAATTAAAGTAATGTAGCTGTCCTTCCACGTTTTCGTTAATTCTCCACTCACCAGAACCTCATTAATTGTATCTTTTTATGGTATGAACAATGTTTCCTCCAATCTTTTATAGTAAAGCGAGGTAAAGCCATACGGACCCGGGGATTTTCCTTGTTGGAGTTTTTTAATTGCCTCACGCAGTTCCATTGATGTTACTGGTGAATTCAGATTTAAAAGCTTTTCTTTAGGGATTTCTTTTAGTTTATTTTTTCTTATATACTGTTTTAATTTTTCAGGGTCTTCTATTTCCTTCTTATATAAATCTCTGTAGTAGTCCATAAAGCAACTATTTATTTTAGATTGATCCGTAATCCAATTATTAATTTTATTAATAATATGCTGATCTTTCCTTTCCTTTAAATGCCAATCATTCCTTAGAAATTCTTCTCTGCAAATTTTGAGGCCAGATGTTCTCTAAGCATCCTCTGAATGCTCAAATATTTGCTGAATATACATACATAATATTTGGTAACCAGCCATATTTGACAGCCAATTATATTTAATTTTGAAATATTTAATACATGACAGATGGTGGTTGGCATTAATGATAGTTCATGGGCAATGATTTGTGGCAGGGCTGTCACCTGATTAAAGGAACCTTAATGGGCAATCCTATGCAGATGTACAGTTGAATTCAATGGGGCTTACTCCCATGTAAGTGGGTAAGGGATGGCAGTCTTACACCGCTGAAGGGACTGAAGGATCACTACTGACAAAGCCCTGCTAGGAGGCAAACTTGCCTTATTTTTGCCTCCATGTTGATTAAAAAAAAACCTCTGTATTGAACCCATAATAATAGTAACAATTTCATTTTAAAAATCTGCATAAAGTCAACCAAGCCAAGTAGGTAATCAAAACAAATAGATAAAATGCTATCCTGATTTATGTTAGCCAAAATCCTTGTTACCCCACTGCCCCTAAATAACAAGACCCAATGCATATTAGTTAAGGAAGTACCCCTTTCTTCCCTTTCCTAGGACTTCTCAATTTTGCCTCCACTGAATTTCTGATCTCACTGCACAACTGCCCCCCCCTGCAAGTGGACAGACATTCTGTGATCTCTTTGTTAGTAATACAGTGGTATATCACCTTAGTCCTGCTCAGAGTAGACCCACTGTAATTAATCACCATGACCAATGCATACATTAATCTCAATGGGTCTACTCTGTGTAGGACTTAGTTGGCTCTAACCCATAAGCTCTAATATATTTTGTCCTGTACTCCTTAAGTCTGCAGTTGCTCAACGGGGATCATAAATCGTGCTTTACCTCGCAGGGTCATTGTGCAGGCAATGCACAATGCCGGGGGGGGGGGGAGAGAGAGACTTGGCGCTGTGGTCAGAGAAGAACTTGCTGCCTCCTTCAAAGTACTATATCGCATTCCAGAGATGGACTCAAATATTCCCATTCCCTTTCTGTGCCTTCCTCTGAGAGAGATTCTGTTGCCAAGTTCTCTGCCCCCCCCCTCCACACCAACACAAGTCAAATGCATTTATTCATGGCAAAGACTTCAGGAGCAATGCTTTCGTGGGGAAGGCATTCATTCCTCATTATTTTTAGGTCTGCAAACTGTAGGCTGCAAGCCTACCCCTGAGTAAATATGCATAATACTGCACTGTTTAGTGAAAATCCAGCAGGTTTCTTTCTAGACTTAGATAAGGAAATTTGGGATTTGGTTGTAATGCAAAAGATAAGATTTGAATGTATTTAAAATAAGGACAGTGATCATTCATAAAACAGGGTTGATGGTAACACAGACACCCTGGCATTGATGGGTAAATTAGCACTTGTGGTGGGATTATACAGTCATCATCTCAATCCAGGCCCCGAGAGAACTGAGCTTCCAGTGGCTTCACTCTAGAATCTCCATTTGCAGTTCCTTTGTTCAAGAATGGGAACTTTAAGGTCCTCTGCAGGGTGTTCTGGGTGGCTGAAATAGCTTCCCATATGGCTTTGTGGATATTATCCCTTTGATGCCAGATTTGTGTCTGTTATTTTTTCATAGAGACTGACCAGTTTGTCCTACATAGAATGCAGAACAGCATTGCTGACAGACAACAGCAGATATCACAGTCACTGTCAAAAACCAACAGGTCAATAAACCCTGAAATGTGGGTGTTGTCTGAACTGATATGATATCATGCTGTGAACCGCCCTGAGATCTTTGGATGAAGGGTCGTATACAAATTTAATAAATAGTAATAGTAAAGATGATGATGATAAAATCAGACGCCACAATGCTTTGCTTTTGTTGCAACTAATATTGCTACCCATTTGGAAATAATCTGTTTCCAAGTAAACATGCAACAACCTGAGCTGCAAAAGCAGGGTTGCCAGCCTTATATCCTCTTTTTCCATAGGTAGAGTCATCCTAATGATCCATAGTTAAAAGCAGAAGTCGGCAAATGTGTCTTCTTTTTTGTTCTTCAAAATATGACAACCCTAGAAGACACAGTGTTGCACAGTGGTTAGAACGCTGGGCTAGGACCTGTGAGAAATCGGGTTCTACCTTGAGTAAGAGCACGTGTTGCGGTCAGGGCCTAGCAAGACACTAAATTGACCTGTAGGGAGTGGCTGGACGCTGGCCTTAGTCAGGATTGGTCAGGCAGAGTTACTGGGCAAAGTGAGATGTAGCAATTTGTGATGGACAGGTCAGCGTCCTTTATAATCCTCTGCACGCAGGGTGATCCCTCTCTTGGCTTCGAGCTTCGGATCACCCACCCGTCCCCCCTGTTTTCTTAGGCCTCTGCTTTGACCTTGCAACTGCCTGTCATGGGGTCGTCTGCTTTGTGGCAGGGGCCCAGAGTAGGAATTTTTCCATCTGGCTGATTGGCTGTTGCCATTTGGTTTTCGCCTACTGCAGTAGCAACTTGTCACAACTTGTAAGGTTGGCGGTTAGGCATTGGTTATGTTTTGGATTGCTCGGATGGTGAGGCCCCACCTCCGCAATCATGTTTATGTTGGTACAGGGAATTCCGTTAAAGGAATCCGGCGGCTCTTATGCTTTGTCCGAACCCCCGGTCGGGGGCTAGGGCCGTAGTCAGAGCCCCCGGGACCGCTGGGGAGGGGGAGGTTCGTCCCCAGCCTCCTTAACTCTCCCCAGCTGCATTCTCCCGACGCTGACTGGAGGTCAGCAGCTGTCCCGGTTGGACAGATAGTCTGAACCAATGCCTACGCAACCACTCACCGAATTTGTATTTTAAATAAAGTTGTGGCCTAAATTATTGCCAAAAACCCAAACAAAAATTAATGTCTCTGTGTCAAATTCTTGGGGGGTGGCTTGAGGACCTTGACACGCAACAGGTTTCAAAGCCCCACTTGGCCATGAAACTCACTGCAGGCAATGTCTCTTTACCTGGCCTACCTCACAGAGGTGTTGTGAGGGGGAAATGGGGATGAGGAAGGAAAGGTGGGGTACCAATGTAATATGTAATAAGTTGTGCAAATTAGGCTGAGAAGTAGCACACTGGAAATCGCTTTCATTCTTTTCAGCATGCATTTTCAGAAAGGGACAACATATTAATTCTTGTTCATTTTTTATTTTACAGTATTGTACAATGGCAAATAAATGTAACATTCCTTTTGTTCCCTAAAAGAATGAAGTTCTTCTTGTCAGCTCTATCATCCGATCAACAGGAAGTCTATGGCAATGATATGAATTGATCCAGTTTACAGCAATGGGAGTGGAAAGATGAAAGATTAGATATGAAATATAGCCTGTCGCTTCGAAAATCCAGTGAGTCTAAGAAGCTCAGAAAGCAAAATCAGCCATAAATATAGCAAGGAGGGAAGCAATTTGCAAATGTTAAACATGAGCTAGAATTTAAAAAAATACCCCTTTTGTTGTTAAGTGCAACAATTGGTTCGGTGTTGTCTCTGATATCAAGTGACATGAAATACTGTTAGACCAAGAAACTGCGTGGCATCTGACATCCCCCTCGTTGTTGTTGTTGTTGTTGTTGTTGTTGTTGTTGTTGTTCAGTCGTTCAGTCGTGTCCGACTCTTCGTGACCCCATGGACCAGAGCACGCCAGGCACCCCTATCCTCCACTGCCTCCCGCAGTTTGGCCAAACTCATGCCAGTTGCTTTGAGAACACTGTCCAACCATCTCGTCCTCTGTCGTCCCCTTCTCCTTAGACATCCCCCTTAGAGAGTCCTATTTCACTCAGACACCTCCCAAGGTACTCTCAGTTTTAGGATTGGTAGGTATTTCGCTTCAGTTTCTCGCACTGTTCTTTAGTTCTGAGTCTCTAGACTACACGCTGACTACATACAGTAAGCCAAAACCTTCCAACTCTATCCATGCAAACACTCAGGAGGAATGAAAGACTAATGCAGAGCAGGGCTGCAAAAGCAGAACCAAGCGAAGGCTGAAGCAAGAGCAGCAGAGATAATGACAGTTGTGGTGGACTGAATGTTCAGGGGCTTTAATCCTAATGCAGAAAAGCAGAAACGGGATCCAGTTGATTTGGAAGCTAAATTGTGGAACACTTGCCTTTTTAGAAGCTGTACAAAGCATTGCTTATCGCAAAGTTTCTCAAAGGTTATTTCATAGATTTTAGTGTTCTAAGCTCTGCTCATTAGATTTTATATAATTTCAGAGGCAGTTCCTAGTCATATGAATCGCACCGCAGAGTCCTGAAAGCAACAAGACCCACAGGGCTAGCCTAGGCAGCCATCCATGCATCTGGGCTCTTGTCCATTTGTTCTTCTCTTGGGAATGGATCGTCTGTGAAGAGGCTCAGGTTGAGTTTACACATAAACAAGCAATCCTGGTTTCCTGCTATAAGTCAGCTATGGTAAGCAGCAGGTCCATGCCCTCCCCTTTCTAATCCTTTTCTTTGTGCTAGAGGAAGAGATGAATGGCTTCTGTTTGTAATGTTTGGGCCCATCCGCACCACCTGAAATCTCCTTTCCTAACTGAGATGCTCTTGCATTTTTGAGCGAGGGACCACATGACATTTTGCCTGTGGAGCACATAATACACAATTCTTGAAGCTAAAATGAGCTTTTGGCCTAACCGATAGTACGAAAAGGTTTTCTGATACGGTGGTAGGGTGCTCCCCCTTTGACCTCTGTTTGGAATATCATGGTTCTTGCCTTGTCTCCTGCATCCCTGGCATCTGCTCCACACTTCTCTGCCTCTTCCGCTGCTCATTTCTGGTGCTCTCGGACTCCATGCACCCTCTTGTGCTGTGGAATTCTTTGCACTCAGTGCAGCTTACTTGTGAGTAGGAGTGCCAGGAGTCTCCACGTTCCCCAGCAGCCTGGGCACCCACATCCAAGAGGGGTGCATGCAAGGAAAACCCAGGACAAGGCTTATCCTGAGTAGGAGACAGCAGCACGTGAGCTGGACAACACAAATGTTGCCTCGTCTCCTCCAAGACACTGCCATCTAAAAAGGAAGAAAGCATACCTCTTCACGCTACCTGCTGGAGCTGAGGGAGGCAGGTGGCAGACAGAGCTGATGCTGAAATCAGAGTTCAGCAGAGTTTCCTTCAGCAGAGTTTCCTTCAGCCCAGAGCTATTTTTCTAGAAAAAGAGGTGCCAGAACTCCCCAAGAACACCTCCCTTGTTCTCTTAGAATGGCAATGGCACCCACCTGAGAGGGGCTGGAACTGAGTTCTGAAGAATTTTGGCAGAGAAAAAGCCCTGGTTCCATGCAAGTGGGGCTTGGAGTTCAACGTGAGCAAGGGAGTGAAAGGTGGATTGGATCATTTTCTCTCCCCCCCCCCCCGCTCTTGGCTTTGCGCTAGGAACAACACCAGACATCTTTTGCCATCTCTCTCTGCCACACACCCCGCCGGCCCCAGGCCAATGTGCCTCAAAGGAAATTGCAGAAATAACACAGTCTTCCATGTTCTTAGTTGTGTTTCTGTAAGAAACACAAGCTGGATTTTCCTTTATTTTTTATTTTATTTATTTAAATTCATATACTGTCCTTCATCTGAAGATCTCAGGATGGTTCACCACTGGGTGGGGTGGGTGTGAGAGAGACACTCCATCCCCCAGATCCCCCCCCCATCTATGAATGTGCTAAGAGTAAACCCCTTACATGGTACAACTGAGAGCAGAGCACGGTAGTTGTAGCAATCTAATGATGCCCCAAAATGTGGGGTGGCAGGGGTGGGGGAGGGAGGGACAGAAGCAAGCAGATTGCATGTGCCTTCTTTATTTCTGCCAGAAACAGTGATAGAGTTTATGGGTTGGTGGCAAGGGGGTTGGAGGGTGGAGTTTTCAATATGAGCAAAAGGACACCAGATCGAATAAACAAATTAGCAGGGCGTGTGGTCCTGTTTCAACAGAATGTGAGATCAGTTAACAAACATCTATGGTCTGGTTCCACAGAAGCTGCCGTGCACAAACGATGCTGAAACAGAAGTGGGGAAATTGTGTGCACTGATGTGTGGAAGAGCCCTTAAACGAAGCGTAGTTCTCTCTGACAGCCAGACTCAGGAAATTCTTTTGTTTAAACAATGTGTTGGGAATGTGCCGGCATCTGAAACCATGGCCTGATCCTGTGTGCTTTCACTGACCACAGTTCTTCAAGTTTGGATCTAATATGGAACAGTGGTTATTTCAAAGCAGAATATTTAAAACGAAAAGTGGAAGTCTTCAATTTCCTCCTCTGGACTGTGAAACGGCATGAACCAGCATGACTCACCAAGACTTATGCATGGAGCAGGAAACCTATTCTGCCCAAACCCAGTTCTATTCCATTTCCATTAGAAGCTCCGACATAAAAAAGTCACTAGTTGGTGATTTCCCCCGTCATCCAAGTTATGAAGCATAACCATCATGGCGCCAAGAGTGATAATGGGTGGTCCTGCAGGAAGTTTGTTGAAATAATGGTCCCACCCAGAGCATGCATTTACAGTACTTGGCTCCCTCCAAAGAATCCTGGGAACTGTAGTTGGGTGCTGGGAGTTATAGCTCTTTGAGAGCTGAGCCACAGTTCCCAGGAACTACTGTGGGTTCAGCACCTGTTTTTCACTCCCCCTGCAGAAAGGTGCAAATGGGTAGGAACACAGGGCACATGAGAGCATGTGAAGGGGAATGGGAAGTCTGGTGCTCACTGCCTGAGCTCCTCTGTTGGCCGCCTCCTCCGTGTGGCGGGTGACAGGAATGCTTTGTAGGCTGAGCCTGTGTTGCTTTAGCTCATGTCCTGCAACTTCGCAGAGCGAGAAGGAAGAGGCATGGGGGAGAGAGAGAACGGAGCGCTGGGACGAGAGGGAGGCAGAAAAGGGGCAGCTGCATTCACCTCCCACAGCTGGCAGGAAGCCTGCAGCAGGTGAACCCTGAGGGAATGTGGCCCCTGATAGAAAAGAGCTGCCCACCTTTGCTTGACATGCTCAGATTACTTTCTGCTCCCTTTGTAGCCGAATGTGCTGAGAGCCTCAACAAAGTAATAAGACCATGAGATAAGAGGGAAAGCAACCACTTCTGAAACGTATGCGTGGATTCACCTCGGGTCTCTACAAATGAGAGGCAGCGTTTTAGCAAATGAGAGCACTAGGCTTAGGGCCAAACTAGACGCAATGGTAAATGCAAATGTAAATTTAACACGCACATCTTTAAAGTCACAGCAGCCTTGTAGAGGGAATTTCCTACCTTGCTGCAGTCCTGAGGGAAATCCCCCCACCTCAAACCTAGGAACTGGCATTGGGAGTGAACTCCTTTCACCCCACACATATATTTTCAGAAAGGAAATCTTATTTTAATGCTCATTTATTTTTCAATCCATGATTATGTATTAGTTAAAAAAATGTACTTGGTTTTGTTTCCTCCCTAAAATAGCAAAGAACCTGCTATTGGCATTTTCACAATCTATTACCCAACCAAAGATAAGCCTGTGCCAATGGTTTAAGGCGATGCTTGGTTTTATATTTCTATTTATATTGTTGTTATTTCTGTTCCCTACCTACCCTTTGCAACAAGGTCCCAGAATAGGTTACAGCAATTTAAGACAATGGTAAAATAATCTTAAAACAAATCGCTGTAAAGAGAAGAGCAACAGGAGTGGAAACATGTGAAAGATCTCTGGCACCAATAGCACTAGCGGGTGGGAGGGAGAGTGTCCTCTCAATGGAAAAAACTGCTTCAAGGCCGTAATAGGGTCAAAAGGGATCAAATTTCCACCATATCTACTGTGTTCCTGATATTCACCCCAACCCCCCCAAGCAGATGCTATGTGGACTTTTGAAACATGCATGTTTATTGCAAAGAGGCATTTAACAGCATGTCTTGTGCTTGTGGGACTCTTGAATCTGCAAGGAGATAAGAGAATCAGCAGGGACGTCTGCTTGCTGTACCAACTGATTCAACAAACTTGTGTTTTCATGAAAGGTAAAGGTACCCGTGTCCAGTCAGGGACGACTCTGGGGTTGTGGCACTCATCTCGCTCTATAGGCCGAGGGAGCTGGCGTTTGTCCACAGCTTCTGGGTCATGTGGCCAGCATGACTAACCCGCTTCTAGCGAACCAGAGCAGCCCACGGAAACGTCGTTTCCATTACTGTACTTCAGTATTATTTCATAGAATCATAGAGTTGGGAGAGACCCCAAGGGCGATCCAGTCCAACCCCCTGCCAAGCAGGAAACACCATCAAAGCATTCCTGACAGATGGCTGTCAAGCCTCCGCTTAAAGACCTCCAAAGAAGGAGACTCCACCACACTCCTTGGTAGCAAATTCCACTGCCGAACAGCTCTCACTGTCAGGAAGTTCTTCCTAATGTTTAGGTGGAATCTTCTTTCTTGTAGTTTGAATCCATTGCCCCGTGTCCGCTTCTCTGGAGCAGCAGAAAACAACCTTTCTCCCTCCTCTATATGACATCCTTTTATATATTTGAACATGGCTATCATATCACCCCTTAACCTTCTCTTCTCCAGGCTAAACATACCCAGCTCCCTAAGCCGTTCCTCATAAGGCATCGTTTCCAGGCCTTTGACCATTTTGGTTGCCCTCTTCTGGACACGTTCCAGCTTGTCAGTATCCTTCTTGAACTGTGGTGCCCAGAACTGGACACAGTATTCCAGGTGAGGTCTGACCAGAGCGGAATACAGTGGTACTATTACTTCCCTTGATCTAGATGCTATACTCCTATTGATGCAGCCCAGAATTGCATTGGCTTTTTTAGCTGCTGCATCACACTGTTGACTCATGTCAAGTTTATGGTCTACCAAGACTCCTAGATCCTTTTCACATGTACTGCTCTCAAGCCAGGTGTCACCCATCCTGTATTTGTGCCTTTCATTTTTTTTTGCCCAAGTGTAGTACTTTACATTTCTCCCTGTTAAAATTCATCTTGTTTGCTTTGGCCCAGTTCTCTAATCTGTTAAGGTCATTTTGAAGTGTGATCCTGTCCTCTGGGGTATTAGCCACCCCTCCCAATTTGGTGTCATCTGCAAACTTGATCAGGATGCCCTCAAGCCCATCATCCAAGTCATTGATGAAGATGTTGAATAAGACTGGGCCCAAGACAGAACCCTGTGGCACCCCACTAGTCACTTCTCTCCAGGATGAAGAGGAGCCATTGATGAGCACCCTTTGGGTTCGGTCAGTCAGCCAGTTACAAATCCACTGAATGGTAGCATTGTCTAGCCCACATTTTACCAGCTTCTTTACAAGAATATCATGGGGCACCTTGTCAAAGGCCTTGCTGAAATCAAGATAGGCTACATCCACAGCGTTCCCTTCATCTACCAGGCTTGTAATTCTGTCAAAAAATGAGATCAGATTGGTCTGACATGACTTATTTTTCAGAAACCCATGCTGACTTTTAGTTATCACAGCATTTGACCAATATCGGAGAGGTCAACTGACAAAATTGTTTCTGAAGTGGACAAAAGCCATTTTAATTTTGTTCTAAACCTCTTTGCTACTTCTAAGCCTAATTACCTCAGGAACTCCCCTCATCCTAACATGCCCTGTTTGTTAAACTTAGAGATGGGGTTTTAGGCCTTACTACAGGTTTTTAATGCACCTGAAATATCTTCTTCTAAAGTTGCAATGCAAAGAATTTAAAGCTTTAGCCCAGAGAAAAGACAGTTGTTAACTGAAACATTGCTTTAATATATACTTCACTTAGCTAAAGCCCCTATAGGTTAGCAAATGGATATCAAGAATTTTGAATTATTCAGATCCCTGGGTAGCCACTTCTAGTTTCCTGTGGTTAGTGAAATATTCACCGCTGTAAACTATCTAATAAAATTTGTGCATATTCAACAGAGATAAATTCCCTTGAAAAATCCTATCTATAACTTTTCAGGTTCCTTGCCCCAAATTCTGACAGAATAAAAATAACTCTCGTATCCAAAATAGAAAACCAGATGCCACAGAGCAATGAGCATATTGATTGAAACAGAACACATTGTGCCAGAGGCTTTGCTTTAAGGTCTTGGCTGCACCACTTGGCTGCCTCGTTGCGGTTACCATCCCTGAGCTGTGTGCAGGGGCACCCAAAGGACTCTGCATCTCCCGCTGGAGTGGAGCATGTTGCAAAGGGCTCATCTATTTCATTTCTTCCTTCGTTCAGGAAGGTCAGTGCAAGTGTAGAGGGATACTGAAAGGCAATAAAAGAAATTAACGTGAATTCCAAAATTTATTGTGTTAATTAATTTGAAGAGAGACAAACTGTCATAAATACAAGGAAGGTCTGCACAAAGGCAATCACTTACAGAAAGATTCAGAAGGCACAAAAGGAGACGATGGCTTGCCTTGCTCAAAGGGGGGGGGAGCAGATTTCATGATTAGGAAGCTGCTGCACCTCTGAATTATTGTACAGTGAGAATCGTGGCAATTTCCTTCTAGGCTATCAACATAATAGGAGTGCAAGCGACCATGTGAACTCCTTTGCAAATATTTATGAGCCAGTGTGTGTTTAGTCAGTGGACAAATTCACCAGCCTCTCTGTTTACCTTTTGCAGAAAGATGCCTTCTGGCTGGAGAAAAGGTAATGTCACCTTAATTGTGCTCCTGCCGCAGTTGGCATAAATTATTTATGCTGCTGCTTATTTATTTTTAGACTTCCTTAACTTCCACCTCCACTTGGAAGGACTGTGTGGCTCTTAAATGAAGTCAAGCACAGTGTTGTTACGGCACATCAGCCGGCCAGACTTGTGGGCTCTTATTGCTTTGCCTCTTGGCATGTCGGTTAGGAGGTTGTGGCAGAGCTCTGCTTCCGTGTCCAGAGAGTTTGTTATGTCGGGCCGGAACACACAGTGGGTACGGTGGCTTACCTTCCTATTTACACAGCCTTTCGCCTTCTCCTTCTTTGCAAAAACATGCTCCAATTTCTGGAGACAGCCACAAACATTGTTGGCATGCAGTAAAATGATACTCTTATTAAGGCAAAGCAATGCTCACAATACAGTAGGCGGTTTTTCAAGTCATGTAGACCTCTGCTTTTTTTAAATAAATAATATTCATTAAGTTTTCCATTTTAACAATGTAATAAAAGCCACATTAAAAACATTCCAAATTACAAAATAATCAAATAGTCCAAATATTATGCCAAATTATAAATCTTAGGTTGGCTTCCCATGCTCTGAGATTGGGGAGTGACGATCATCTCACGTTTATGCTGCTTCTCTTAATTTGTCCAGTTAGAACCGTAAATCAATCTGATGTTAATCCTTCGTTCGTTTTCAACAGCCTCTGAGTTGGTCAGGCAAGCGAGTTAGATCAATACAATATATTTCTGTGTGGATGTTCATTTTCTTTCTCTCTCTCTCTCTTTATTTTCTTTATACTCCAAGTGTGTCCGTGGCATTCACTTCCGCTTCCAATTGTACCAGGCATATGTCCAAACTTCTTCGTTTTATCTGAATCCAAAACAGATAAGCCTGTACTTTAGCTAGAAACCTTAATTTCCGCCTTCTGTCCTTAACAATCCATTGAAGGTAAATTGCAAATTCATAAATCTTTTCCACAGTTAGTAATTAGGCAAAAATTATAACAATAATAATACAATACTCTCCAGTCCCACTTGCATAGATAAACAATTCGGTAGTCAGAGACGTCACCTTGCCGACAAAGGTCCGTATAGTTAAAGCTATGGTTTTCCCAGTAGTGATGTATGGAAGTGAGAGCTGGACCATAAAGAAGGCTGATCGCCGAAGAATTGATGCTTTTGAATTATGGTGCTGGAGGAGACTCTCGAGAGTCCCATGGCCCTGAGTGCTCACTGGAAGGACAGATCCTGAAGTTGAGGCTCCAATACTCTGGCCACCTCATGAGAAGAGAAGACTCCCTGGAAAAGACCCTGATGTTGGGAAAGATGAAGGGCACAAGGAGAAGGGGACGACAGGACAAGATGGTTGGTTGGACAGTGTTCTCGAAACGACTGGCATGAGTTTGGCCAAACTGCGGGAGGCAGTGGAAGACAGGAGTGCCTGGTGTGCTCTCGTCCATGGGGTCATGAAGAGTTGGACATGACTAAACAACTAAACAACAGCAAGTCAGTCCTTCCAGAGAGATTTGCCCAATAAAATAGCAAATCTGAAATAGCTCAAAAAGAAGCAAAGGAGGCTTCCATTCCGACATACCAGTCCTGTTCTGGTGGTAATCCCTCTTCCACTTCAATTCTTTAGCACCCCAGTGGCTGAATAAATTAGCAGGGTAGTTTATCTCCCCTTACTCAGAGCATGCCTGTTAATTAAGTCTGAATTTTCATCTTAAAAAAACAGGTGTTCGTTTGCTCATGGCAGCGACTTTGGAGAGTTGCCAAAGAGATGCACGGTGCTTTGCATCCAGCTCCCCCAGCCCCCTCATTCCTTCCAGATTGGGGGCAGGTGTTGGGCAATCTGCGGGTGAAGCTGCCCCCCGGGCCCTGGGGGGTGGGTGGGAGGATGATTACTCCCATGTCATCCTCAAAATTTTCCAAGCGAAACGGCTCTGATGTAATGGGCAGCTGCCACCATGGCAAGCCAAACCAGAAGCTGTAGACCTCTGCTTTTAGCCTGAAATAGGGGAAACTTAAGAGCCTCCTTTTAGAGCATCCTTCCCCAGCATTGTAAGGGGAGCAAAAATACTGGGAGCCCATCCTCCTCTTGTGGTTTCTTCCTTTGGGGGGGGAGGGGGGAGTGTATATGTGTCCCTGCCTGTATGCTCCCTCTTAGCTTGGCAGCATGTCTGCTGAAGGTCTGGATGTGTGTGTGGGGGGGGGGGGTGCTGGCCATGTTCACTTTGGCCATGCCAATTGCCTCTAGGCAGCCCATTGCGAGTTCTCTTAGTAGTAAAAAATCACTCTGGTAGTTTTCCAGCCAAAACAGGAGGGCATGATATTGCAGCAATGCCACAAAAAAGCAATCAAACAAAGGATCTGGTTGGACTTCTGAGTTGGACATTCTGGGTTCAAATCCTTATTCAGCCACGAAGCTTCATAGGTGATGCTCTCTGTCAGCCTCGCCCATCTTGCAAGCTATTTTGAGGATGGAAGGGGCTGTGTATTTTGCCCTGGTGTGCACTGTTCTTTGCTGTAGCCTCTTCTGCTCTGAGAGAGACAAACAAAAAGTCCCACACCAAACCTGTAGTAGAGAAGGGAGTAAATAGAGGAATTGGAAAGCACAGAACTTTGGACTGGAGAAAGGAAGAATGAAAAGGGTAAGAAAAGATAAATGGATGAGGGAGCGAGGGAGGTGGGAAAGAAGGAAGGAAAAACATCATTAGGGTTGGGAGAATCTGTCCATTTCTCATGTTTCCAGCCTTAAGTTTAGTTCTTCACATTTCCATATCAGTTTGCAATTTATTTTTAAAGGCCTTATGAAAATTCATCAGCTTTTTACTCAAAATATCTCATCATATGCACATTTTCAATGCAATTTCCACTGATATGCACATTTTTTGCAAAACAGATTTCCTAATAAAATGCATTTCTGTGTGTTGTTTTCACAAACATAACTTTACACTAGAATATGCATTACTTGGCTGGAGGAATGCACTGCAAAATTCTGAAAAATGTGAGTTTTGAAAAAGGTCTGTGTTTCTGAAAGTGCAGATTATGTAGGGTCACTTTTAAATATGAACTGAATATAATCCCCACCACCACCGGCGACCGGTCACATTCATTAACGTGATACACCCACCCTACACTAATCTGTAACACGTGAAGCCAGTTTAAATGAGAACCTCCGTTTTTCAAGCACAGGATTTTTGGGTTTGGGGAGTTGTGCCGTTGTTACGGTGTTCCATAAATCCCTATAGTTATTAGGTGATTTTCTTAAATGCAAATGTTATTAGGAACTTGAGTGAACTGGGAGCTTCAGGTTTATTGCCAAAGAACTCAGCTAATGGCGGGCACTGCCCAAGTTGGCCAAGCTCACCATCAGATTCATCAAGCTTCAATTTCTAGAGATGCTACTTATCATGTGTGGCTGCAATATTGCCTGTGTTTGAACTTCACTGTGTTTGAACTGGATAGCTGAACTGCTCACGTTGGTCACTGATTTCCCACCACCACCATCACAAAAAGACAATATTATTGGCAAACAATTTTACAAACAAAACAGGCATTTTACATACCATTAAATATCCAAAGATATTAAATATCTTCCTGTATATTTTACTATAATCATTTTTGTCATTTCTCCATTTTGCACCCCTCAAACAATAATTACACTGTTGATTTTATCTTAATGCTGCCAGTGTTTTCAGCTGTGTACAGTTATTTTCCTTATAGACACTAAATATTTTCCACTCTTCTTTAAATATATGTTCTTCTTGCTCTCTTATTCTATATGTTAAACCTACAAGTTCTGCACATTCTAACATCTTAAGCTGCCAGTCCTCTTTGCCTGGGACCTCTCTCAGTTTGGGGCTAACAAGACTCCAGCTACCATTGTGCCATATATAAATATTTTTTTCTGACATCTGGGAATTTCTGTCTGGATTATTCCTAACAAAAAGGACTCTGGGTTTTGTTTTCTGTTTTTGTTTTTTTTGCCGGGGGGGGGTATTTTAAACATTTTTTTCAGCTCATTATAAATCGCTTCCCAATATGCTTTTACCTTTTTACATGTCCACAACATATGAAAAAGTACCTTCCATTTTTTTACATTTCCAACACATATCTGATACTGATTTATACATAACAAAATATAAAATAAAAAAATCCTTCCAGTAGCACCTTAGAGACCATAGAATCATAGAATCATAGAGTTGGAAGAGACCACAAGGGCCATCCAGTCCAACCCCCTGCCAAGCAGGAAACAACTTCTTCAGATGCATGCACACGAAAGCTCATACCAAGAACAAACTTAGTTGGTCTCTAAGGCGCTGCTGGAAGGATTTTTAGATTTTTTTGATTTTATATTTTGTTTTGACTATAGCAGACCAACACGGCCACCTACCTGTAACTGATTTATACATCTTAGCCAAATTACTTGGAGTTAAATACCATCTATGAATCATTTTCATATAATTCTCTTTCCATGAATAACATGCAGTAAATTTCAAATCTTACTTCCAGAGTTTCTCCCAGAGGTTTAAGTCTGTATTTTGTCCTATATCAATTGCCCAGTGTGTCTTTGAAGTAGCTTTTCTTTTGTTTCCCATTCTAATAATAATAAAAAAATTATACATTTTAGACCAATGTTTATCCTGGTTCTGTAATAATTCTCTTTCAGATTGTGAGCTTTGGTCCAACCCCCCTTTTTAATCTAGCATAAACATATCATGAAACTGGTGGTATTGCAACCAATCTGTGATTCGACTCCTTAAGTCTTCCATAGGTTTCAATCTGGGTTCCCTCCCTGTAATATTATTGGCAATTTAAGGCAGAATTGTTTTTCTACATCAAACACCAGTCTCCCAGGAATGAGGGTGGTGGCTTCTTGGTAGCCCCTGGAACCTGATCCTGCCATTTGGCTTCTTCTGTTGACAGAAGCAGTGAGAGAGCACATATTCTAGCCTTCATGCTCAAGCTCGCATCACTAAATCAGCCTTCAACCGTGCCCACAACAGTTTGCAAGTAACTGACAGGGCAGGAACAATGAGGGCACACGGGCAGTTGGAAGGCATGCAAAACTGAGCAGGTGCCAAAGTGGGTTATTGCTTCTTCTAAATGAACGGTAAAATAGTCAGTGCTGTTTCTTAGAAGAAGCTTGTAATTAAAAAAGTAGATTGGGTGCTTGATGAATCACATTTTCATGGGAAATCTTGAAATGTTAACAGCTCTCTCCATTACATGGGCATTTTGCTACAGCATTTGATGGTTATCAACATTCACAACAGGGTTTCGCAATGTAAATTGCAGCTGTTGCCTGAGAGACTTTGCCTATCTAAACTTTAAAATGATGTGTGCATGCATAAGACTGGAAAGCTGTGTTCCTGCAGTAGGTAAATAGTTTAATTAATCTGCAAGCTTTTTTATGTGCATGTTTTTATAAGTCCTGATAGAAGCAGCTCAAGATTAATTCAAACAGCAATTATTTCATAAAGGCTTTAGAAAAGTACTTTCACAACACCACATGCATAGCCAAAACCAGAATGAATAAGCAAAATGCAGGTGGAGAAAGAGAATTAAAACTGAATATTTCCAACACAGTTTGTGGCTATGATATATATATATTTGGAAAGTCACAGTAGGTTGCCATAAATATCTGCAATTTCCCTTTTTATTTTGCAAAAAAAATAAAAATCACATTCGCTATTGAAGATATTGAAAATAAACAGGCTGCATGTTTATATGAACAAGCAGAGGTCAAGTGCTGGAGCGGAATGCAAAGCAGGGTCTTAATTTCTGTGCTTTACTGTGAGGGAAGATGGTCTACAATTAAGCCAAGTGTGCTACTGATGTGCACGCAACACATGTTTTCCCATGGAGCCAGCTCAAAGGATCATTTCTTAGTTCTCAAGGCTTGGGTTTCACCTACCTGTTCATCACTCCTGTTCAGGGCCGGCCTGGCCCATTTCTCCACCTGAGACCCCTCTCCCGCTGCCACCCTTCCACCAGAGCCTTGCCGACTGGGCTTGTGTGGCGGTTGCTTCTGGCAAGATCTCATGCAAGCTCTGTGAGATCTCACCACAAACCACACCACTTCTTGCTTTTCTGGTGGCAGCGGCAGAGACACCCCCCCCCCCTGTTATAGGGAAGAGCCTATTACATTCCTTGCTTGCAAAACACCCCATTTCCAATCCCTGGCAGGGCTGGGAAACATTTCTGTCTGAAACTCTGGAGAGCTGCTTCTGGTTGGTGTAGCTGATACTGAGCTAAATGGATCAATGGTCTGAGAATAATGCAGCTTTCTGTGTTCCTATGATTCCATTGAAAAGCAACTTGAGGTGGCCTGACCTGTGATTACTGCAGTTTGGCACTGTCAGGTCATAACATGGAATGGATGAGCAAGGCCTGCTGGGAATGGCCTGAAATCAGCAATGTCTAGGTTCTAACTACAAATACCACGCTCAGAACTCTGCTAGGAAAAAAGGTTTCTTATTTCTATTTCTGATAGCAATTTCCAGTACATATTCAATGTACTTTTGTGATGGAAATCTATTTTCAAGTCATTTTGAGACAATCAGCCAGCTGAGCTTCATCGCTAAATGCCTACCTACTTTAATCTGTATATTATGAACTGCTCATCCGCAGAAAACCTGTGTTCATTTGCATTGGTCACCAATTGCATCCATACACCCGTAATGATGAGGCATGGCATCTAACATTTTGAGTTTAAACAGGCAACTACCTTTATTAACTTGAAGTGGGATGAGCAACGGGTTGTCATTCTGCATAATAAACATGACAAATAGGTGCCCTTTCTTCCTCTTCCTCAGACTTCTCTGCTCAAACCCTCCTAGGTCAGGGCGCATGGCTAATTTCTCTCCTGCTCATGGGTCTCACATTGATGGGTCTCACAGCCTGGGGGCCAGGACATGTCTTAAATAGATGCCCCGTCCCTCCCCCCACTGACATTATAAAGAGTCAGGACCTTTCCATCACCTTAAAACAAGGATGGCTAAACCCCAGTTTGGGAGTCTGGTGCACTATCAATCTCCCTGATTTTGGAAACAGTAAAAAGAAAAGAAACTGTAAGTAGACACAGCCGAGCATCCTGATGGGGAGCTTTGTCATCACTTCAAACATTTGATGAGTGGAAACGAGCGGAAACTTGGGTCTTGAGCCAGTGTGGTGTAGTGGTTAAGAGCGGTAGACTTGTAATCTGGGGAACCGGGTTCGCGTCTCCGCTCCTCCACATGCAGCTGCTGGGTGACCTTGGGCTAGTCACACTTCTCTGAAGTCTCTCAGCCCACTCACCTCACAGAGTGTTTGTTGTGGGGGAGGAAGGGAAAGGAGAATGTTAGCCGCTTTGAGACTCCTTCGGGTAGTGAAAAGCGGGATATCAAATCCAAACTCTTCTTCTTCTTCTTCTTCTTCTTCTTCTTCTGGTCCCACCATTCCTCTAAGTCAGGCTGCCATGTATCTTCCTTCCATTGTCTTCAAATGCCAAAAGTTCCCTACCTGGGGGAGGTGGCCTATATCATACCGATCTGGGGCTGATTTATGTGCCAAACCTGGAAGTACCAGAACAGGTTACTTCCGGGTTTGGCGCTTCGCACATGTGCAGATGCATCAAATGGCATCACGCACATGCGCAGAAGCGCCAAATCGCGGCCTACGCGTGCACAGAAGCAGCGTTGCGGGTTGCGTTCTGCTGGGGATGCAAATGGGGCTCCGGAACGGATCCCGTTCGCATCCAGAGGTACCACTGTATTGCTAAAGGGATTTGCCAAATATTCTTGCTAGACAGGTACAGTGCAAGTTCAAGGAAATAGAAGATGAAACATTTGAGGAGTACCCTGAGGTATCTTTAAAGCTTAGGGTGGCTAGCCTTTTTTGGCCTGAAGGCTGTATTCAGAGTGGGCACGGCCAAAGTGTGTGTGTCCACCCACTCACCCACCCACAGCATCCTCTCCCTAGGGGTCGCAGGGCCCCTGAGTGGTGCCTTTGTAGAGCCAGTGTGGTGTCCCCATCCTTGTTCCTTTGGCTCTTCTTGAGGTGGGTTTGTTTCAGCCATGCCATAACAGCAGCAACTGCAGCAGGATATCCATATGAACTAGGTAGAGTGGCATTTCTGTTTTTTTGAGTAGTTCTTCATACATTTCTTTATAAGAACGAAAGTAGCACCCTGATGGAACAGACCAACAGTCCATCAGATCCATCTTCATGTCTCCAATGGTGACTAATCAGATACCTTGGTGAACTTTGTGATCACAGAAAGAACACAAAAATTATTGCCTATTGCTTGTCTCAAGCAGCTGAAAACAGGCACTCCTGTCTACTACATCCACCCAGTCCTCTAGTGACAAAGTTTGCATCCAGGAACACCTTCCTTGGCCCCATGCTGCTCATCACCACCTCCAAGCACTGGTCTAGTATCTCAGCCACGTCTCCTGATTCAGACAGAGCAGAGATGTAGAGTCTCATCTGCATACTGGTGACACTCCACTCCAAATCTCTGGATGACAGCTTCCAACAGTTTCAGAAGGATGTTTAATCGCATACAACATTGCAAGCTGCCAAGAGGTCAGGGAGAACATGCAGAGTATTAAGCTCCCCACTCTCCCAACAAATGTTATCAACCAGGGCAGTTTCAGTGCCATGGCCAGGACTGAAGCTGGACTGAAATGGATCCAGATATTCAATTTCCTCCAAACATGCCTGGAGCTGAACTGCTACCACCCTCTCAAGCACCCTGCCAAAAAATGGGAATATTTTGGTTGGTTGTTTAACACTTCTGGATCCAGGGAGGTTGTTTTAAGGAGGCGACACACAACCACTTCATTCAAAGAAGGTGATACCTCTCCTTCCTCCAGGGAAGCATTAATTCTCGTTGGGGGAAAGTTTTTGAAAAGGTTGCAAAAATTCTGAAAATATCCTCCGAACTATGCAGCAGATTTGGTGCAAAAAGACTGAAATATTGCAAGAATGCAAATGCTGTGGGAATAGATTGCAAACCCACTTTTCAAACCAACCAACTGCAAACCATGGAGCTCTGACAAAACTTATGATTTCTGATTTTAAAATTGTTAATTTGTGTGTGGGGGGGGAAGTATTTATTTTTCACAAAAGTAAAACTTGATCCGCTCAGTCAGACCCACTCCTTAGTAAGTGTATTTAAGATTTGCTGTGATGGCAAAGTTAAGCCCGTGGGATCTAACATGCATGAATCTGAGTTTTATTTTGCATAACCATTTACTAGCATTAATAATTTTAAGCCCAGAAATTACAGGCTTTCCCCAAACTGCAGTGGGTAGTTTTTGAATGTGTGTGTCTATATATCAAAGTAACCTGTGAAATAACATTAATTTGAAAGCTCGGTGATGGAAAGGTTGATGAAGTACCATTAGCAATAATCACACAGTGTTTTCTATGATATACTGGTTTCCAAATTACTTGCTGTGCTTTGCAACAGATTAAATGGCTTGAGCTACTTTTATAACTGCAATCTTTTCATATTCTGAATGTAGTACAATTTCTTCTCTTGCAGAATCTAAATAAAATGACCTAATGATTCTGGAATGTTCAGGCCACATACAAATATACTGTATTTTTTCATGTATAAGATGTCCCCATGTATAAGGTGACTCCTTTTTTTAAAAAACCCAAAATTAAGAAATTAAGTTGTTTAGCTTTTGGGGGGTGGGTGGGGGAGGTCACTTCCAATCGCTCACCCGTCTGCCCGCCACTGCCGATCGCTTGCCATAGCCACTGCCGATTGCACACCTCGCTGCAGCCGCCAATCGCCTGCCCAATCACCACAGCCACAGCCAATCACCAGCAGGCCTTGCCACAGCTACCAGTCGCCCGCCCAATCACCACTGCCAATCTCCTGCTTGCTGCTGCTATTAATCGCACAACCCCCTCTGCATTCACTATCTGTGTATAAGATGACACCCAATTTTTGCCCAATTTTTTTTGGGGGGGGGGCAAAAAGCATCATCTTATACACGGAAAAATACGGTATATATAGAAATAAGTATAGGGTCCAGCAAATATAAAATATTTAAAGTACTAGTGTTGGGTTCAGCACTGACCCAGGCTTGGTTCCTTTTGGAAGGAAGTCCCTGAAGGCTTATTGAAACTCCATAAGATATATATAGTTACAGGTGGGTAGCCGTGTTGGTCTGCCATAGTCAAAACAAAATCGAAAATTCTTTCCAGTAGCACCTTAGAGACCAACTGAGTTTGTTCTTGGTATGAGCTTTCGTGTGCATGCACACTTGTATCTGAAGAAGTGTGCATGCACACGAAAGCTCATACCAGGAACAAACTCAGTTGGTCTCTAAGGTGCTACTGGAAAAATTTTCGATTTTGTTTTGAAGATATATATAGATTTGAGTCTGGAAAGATAGTTGGCCATATTGGTGGGTCTAAAGATTTTTTTTTTTTAAGAAGCGGTTTAATGACCGCCTCTTTCAGCAGGTCTGGGAAGGCTCCCTCACAGAGGGAAGCATTCACCACCCCGCGGAGCCCATCGCCCAGCCCTTCCCGGCTTGCTTTTATTAGCCAGGATGGGCAAGGATCAAGGAGACAGGTGGTTGGTTTCATGCGTCCAAGCAGCCTGTCCACATCCTCGGGGGTAATGGATTGAAATTGATTCTATGGCCAAACAGTCTGGCTACTCCTATGTGAAGGGTATTTTGGTAAAGGAATCCTAGGGACTCACTGGTTTGGCAAACCCTGAAAGGGGTTTTGCCCACGCCCAAGTCCAGGGGGACATCAGGGTGGCTGACTGGCACTCCTGTCATCAGCTGTCCCTGGTGTTCATCCTTGGCTGTCCTACGATAGAGCTCTGGGACAGCGCTGCCTGCAACGGTGCAGGGAGCTAGTCGAACCAGAGCCTATGCAACCACTCACTTGATTGTAATCAATAAAGTTGTGGCCTAAATTTCTGCCAAAACCCAAACCAAATATCTGAGTCATGTGTGAATTTATTTCTAGGGTCAGGTTAAAAGGTCTACTAAACATGCAACAATAACAACTGGAAACAATATCAGTCCAATCGCACTGCTCTTATTCCAAAAAACATTCATAGTTGTGTACATTTTATAAATGCACATGTAACACTGGCGCACACATTATTCCATGTAAGTAAGTGCTGACAAACATGAACTGGCGGTAGCTAACCTATTGAAGTGTTCTGTTTATGAAGGAAGACAGCTGATAATCTCGGCTCAAAGGGGACTTGACCTTCTCAATGAGAGTGCCCACGTTATCAAACAGTTTCACCCGTCAACCTTCCAAAGTGGATGTTTAAGAAGGATGCATTCATGTTCAGGGCTGTACCTTAGAAAGCTTTTCTGGATATTACTCAGAATAGATAGAAGCTGATTTTATATCTAGTGATGCGGTATGACCAAATCTGAAACCCAAACATATTATTATAACTGAGTTGTGAAATGTTAAGAGGATCACAGAGAAGTTAGAATGCAGGGAATTCCAAATGTGATTTCTTTTTATTTTACGAATGCAGTAGAAGTAGACCATCCATCCGGCGCATTAGATATTGTTTTCTATTTTAGCAGCTACACTGCATTTGTCTTTCAATTTTATATCAGCAATCATTTGTTTTGTTTTTCAGTTTTCTGCTGTGCACTGATTTTTTTAAAAATGCAGAATTTGTGACTTGTATGGAACATTGACTTTGGCATGATAAACTGGGTTACTTAACCACCTTTTGATATTTCAAGCAGCCCCAGTTTATAAGTCTGGGAAGAAGGGTAGCTGTACAACAAATGTATGAACTAGAAATGACAGATGAGCAAAGCACCTAGAGTTTCAATTTGAACAGGAGAGACATCTTGTACTTTGGGGATCCAGTCTCTAGGCAACTAGAGATTGGGGAAAAAGCATTCATTTCCATCCTGTTCTACAACAGTAGCCTTCAAATAATGGGAAGAGAGCGATAGCAGGAAATGCATTTGGCATTGCATTGAAATGCTTTCCAAAACAGAAGAAAGGACGGCTGTCCTTTTGTCATCACTGAATTAGTCTCTTTCTTTCTTTTTTTGGATGAAGTGATTATATTAATGCACCTAAAGAAGGGTTGCATGGTAATGAAGATCTCTGAATCAGTACTAAGGGTTTAATAGTTTTTGAATGGTATCGTTATCAAGAACATGATGAAAAGACTCACTTATTTGCCCAGGCATTGGTAGATTATTACAGTACCTATTGGATGGAGAGTGAGTAGCCTGCCCTGAAGTTTCTAAGTGGTTTAGACCCAATGTTGTATTTTTTTCCACGTTCTTGTTACTGCTATGTTAATTTGTCATTGTAACTGTTTTAAATTGATCTTGTGTGTTTTTGCTTTGTATACTGTGTTATGTACCCTCTTCTGGGATCTTTCATGATGCAGGGTGGGTTAGGCATGCCTTCCAATGCATGCCGCCATGGATTGCAGGAGAAATTCCACTTAGTGGAATTGTGCAAAATATCCCTTAAGGAAGCTGGGAGTTTGAGGATGGAGGAAGGATTGGCAAGCAGGAGGCTGCAGTTGCCAACCTGAGGAAAGGTTTGTATTGGAAGACAAAACAAGAGCAGGAGAGCGTTTCGGGGGGGGGGACTTAGGCTACAATCCTAAACACACTTCTAGAGAGTAACAATAGCTGAATGGACTTGGGTTAATTTTTGAGTAAGCATGCATACCCCTGTGATGCTATGGTACTTGAGAGAATGAGTCTGGCAGTGTGGACATGGAGTGGAAGGCGAACACAATTATTTTGAAAATCAATGGTTTGAGCTTTTCTTATATAGTTGGTATGTGTGGTAGCTAGCAGCCAGCTACCTGCCAACTGGAAACTGGTAGGGCCTGAGCCATTGGATTTGGCAGCAGAGGAATGGGTCGATGGCTGTCAAAATAAAGGTGGACTGCGGTCTTTGCCAGAGTGGGAATGAAAGTTGCAGCTAAAGACGACAAGTGTTGTGGCAACTGGTTCCAAGCACCAACTTGCTCTGCTTCTTCTCACTTACGCAGTGGTTGTAGACAGAGGGAAATTATTTCAGTGTTGTGTGCACTTACACACACCCGTTAACGTCTAGTCCACCTCAGTTCTCAAAGAGGATAGGACTAAATCCACCCTTTCCTGTTTCCAGGTGGATTTTTAATGGATTTTTTTTAAAAAAGCAACCAACCAACAAGGAAACACAAATTTATATGTGTCTGGAAGTACCTATGAGGCAGACCATTAGTTGTAAGCAGCATCCATCCATCCCCATTTATTTATTTATTTTAAAAAAAAAACTTTTGAAATATTGTACCCAGCTGTCCCCAGTCTGAGCAGGCAGGGCTTTTATCATGAAGATAGAACAATCCCTCTGGGACTGTCAGGTGTTGACGTCCCCTTGCTCCCAGAGGGAATTGTATGGTGACAACATGGCCACCATCAACTCTTGTCACTCTAAGGGGGGGCTTGTTCTGTGAGCATCAAAGCCATCAAATAATTTCAGAAAGAATGTTGGGAGAGGGATTGGAAGATTGTTTCCTGAAAAGAGAGCATGAGATTAAAAGAGGAATAAATTCCCTGTTTGTTGGTAGCATCACACAAATATGAAAACTGTCTTCCCCTCTACAAATGAAGTATTTCCATGACCCTGGCAGGTTTTCATAGGTTAACATGTCATTAACAGAAGGGAATTAAGCCTGAGTTGAACTCTCCCAATGGAATGAATTAGCTTTTGAACTGAGCCATAAATGCTCACCACTTTGGTTCTAAATGCAGTGTGAAAAGCACTGATGCATTTTCACCACCCAGCAAGATCCATTTCAGACTTAGTATTCAGACACAATAGTTATAGGCAGGAAGTTCAACTATCCTGACCTTGGAGTTCTAATGTAAGTCAAAAGCCCTTGCTGAACTGGGGTCTGGCACTTAGAGTTTGATACAACACGTCCAAAAATCAATAAAGGCCACCCTGCTAGCAGCAGACAAGAGACATTCCATTCTACTTGTTAGTCATTCTCTTAGACTGAAAGAACACTTAAAATTCCCAGAATCCCAATCAAATGCAGTGTATTTCGCTCAATTTTTGACAGAATGGACTCAACATTTGGGTATATAAAATACTTCACTTAATTGGAAGGCTCAACTAAATGTTGCACACAGATGTGAGAAGTTACTTTTCTGCCGCGCTCCTGAAAAGCTGTTTTGGACGGTTTGGTTCTTTTCAGCCCAGAAGTGGCAGGTGGGGAGTGAGGTTAGGAATCCTTCTGCTTTGATTGTTCAAATCCCATCCAGGGTTCTCACATACATAGGAAATCATAGAATCATAGAGTTGGAAGAGACCACAATGGCCATCCAGTCCAACCCCCTGCCAAGCAGGAAACACCATCAAAGCATTCCTGACAGATGGCTGTCAAGCCTCTGCTTAAAGACCTCCAAAGAAGGAGACTCCACCACACTCCTTGGCAGCAAATTCCACTGTCCGAACAGCTCTCACTGTCAGGAAGTTCTTCCTAATGTTTAGGTGGAATCTTCTTTCTTGTAGTTTGAATCCATTGCCCCGTGTCCGCTTCTCTGGAGCAGCAGAAAACAACCTTTCTCCCTCCTCTATATGACATCCTTTGATATATTTGAACATGGCTATCATATCACCCCTTAACCTTCTCTTCTCCAGGCTAAACATACCCAGCTCCCTAAGCCGTTCCTCATAAGGCATCGTTTCCAGGCCTTGGACCATTTTGGTTGCCCTCCTCTGGACACGTTCCAGCTTGTCAGTATCCTTCTTGAACTGTGGTGCCCAGAACTGGACACAGTATTCCAGGTGAGGTCTGACCAGAGCGGAATACAGTGGTACTATTACTTCCCTTGATCTAGATGCTATACTCCTATTGATGCAGCCCAGAATTGCATTGGCTTTTTTAGCTGCTGCATCACACTGTTGACTCATGTCAAGTTTATGGTCTACCAAGACTCCTAGATCCTTTTCACATGTACTGCTCTCAAGCCAGGTGTCACCCATCCTGTATTTGTGCCTTTCATTTTTTTTGCCCAAGTGTAGTACTTTACATTTCTCCCTGTTAAAATTCATCTTGTTTGCTTTGGCCCAGTTCTCTAATCTGTTAAGGTCATTTTGAAGTGTGATCCTTCAAACGAAATGTTTAGTCATGCCTCAGAATATTACTTTCTCATAGTATCTGTTTATTTAAGCATTTATACCCCTCTTTTTCTTAGTCAAATAAACTCAAAGTGTCTTACAAAAGAAAAATATTGTATACAAAAAAATGTTGAAAGAAAAACAAACAGTAAATTAAGCAAGAATATTGTACGATTGCCAGAATAATATCCTGATATTTAGAAATAAAACTAATCTTTAGAAAATATGTTAATACTCCGCCTCCACCAATAATATTAATTATTTTTTCCAGGGGTTGTGAATGAAACACGTTTGTATTTTGGGTGCGTGGGCCTAATTGTAACTGAGCTGTGTTGCCTTTTCTTTCTTTCTTCAGTTTGGTATGTCATTGAATGTACTTGCTTAAGTAAATAAAAATACATATTTTTAAGAAAGACAAAGGCGGGAGGAGTGAGAATATCAAATGAGAAGGCAAGGCTATTGGCAAAAGTTGGGATTGATCCTGTGTAGTGGAATGCCTACTGGTATGGCCAGAAAACAACATATTTGCAGCTGGAATTGAGTCCAATGTGTGGACTGATCAAATCAGCTGCAGGCATGGCCAAACTTGGCCCTCCAGCCGTTTTGGGACTACATTTCCCATCACCCCTGACCACTGGTCCTGTTAGCTAGTGATGATGGGAGTTGTAGTCCCAAAACAGCTGGAGGGCCAAGTTTGGCCATGCCTGAGGAAGACCTGTGCTGTGAAGTAATGCTCACTTGTGGACAGCCCTGTTCTTGTGCTAACAGGCTCTCCCAGATAGCCCTATTTCACAGGTTTCTATTTTGCATTGTTTTAAAAGTGTCTTCTGTTATTTATTGCACTGCTTTGGAACTGTTTTTAAGCTGTCATTGTTAGTCCATTGCATTGGGGCATGCAAGGAAGGCAATTCATAAACAGGAGTAATGTAATAATAATGCCTCTTGCTTGTCTGGCTGGAAGATAGAGGGGGGTGTGAGTGAGAGTGGAAAGGATGACATCTGCATTCCTTGCTGTACTCACTTTTGCCTCTGGCTCTGCCCACCACTGCCAAGAACATAAGAAGAGCCTGCAGGATTAGGCCAAGAGGAACTTGCTGGTTCAGGATTTGGGGCTCTCAAATTTCAGTGGCACCCTGTGCAACGCTAAAATTTGGTGCCTCCCCGCCTTTCGCACGCTGTTCCACATCATTGTTTTGGTGCACAATCTGAGCACAAGAGCCCTCTCCCCTCCTGTGGTTTCCAGAAACTGGTATTCAGAAGCATTGCTGCCTCCAGCTGTGAAGGTAGAGCAGAGCCATCCTGGCTGGGAGCCACTGACAGCCCTCTCTTCCTCTGTGAATTTGCCTAATCCACATTTAATGCTCTCCAAGTTGGTGGCCATCACTGTTATTCACCCCTCTGCCAGAGATGCTTGAAAGTAAATAAATCTACTTCTGCACCTAATTATGGCTTATGTTTGACTGCAGCAGAAAAATTGATACAGCATTTAATTAAAGTTATTGACAAAAACTGATTCAAAGAACATTGAGCAGGTTTATACATCCAGATCCCTGTTCCATGCATACACCGTAAAATGGTGCTGAAACCGGGAGTTTTCTTCACACTCCTCAGCCCATGAAGAGACATTAATGTTCACTGGGACTCATGCAAAGATGTCTATGCTGGTGGTAAATAGAAGAGGTTTTTTTAAAAACAACAACAACAACAACAACAACAACAACAAATTGTCTTGGTCCAACATTATATGTTCATACACATTCCTTCATACACCATATTCATTTTGACCGCAAAATGTGCAGATTCTGACTCAACATCAGGAAGAACTTTCTGACGGTAAGAGCTGTTTGACAATAGGATTGGTGGACTCACCTTCCTTGGAGGTTTTTAAGCAGACGCCAGATGGTCACCTGTCAGGGATGCTTTAGTTGGGTGACCCTCAGGGTTTATTCCACTTCTACAATTCAATGATTCTGTTGTTCTAATTGTAAAGCAGCCAACTCTGAAACACATTGGGGAGACCTACCTTGTTCTTATATGTATGACATTCATACCCTTTTTTAAAGTTCTGAATACTGCTTAATTTTTTGTTGAGTTTTTGAGTAGGTGCTGGCAAATCCTGCCTGATACAAACAAACAAATATACAGATTTGGAATAAAAGAGAGGCATTTCAATTGAGACTTACATTTCATTTCCTACATGCCCTCAAAACAGGAAAATCATGGTTTCCTGACCTGACTTTCCTTGGAAAAGAATGCAGTCACTCAAGAGACCTAACAATGCATATTGCAGAACCACCATTGACTCTGGTCTCACAATTAATTCATGACAGACATAATTATGCCATTTAAGTGTAAGAAACTTGGGTCACCAAGTTTTCTGTAGTGACAAGCTCCAAAGTAAAAGTAATTGCTTAATTTGGGATTTGCTCAGTTATGGAAAGCTGATTATATAAATGATTGATACTCTTTAAAAATGTTTCTCTTGCAGAACACAATGGGAGTGCAGAAAGAGGTGGGGACCCATTTAGAGTGATTTGCAGCCAAACCCTCTGCATTTTTACTCCGAGAAAAGTCCAGCATGTTCTACGGAACTTCCTTCCAGATAAATATGCATGGGTTTGCAACCTTAGGCTGGAATTCTCAGAAAACTTTTCTCAGGGCTAGATGCATTTAGATTTCTTTGAAATAAGAGCTAATCTGGAACAAATGATTACAATTCACCCCAGGATTATCTTTTCTCTTTAAGAATAGGGTCTGTCCTCTAAGGAGAAAGCAATTGTACCATGAGTAGAGGAAACAGTATTATCCTGGTACCATGTGTTGTTCTTGACATGAAGTTCCAGATTCAATGTGATTATTCAGAAGAGGTATTTTATTAACATGCAGTCATTCATATATGTACAATATCCACCACCTGAACTTAACCTTCCATACTTGAACTGGATAATTGACAGGCTTGTCCTTAAGACTCTATTAATCTTAAAAATATAGTGACATACCATCATGGAGTGTGCATGCAAAGGGGGCTGCAGAACAGAAGGGAGGATGAGGCATGGGAAGGGGGAATGGAGAAAAATAAGGAGGACTGAGTGAGCAGAGACCCAGCCCCTTGTAAGAACTAAAGAATGCAATGAGCTCTGTTGGGTTAAGACAAACACCTGCCTCCTCCACCATTTCTTCTCTCTCATAGTGGTGAGGACATGGGAAGCCTGCAAGCAGGACCTGTGTGACGGCGACAGCACTTTCCCCTCTTGTGTTCCCAAGCAACGGGCATTCATGGCTAGTAGTCATTGAAAGACCCAGCCCCCAGGAACACATTTCGTTGTTATAAACCGCTTTGAGTCTTGCATGGTGAGCAGTGGGATATAAAGCTTTAAAGGGATAAAATAAATAAACATGCCAGTAGCGGACGGGGCCACAAGCAAAGATGGAGGGAGAGGGGTAATTCAAGTAAAAGTACAGCAGGCTTGTTTCTACCCCCCCCCCCGGCCACTGCCAGCCTCCTCTGTGCACACCCAAGAGGCATTAGGGGAGTCTGAGAGACCAGACAGAGAGACTTAGGGGGCTGCATTTTGTCCTGGGGCCCTGCTCCCCCTGCCATGTAATCTAAGAAGGACTTTCTAAATTTTCCTACATTCTCCTTCACTGTGTGGCCTGAAGTTCTAGAATCAAGAGAAGGGGACAGCAACTTCTCCTAAGTCGCTTTCTCTTCACGTAGAAACGTGAGAGAGTAGTTGAGTATGTTTCTGGGTGGATGGGAAGAGAGTTTCAGTGGTTTTACATAGCTCTTTGCCCTGTCCTCATTGCAATGGGGCCGGTGCCTCTTGGCATGGCTACTGCAATGTTATATCAGGGCACAATTGCCACAGCTGCTGGTGAGCGGCCTCTGAGATATTGGTGACAGCACAGTGGAGAGTTAGATTTCTATTTTAGCAGGTCTACGCACAAATGTGATTTCCCAGTCCCTCATTTAAATAGCTATCAGGGGACATTATTAGGGATTGTCCCAGGAACCCCAGATCTTTGGTGGCAAGCCCTGGATTTCTGCTCTTTTCTTTATTTTTAAAACTTCTTTAAAGTTCTGCTTATAGGGTGGCTGAGTGCACTACAAAGCACAGCGCTGGTAAGAATTCATTAACTTGCCAGTGGGTAGAGGGGTGGCATGAACCTGTTCCTGTGTCCTTTAAGTACCTAGATATGCCCCAACCAGCAGTATTAACTACATCTTCAGATAAAGCCATATTAGGTATGCCCAGAGTATATTCTCATATATTCTGTGAAAAATAATCTAAATCAGGCATGTCCAACAGGTAGATCGTGATCTACCGGTAGATCACTGGACGTCTGTGGTAGATCACCGGTAGATCAGTGGCTCCCCCCAAAGAAGCAAAAAAACTTTGGCTCCCCTAAAAAAAACCTCAACGTCTTTGCCCTGCACCCCTAAAATGACCTGAACCACCAAAACAGGGCTTTCCTTCCTAAAAAAAGCTCAATGTTGCTTTCCTCCTCCCTAAAGAAGCTCAACAACTTTTACGTGAACCCCTAAAAAACAGGGCTTTCCTTCCAAAAAAAAGCTCAACAAAAAAGCTCAATAAAAAGCTATTATTATATATGAATTCACAAACTCTAACTTGTCTTCATCAAATTCATCTGCTTTGCTCTATGCGGGTCAGCCAAAGCCATTCAAAAGAAGTATCGTGTCTGTCTTTATTTCATCTTTATTTAAAAATTTTGGGCCCATTTAACCTTCATGCTTAGGTGTAACTTTAGTGTAATTCAGGAGGTCGCAAGTATCTGTAGCTACTTTCACGAGGCATTTTCATCCGAACGACTCACGCACCTTCAGATTAGCCTGGCGAACAGCGGCACGGTTCGTTCGCAGGCTTGGCCGGCGCCCGTGCGGAGACGCATGTGAGGTGCTGGCCGCAGATCCCCGGCAACTGGAATCCCGTGTGTAGGTGGCCTAAACCTACACGCGGGAAGCTCCAGCAAAGAATCCCCGCAACCCCGCCCCACCTACCTCCCCGTCCCACCCACTTCTTCCCCCCCTTTTCTTTTCTAATGTCTCACCAACACTGACTTGTAAAAATGTTATATGGAAAAGCTTGAGAGAGACATTGTACTACCTTTGAAAATCTTTAATATTTAAAAAGGAAAAAAAAGAAATCAAAGTTAAGATATAAATTAAATTCCTAAAGTTCTACTTTTATTATACTATTATTATATATGAATTCGTAAACTCTATATTTTCATTAAATTCATCTGCTCTTCTCTTTTTCCTTAATTTGTAATCTTTCACTTCTTTCTCGTAACCGTGAGCAACACGCTTCATGTATTTGGTCATCTTGGAAGTGTTGACCACCAGCGTGTAGACCATCTTGTCCACGTTGTTGGTGTATTCCCCATTCACTTGGGTAGCAACTGGAAATGCAGGTGCCTGGACAGTTTTCCTACAGGGCTGAGAAAAATGGAAAAAAACGGGGAGTAATACTTTGCATCAAAAGCAATTTACAAGTTAAATAGTGTTGCCATCTCTTTCACTGACCCTGCTGTTATGCCTTTTAAGAGGAATTTGATGTCTGAAATCCCAGTACTCCTGGTCTTAGATTGCTGTCCTGGATTTGACCCTGTGGCATAAAAAACAACACCTGCTCCTCCTTCCCTTTGGCTTTATGGTAGTATGCTCATTGGTCCTCTATCTGCTATTCTGTGAAAGCTGAGCTTATTAGATGGCAAGACCACTTGATTCTTTGAAATATAGGTAGGTATAAGTAGGTAAAAGTATACGTTAGGCACATATTTAGCCAGCTCACTGTAGTTAGAGTCCCAGGTGGTTCAGTTGTTCATAATTTAGTTTTTTGTGTACAAAGCACACATTGGGCATATCTACACACTAGACTATACATGGTTTTGTCCTTGCAAAGAATTAGTGAAATCACACTAGTTCTGTGAGTACTAAGGATCTCTAACAGAATTGTCAGCTCCAACTACAACTCCCAGGATTCTGTAGAGGAAATTGATGTTAAATAAAAGGAGTGCATTTCTAGTGTGGCTGTGCTCACCTTGTCCTGACATGTGTTACTTAGAAAGTACTTCTGACTGGGAAGGAGGAGGGGATCAGCATTAAGACCCATGGTTTGTTTTTTTACATATATATTTTCTATTAAATTAGAATCTGAGTTAAATTAAAGCTAGAGAGCCAGACAATGTTCTAATTGAGAATATCTTACCGTTGTGGGTTTCGCCAGTCTCAGTTTCTGTTTCAGTTTGATGAACAGGTAGTGGACAGCTAAACCACTCACTATGAGGAATGCTACCTTACAACCTGCATACAGAACTTCTAGAGACTCTTTGGAGAGTCCCAAGCCAGTAAAACAATGGCATGCTTGAAACATCAAATCACGAAAACAGTTAGATTCCTCTTGAGTCGCCAGTAGTTCCAGATCCTGTGGAGTCATTTCCCAACCAACTCTTGCCCAATCTGGTCGTTCACAAAAGCCAGTAACATCTTGAAACAACAAGACTGTCCAAAGGAGAAAAACCTGACAAGGACCTTGAGAAAACATTCTGTGAAATTTTCAGCAAGAAATGTCTTCTGCTAATTGATGTTCCCTGTGTAGGAACCGTAGCAAATAACCGTAGCAAATACACGTTGTCTAAAACAAGATTCAAATAAATCTTTCCATCATGACCAAGCTTTCAGCCTGAGCACTGGAGAGATTTGAATGCAGGCAATATAATCAACCCATCAGCTGGGGGAGGGTTCAGTGATGTCATAAAGGGGGATCCTGATCTTTATATATGACAGCTTCGATGATGTCATTATGATTGCAAGATTTTTCTCAGTAGCACTTTTCTCAGTGCAATGTTCAAAATCTTACTTTATATTTGTCAGATGATGCAGGGGGACATGGGTGGCGCTGTGGTCTAAACCACTGAGCCTCTTGGACTTTCCACAGTTTGAATCTGTGCGATGGGGTGAGCTCCCATTGCTCTGTCCCAGCTTCTGCCGATCTAGCACTGGACCCCCTGATGGGTCAAGATTGGCCGGCAGGCTGTAAATTCCACATTCCTACCCAAAAATATATCAGATAACATCCATGGGATGCTGAAACTAGGCACCAACAGAGTGAATCTCAGATTCCCAAAGAGATTGACATGCGCAGGCCATCTAAGGTAGCAATCCTATCCACTGATTTCTGGAAGCAAAACCTATTTCAGGCATGTGCAACAGGTAGATCGTGATCTATCGGTAGATCACTGGACGTCTGTGGTAGATCACCGGTACATCAGTGGCTCCCCCCAAAGAAGCACAACAACTTTGGCTCCCCTAAAAAAACCTCAACGTCTTTGCCCTGCACCCCTAAAATGACCTGAACCACCAAAACAGGGCTTTCCTTCCTAAAAAAAGCTCAACAACTTTGACCTGAACCCTCCAAAAGAGGGTAGATCACTGCCAATTTTTAACTCTGTGAGTAGATCGCAGTCTCTTGGGAGTTGCCCACCCCTGATCTAAATTAACCACCACACTTTTTAGTCCATAATAAAAAGAAAATAACTAGCATGAATGGATGTTGTTGTTGTTGTTGTTTAAAAAAAACATCCATAGTGCACATTCATGCAGCAGCAGCAAAATGTATCTTTCAGTGACAGTTCAGGTTCAGAAAAAGAAATAAACTTGGTTTCATAATGCTGTTCTCATACACTTTAAATAAAATTATTACAAATGAAGGAGCAAAGCATGTTATTTGGAGAGTACATAATAAACTAAGACATGTGGTGGATTTTTTAAAAGGCTCCAGAGTAAACAGAGAAATCTCCAGTCTCTCATTCTAAGAAATTAAACTTGATTTTACGAGCTGTTTCCTCCTTCCTCTGAAAATTACAAGAAATGGAGTTTCAGTTTCATCCCCATAGCAAATTGCACTGAGATTCACTTCTATGAATCTTCATTATGGTGTGGGTTCCAGCTGGATGAGAGGTTTGTATTGTCGATGCCGTTTTTTAATTCAAGAAGGTAGCCATTTTATAGCCATTCTACATTGTGTGTGTGTGTGTGTGTGTGTGTGTGTGTGTGTGTGTGTGTGTGCTGAAGACTTGTTTTGCTGCCTGTGATCTCGGAGTGTGGAGTCGTGAGCCCAAACCTGTCAGCCAAAGCCAGTGGACAGGGCTGTTGGGAATTGTAGTCCAAAAACCATATGGACAGCAGCAGCTTGGGGAAGGCAGATGGAGAGGCTTTCAGGGACGTTGTGGGGAGTGACTTGCAGGGAATGTCATTTTGCCACCAAATCCTAATCAAGCTCAGTGGGGTGTCTATAACCCATCCTCTGCCACTCAAGTCAAGGGAAGCAGCTTCAAGAATTCCTCCCAATTCTCAAGCCCTGTATCCTTGCCTGTTATTCCCTTTATTTTATAGCCAATGTGGTACCCTCCAGACCACCACTCCCACTGACTCCAGCTAGCCTGGCGATCGTTAACAATGGGGCTCTAGCTCCAGATTTAAGTCTTTTCATATCAAGCAAGAGAAACATGGACAGGTCATTTTCGAGCTCATGATATGAAGCTCTTTTTAAAAATTATTCCCAGCAATGGAAATGAGAACTGCCCATTAATAGAGGAATTGAATCTTTTGATGTAGCACAATGAGTCTTATGAATGTACACACTTCTTGTTGTTTGTTTCTGTATATTATGTTGGAAACTGCCCAGAGTGGCTGGGGAAACCCAGACAGGTGGGGCACAAAATAATAATAATAATAATAATAATAATAATAATAATCACCATCATCATGAATTTGAGTTTCTCAGAGCTTTGCATTTTTCCAATCTCAAATTTCATATCAGCTTGCTTTAAAAAGTCAGTACTTTAACACCAGAAATCATCAGTACTTTAGTGCCAATTTCTCCATTTTTCCATATAATGTTGCCTTATATACGCTTTATTTCGAATGAGCAATTTGCCCTACAGAAAACCACCTAGAGGTGAAACAAAGTGGAGAGCAGGAGGAAAGAATGCAGAATAATGGGCTGGAAGCTCTCAGGAGGGCAGCATTTTGTTCTCAGGTGCCACTTAACCTGGCCTCATGCACCCTCCCCTGGTTGCTGTCAGGCTCCAGCAACAGCCCAGGGTCCAAAGCTGCTGCTTTTCTTCTACAGCAATTCATGGAATGAGACCCAAGACACTGTCTTCTGGTCTGCTAGCATGAAAAGTAAAATTAAGACCTCAGTAATTTCCGCTTAGCCCACTTATTAAGAAGCCGGAATGCTGCTCCATATATCCTGTGATACACGGAAGTCTCTCTTTTTTTAAATGGCTTGCACTGGTATATTTCTAATATTGTACAGAGGCTTTTAAAGGGTCAGAAATCACAGGCATTGGCTTTTAAGTGTACTGCCGGCTCATGGATACTCTTTCTGTTGCCATGGAGACATCAAACAAGGAGCATACAAGTACGTATTAATGGTGTATTACTATTCAAGAAGCGGGAGTCACATAAGGCTCTCTCAGTGCTCTCTCTTTCCTTCTCTCTCTCTCTCTCTCTCTCTCATTATGATGGCAATTCAGAAATTAAGCAACAAGGGACAGCATTGTTGAGAAATGATTCAGCACAGATTTCCTGTCATTCCAATCCCACAATATCAGATTTATATTTTTAGAGTTAGGCATACTAATTCAAAAATAAGTATTGCTATGGTTTAAATGTCTGCAAAGATCACTGTGAGCAAACAAAGAGCAACAGGCATATGAAGAGGGCCTTGAAACCAAACAATTTCTTTATTTACAACGTTTTTATACAGCCCATAATCAAATGGTTCTCAGCATGGCTCACAAATAATGGTTAAAACCAAGGAGGAGGAGGAGGAGGAGGAAGCACCAAAGGGAGGTCATTCAGATTTCTGGGCATTGAGTTACAGGAGGATCTGTCCAGGAGTGTCAACATAGGGGGGATTGCGAAGAAGGCACAGCACAGACTGTATTTTTTGCGAATTCTGAGGAAAAACCATCTTCCGCAAAAGCTGCCGCTTGCCTTCTATCACTGTGCCATTGAGAGCGTGCTCCCTTACGGCTTACGTGTGTTGTACGGAAGCTGCATTTCTTGGGACAGGATTCTGTTGCGAAGAATTATCAAAACAGCAGAGAGTATTATTGGCTGTTCACTCTCTACCTTAGAATGCATCTATACCATCAGGTGCCACAGAAAGGCGTTAGATATATCAAGACCCATCGCACCCAGGTCACCGTTTCTTTGAGCTTCTGCCATCAGGACAGAGATACAGAACAATGAAGGCGAGAACGAGCCGTCTCAAGAACAGTTTCTTTCCTAGAGCAATTTTGGCCTTAAATGGAAACTCTGGACTCTGAAGTCATCTTATTTTATTTGTTATATTGTCCTGTATTGTACTGTGTTTATTAGTATTTTTAAATTATGTGGAGTGCCTTATTTGAATAATAATAATAATAATAATAATAATAATAATAATATTTATTATTTGTACCCCGCCCATCTGGCTGGATTTCCCCAGCCACTCTGGGCGGCTTCCAACAAAAATCAGATACAAAAATATTACACATTAAAAACTTCCCTGAAAAGGGCTGCCTTCAGGTATTTTCTGAATGTCAGGTAGTTATTTATCTCCTTGACCTGTGATGGGAGGGCGTTCCACAGGGCGGGCGCCACTACCGAGAAGGCCCTCTGCCTGGTTCCCTGTAGCTTTGCTTCTCGCAGTGAGGGAACCGCCAGAAGGCCCTCGGCACTGGATCTCAGTGTCCGGGCTGAATGATGGGGGTGGAGACGCTCCTTCAGGTATACAGGACCGAGGCCGTTTAGGGCTTTAAAGGTCAGCACCAACACTTTGAATTGTGCTCGGAAACGTACTGGGAGCCAATGCAGATCTCTCAGGACCGGTGTTATGTGGTCCCGGCGGCCCCTCCCAGTCACCAGTCTAGCTGATATAGCGACCAATGAATTTTGTTGTTCCCACAAGGGGACAATGACAATAAAGATTTATTCTATTCTATTCTATTCTATTATTTGACTGCCCTCTGCAAGAGTACAGATTCAGTCGCTGCTCTGGCCATTTGGCAATAACACTTTGCCACCTGCTGTCGTCTCCACTGCCCTTCTTCAGTGCTACAACGTGGCTGCCCAGAAGGTGCTGCACCCTATGATCTGACATGCAGCCGCATCAGTTTGTCAAGCAATGCCAGTGGGGCTTCAACTGTCTCCCCAGCCCCACAAGCACCAGTCACCGAGTGCCTATCAGTCTGGAAGCAATTAAAAGGCAGGGTCAAAATCGAAGCATAATCAATGCTTTGTGCAAGCAAGAGATTCCCATGAATGCCCGCAGAGGGCATCTGAAGCTCCTTTGGAGATTTTGGGCCAGTCACTCTCTCCCAGCCTCAGGTAAACAAATGGTCAATTTGTAACTAAACGCATGAGACTATAGGCTGGATTTCCCTTTTAAAAGCAATGCAGCAGGAGCAGACTGCGTCCTTAAGGCCTATTCATGTGTTCAGAGCAAAAAGAATGGCGAGAGGATGGTGCATCCATGAAAGTGTCAGTCCATTTGTGTTGATCCTAATAAACCAAGAGATTTTCACTCAGATGTGCATCTGAATGCACATTTAATTTAGCTTATGATTCACAATCCAACCATTGATACTGACATGTGTGGATCCCCACGACTGCAGTCGCTATTTCTACTGGGATTAAGGGAACAGGAAACAGAGTCAGCTACATCCATTGACACAAAGCAATAAAACACAATATATCATATTATAACAAGATGTAACAACAATCTACCCAAACTGAAATTATACACATTATTTGCTGGCTGTAACATTCATTAAGTTTAAAACGAAGAAGCTGTCTGGCTTATATAAGGTCACAATGTTATCTGTGTTGCCTGCTAACAGCCAGTTCATTTTCCAAAAAAGGAGCCAACACCTTCATATTTACCTTATTCCAAGGTGGCTTTGTGAAATGAAATCTTAATCATATTTCCAGTATTACATCTCCCCAAAGAAATAATAAAAGACTATATGTACTAAAATGTCAACACTCATACCACTGAGGCAAATAGTGCTAGAACAAAGCACCAACTGAATTTAGGAAATTCATTTTCTGCCTTCTTCCAGCCTCTAACGGGGTTTTGCAGACTCGCTTCCAGCGTAGTGGCACTTCTGCACAGCTTCCCAAGGACTGTGGTTCTGTGTGTCAGCTTCTCCTCCTTCTCCTCTCCATGCTCATAAAGCCCATGGCTATTTTCAAAACTGAACATACCTTGCAAAGATTTCAGAAGCAAAATGTGTGTTATTTCAAGTTAAACATTTTTTTAAAAAAAAAAAAGTTTAATTAGCAGCTGTATATGTAACTTGGATAGTGATATATCTGATCTATTAGCCATGGATATAAATACTTCTCTTTCGTTCAGATGAACTTGATCCATGTGGCCTGAACTGGTGGTATCTGACTAGCAAGCTGGTCTTGGGGTGGTGATGGCAGGTCCCTTGAGAACAGTGCCAACCCCCTTGGGGGTGCTCCAGCTGTGAAAAAGGAGATCCTTAGGAAAAGGCCTGTGCATAAAGCTGCCAATATTGTATTTTTTATTTTATTTTTAATATTTTATTTTCAATTTTTCTAATAACAACATTTTTTCTTAACATATCATTTCCAAGTTTACATTGATTGACTCCCCCCCACCCCCGGTTTCCATTTCCCCCCTTTTATTTTCCTTGCATCTAATTATACATTTCCATTTCCAACACAGGTTAGATGAATTTTTATACATCTTAGCAAGTTTTACCGGCATTAAATACCATCTCTACATCATTTTCATATAATTTTCTTTTAGTGAACTGCATGCCGTAAATTTTAAATTCTCTTTCCATGCTTTCCCCATTTTATACAAATGGTAGGTTACTTACCCTATACCTTGAAGCCCAGTGTAGCATTTACAGCCTTAACCTTCATCTTTCGTCTCTCATTCCAACAGTACAGCAAGGAATCAAATAATTGTGGGTGCCATCTCTAGGGACATCATTTTCATATAATTTTCTTTTAGTGAACTGCATGCCGTAAATTTTAAATTCTCTTTCCACAGCTTTCCCCATGATTCAAATGGTAGGTTACACCCTATACCTTGTGCCCAGTGTAGCATTTACAGCCTTAACCTTCATCTTTCGTCTCTCATTCCAACAGTACAGCAAGGAATCACAGAATTGTGGGTGTTGGAAGGGACCCCAAGGGCCATTTAGTCCAACCCCTGCAATGCAGGAATCCCGCCCACAGCCATCTGTGCCTGGGCTCAAACCACCAACCTGCTGTTTAGCAGACAGATCCACTGCCCCATTGTGCCCCAGGGAGCACCCACAGAGAGCCTGTGGAGAAAGATGATAGAAAGAATCTCTCTCTCATAATACTATATAATTCAAAGTCAAGCAATGCTGGAGGATTCAAAACAGAAAAAAGGATGTAATTATCCACACAAATTCACACAAATTGTTCACACGTATTTTCCCCTGTATAAGACTAGATTCCCCCCCCTTATGTAAAATTATGTAAAAAATTAGAGGGCGTCTTATGCGTGGATAGTGCTGAGGCCATTTTCTTAAATCTGAGTCCCCCAAAATAGTCTTATATATGGGGGCAACGTATAGACAGAAAAATATGGTATATTTTATGTAATTTACTTCCACAGGATGTAGATCTCTGCTGCTCATAACAAATTTAGGTTCATTAATTTCAAGCTTCCTCCGTGAGCAAATGGGGCAAAATATTTCCTGAATTCTGTTGTCTCATCTCTACTATTTAGCAGAATATTCTAAAGCTTTGAAGCCAAGATGTGCAGTTTAAGAACCTTGATTCAAGCACGCAAATGCAGTTGTACATACTATTTATCTCTCAGAAGTTCAGCTTTTGTTGGAGAATAAGAAACACAATTGTAAAAACAGGACTGTATGCCAAGAAAATATGAATTCAGCAACCTTTGTAATATTATGTAAGTTCAAGGCAAATTGCATCATTCTTATTTTGTGTAGTGTATTCTGAGAGGGTTTTTTTAGCCCCGAGGAATGAGGTGGAATTTCCCTAACATTCAGTCATCTCTCTGAGTTCTATTCAGATCTCTCTGAGTTCTGAGATTTCCCAAGGAACCTTCCGACTCTCTTTCTTTACAGGGATGAGCGTGAGAAACATTCATTTTTAAAAGAGAAAAGATAGAAACCTTGATATTCCCAGCAAGCTGAACAGTGCACTCAATAACTTGTTCCGTGTTGGTATCTGCAGGTGTAGCCTACACAGCGCCCTCATGATCTCCTCCTTTAAGCCTTTGGGTGCAGCCCATCGTCACCCTCCCTAGATGACATGGGCAACTGCATTTGATTGCGTTCGAATCATCAGTATCCTTGCTCTCCCCACCCCTAAGGTTATTTTAATTGCAAGCTCGATCCTGACAGAAGGAACTTTTCTTGCTTGCATATGTTACCTTGTACAGTGCCATGCACATGGATAGATAAATAATAAGCAATACCGTACAAAGTAAGGTTTTTTAACTTTTCTCCCTGCCTGAGCTACTGCATGAAGCAAATTGTTACCTTGAGAGCTACATGTGGGTTTTTGAATTTCACTCAAGGGTCACATGGATAGATCCCTTAATTTGGACATTGAATAATAAGCAATACCGTACAAATTGGAGGGTACTTTTTGTGGCAGCTCCCTGAGCCTGAGCTACTGTTGAAGCAAATTGGGAGCAAAGCCATGAGAGCTGGGTGATGGGGTTTTTGAATTTCACTCAAGGGTCCCTTTATTTCCTCCCTTAATTTGGACATTGATTACAACCTAAATCATTGCCCAGAAAATTATAATTAAGTGACTAAGGGCTGTGTGAATGTGTAAAATGTGAAGAATTTAAAAATGACCCAAGATAAGACTCTGGCAGTTTATGCAGGTCCCAAACTTTTTAATAGTTTCCAACTACTGCCCCATGCAGGGACGTCACGTCATCACAAGATACTGAATAGGGACGCTTGCAAAAGTGGGGGGGGGGGGAAGAGGAGCCTGTGTGGATCTTCACCCTTAGGGTTGGCCCATAAGATAAGGTTACCAGGTATTTTTCAAGGAATCTGGGGACACTTGATTTAATTAATTAATTAATTAATTAATTACTACACATTCAGGACATTGATGCTGCGGCGATGGCTTCCTCCGAGGCTTCTGTCTCCTTTCTCCATGAGCCTGGGCAGCCCCTGAGTTGCTGGTTCTTTGGTGGTGGTGGTGGGGAAGTGGTGTGCGGTGGGTCAGGCATGGAAGGCGGAGAAGGAGGGCCAAGAGCGGCGGCAGCGGTGAGGCTCGGGCAGTGCGATGCCTCCCTTCCCATCGGAGCAGCCCCAATCCCATTCCTACTTGCGTGCAAGCGGGAGGGGGCGGGGATCCCTCAGCTGGGAAGGGAGGCTTCCCGTTGCCTAACTGAGAGATCCCTGCCCCCTCCTGCTTGCACGCAAGCTCTGATAGGCAGCATGAAGCCTCCCTTCACAGCTTAGTTGCTGGGGTCAGGGAAGGTGGAGGCAGCCCGGAAGCTGCATCTTAGAGCCCCTGCACCACCATCATATGGGGACTTCTGAGCAGCTCCTGAAGCCAGCCAGAGCCAACTGCTCCAGGCTGCTGAGACTGCCGCTGCTGCGTTTCCCGGGGACATTAGATGAAATCCGGGGACATTCCGGGGATGGAATTTGTCTGGGGACTTATTTGCAAATCCGGGGACTGTTCCCAGGAAACGGGGACGTCTGGTAACCCTACCATAAGACCCTCCTCCAAGGCTGCCATAAAGAGCTTTCAAACAGGGCCTGGTGCTTTGAGCACCTGTGTTTGTGCACATATTCATGGAGCATGTGGGAAATGCCAGGTGCTTAGAGTACCCACACATTGCACCCCTTTCAGGGTGAAAGAGTAGGCACCTGAATGCCCCCAAGATACCAGCTTTTATTAATTTCCTATCAGCTATAAACTTGTAACAGTTTAAAATGACATTTGGCAAAATAAATAAGAAAGAAAATGTTGCCACCCAAATGAACTGTGAAAACAGCATGCAAATTGAAATGTAGCCTTTTGCATAGCACAGTGTGCTTCAATGGTGGAATTATAGGCCCAGACTATTAGATTCCCTGTAATGTGCTGCACAGCTTTTCCTTCTTCAGAATGCCCATGACTGGCCGGCCAGGTTTTGGGTTTGCAGGAGGCCAGGGAATAAGGTATTAGCATACCCATCTCAGATTTATAGCCAGGAATATGGCAGGAGCAGGACTGAAACTGCTTTAAATTGGCATCCCATATTTCTGTATAACCATTAAAATATTTCTAATATCCAGAAAATGAATAATTAGATATTGGGAGTTCTAAATCTTCCACATTTTCCTATTAAATTTATCTCGCAGTTAACAATTATTAATGTGAGCACTTGTTCTTTATTTTTCCTTGCCATCTCTGCATTATATCCACAGTTACTAAGAGGAATAAGCTCAGCCCCTGTACTAAACAAAGCTACTATTTATGCTTAGGTCTTGTGAAATGCGTGCATAATTTTCCAATTTACTGTACTTGAAATGCATTTAATTCATAAGATGTATTGCTCTAGTCAATGTCTGCAAAACAATTTCCTGAAGCTTTTAAATATTCCTAAATAAAAGAACGTGGAAAGAAATTTTCCTAATGAATACCTAAAGTACAGAAGGCTTTCTCCCTTTTTTAAAACTTTCACATTTTACCCATAATTAGCATGGGGTAAAACAGATAGGTAGAGCAACTCATTACCAAAGAAAAAGACCCCCCCCCCGAACAGTCTTGACCACACCTAGTAGGTACATCCAGAAGAGAATAATTTATGGCGGACTGCTGGCCAGGGGACTACATCTCAATATAATCAACATAATCTGCATAACATTTGCATTGACATGATGAAACACCAGCACAGCTGGGGACCATGTCACACCTGTTTAGGGAAGTTTTTAATGACTGATGTATTTTTAATCTTTTGCTGGAAGCCACCCAGAGTGGCTGGGGAAACCCAGCCAGATGGGTGGGGTATGGGTATAAGTAATAAATTACTACTACTACTACTACTACTACTACTACTACTACTACTACTTCCATTCTGTGGGCAGTTTCTAGCGTGGGATTTGAACTGGCAGCGCTTGGCTTCTTTCAGAGTCTCAAGTTACAAAGGAGATCTCAGCTGACACTTTTCACAGCACAGCAGTGATTTGGGACTCAGCACTGCCAAAGATCAACATGACTTGCACTCTCTGTTAAACGAGGATTTAGCAGAAGATTAGGAGAGCATGTTTAGTTTGGGCTGCTCACTGGAATTGTTACAATGGCTCTGAAGCTCCATGTCAGCTTGGAAGGTTTGGTGCAGCCAGACCAGCATCCCTATCCCCATAAAAAACCAAAATGGATGACACCTTAAGAGAGAGAGATTTATGTCTTTACTTTGGCCTCAACAGTTGGGGTCCAGATGAGAGTTGGATGTCATCTGAGACAAAGCAGGTAATCGGTTCTGTAGCTATAGTCGGATGTGAAGCTACTGGATATGTCTACATGACAAAGCGGTGAGCCTTATGCTCACTTAAATTTTTATGTATGCTAACTAAACTCTTAATTTGGGGCTTTTAGCATTATGTTATAGTATTACTATACTTTTTATTATATACCATTATTTTGCTACTGTATTTAGAATTGTTTATGTAAACTGCTTTGAGAATATTTCTGGAAAATGTGAGATATAAATAAACAAACTTTGACTTTGGGTTAGAGATTTTGACTGTGTTTGCATGTAGAAATATAGTACTGTTAATCAGGCATGGCTGGATGCTGTTACTAAGGAGATGTATTCCTGAGTCAATGACTTGGGTGGAATCTACACAAATATTAAAAATGCTGTGAAAATGCTTTTAAAAAAAAGTTTTGAAAAACACATTGAATTTGTCATAACTCACTGTCGCCATCTATTGTCACATTTGTATATTGCATTTTACAACACCTTTAAAATGTTTTATTTGCAGCTGTATAGCTGAGTCCTTAATGTGGGTGCAAATAACTGACATTATTGTTAAGTGACTTAATGCTACTGTCATAGGACTGGTGGCTTAGTCTCAATGTTAACTTAGGGGTCCCCTCTCAGCCGTTGATATGTCTCTGTAAGATGAAATTCAGTAGAAAAAGAGATGGTTCAATGGTCAAAGTCGTCTTAGGGTAGATCTAAACCATACATTTTAAGCACATGACTTCCCCAAAGAATTTTGAGGATCCTGTTGTTTCCCCTTGCAGAGTTACAGTTCTCAGCCAAATATGCTTTGGATCCAAATTACGTTCCTGGCTCTAGCCCAATCTATTTATTTGCATGAACAAAAAGTTCAGCTCACCGATTGCCACAGATTGCCACTAGCTTGAAATGCTGCCTTGGCTGGAGGTGTTGTCCCATTAATAACACCAGGTCTGGGACCAGTCTTGCTTCAGACTCAGCGGAGAGAGAGAGAGAGAGAGACCTAGTGGTTGATTGAGATAACAAGCTGAAAAACGACCCAAGCTGATAAAATGCATCTGGGCAGCAAGTGAAAATACTGGATCCAGGAACACAAGCTATATACCTGCTCTTTCCCAGGGAGTTGAACCTCAATAGGCTGAACATCTGATTCCTGGATGCAGCCACCTATCCACAGTACCTCCATCTTGTCAAGATCCAATTTCATTTTTTTGGTCCATTAATAAAGTTAAGGAATGCATGGGTAGCTGGAGGGAGCTGTCCCTGCAGCACCAGAGCTTAGAAAGTGAAAGTCAAGCTTTGTCGTCTCTTCCCAGCCCAGTTCAAGAGAACATTGGCAAAACTGGTCAGGGACCATTGCTCTCTTACACTGACTATTGATATCACCATCAACCGCAGAAGGGGAAGGGAGTCAATTTCTGTTATCCCACCTTCTGTATTGTTTCAGCATGAGTAATTTTATTTCATGCCTTTTGCAAAACACTCTGAGGGCTTTGTGGGTGAGGAGTGTCTTCTAAATATCTTTGTAAATAAATGGAATATATGTCACCCAAACTCCATCCCACCCCCCTAAAATTTCTTCACAAGCCTCACTTGGTGTGTTTTCATCAATCTCCCTCTGTAAATATTTGAAATATTTGAAAACCAAGTTGGCCAAATAGCCTGTGTGCCCCTACTTCATAATAATTATTGCAACTGTATAACACTTTCAAATGTTCCATGCATTCACATGCATTATATGGTTGTATTATAACATTGCAACCTTGTAATGTTAGCTATGGTTTTTTTCCCCTTCCAGGTGGTGGGTAGGGATGGCTGACAGAGTCTGTGTTGCTGAATGCCGCCCAGTGAGCATATTACGGAGTCCAGAATTGCAGTGGGCACTTGGTGCTTCATAGCTTACCCTCTTTGCCACTATGCGGCACCAGCTCTCATTAGCATTTTTATATGAAGGTAATATATGGCTTTTGTGGAATGTGCTGTTATGCATTCAGATTGCTGTCATTTTGTTTTCTGTGAACAGCTTGGAGCACAGTCTATTTATGAAAAAATGTGGCATGTAAATAAACTGACCATCCTTGTGACTAAAAGAAGGTCTGAGCAAATTTAGGTGATCCCTCTGTCTTCCTGCAGTTTTCCCTGAAGTAGTCGTCGCTACTCTGGAAAAAAATCTGCAAGGTGCCAGAGCCGTGTTATGGGTTGGTTTACACATGCATGTTCATTATAATGTGACAGCTTGCATGTGTGAATGAGCCATCACAGATCTATAGGCAGCACTTTCATATTGCTTTCATATTACCTCCATTGTAATTATCTTCCACTGGAGTCAATTCTCACTCTCCTACCAGCCATCAAATGTTGGAAAATCAAGCAGCATGCACATGCATGCCTGAACTAGCCTTACTGCTCGCTGGTGTATTGACACCCCCTCAACATTTTCCCCACACAGACAAGAATGAACACGTTGCTATTTTCCTAATGAAAGAGAAAACAGGTATGTAACAATGGTTTATAAGAGAATCTTGCTTTTACTGCTGTGTTTTGCACAAACAGATGTAAGCACAGCAATTAATTTTGTATCCTGTTATAGTCTTTACAATCCACTGAAGCGTCATGGCTGTTAAAGAATCAGTTAGTTGTAAATTTGAAAGTGGTAAGAGATTTCTTTTGTGTTTTCAAAGCAAATAAATTTTAACCTTTAAAAATTTCTACCTTCTTCTGTACTGTATACTATTATGAATTAGTGATTTCCCATGCCTTCTCCATGGCTGTCATGTCAATGTAGGATGCTAACAATTTAAAATTTGGTATTCTGGTTACAACAGCTATGAGTAAACTGGGGAGAGGACAGAGGTTTGTGTTGCCACAGCAACCTGTGTTGCCAAACAACAGGCTTCAATGTTCTGCAAGGTTATACCTTTTCTGTAGCTGGGAGACCGTGGCTGAGATGTCAGGAGAAACAAAATATTTTGCTAGAACCCTCCATGATACGTTTCTGTTTTTGCCCTTTCTTCCCAGTTACATCTCATGGATGCAATCCTTCTGGGGAAGGGTCTTCACTCTGTGGCAGAGGGGGGCATGCAGAAGGTTCAGTCCCTGAGGCAAGCTCTTGAATGCTCCCATGTGAGACAGGGAAGATGGCCTCCCTTCAAGGGAACATTCTGGCCATGGTATGCAGAGGCTGGAGAGCATGAAGGCCACATGGACACATGTGCAGGACTGTGACTTGGTTGGGCTTCCTGTGTTTCTTCTCAAGGGATGTAAATTTGGGAAGGGAATTGTCAAGGGATAAAACTGCATTAGGCAAGATTGTCTAAAATGCTAGGTCGATCTATGAATTCCAATTCACTTTCCATTTAGCAGTTAATTTCCAAAATAGTCTCCTAACTCTTGACCTTGTTCCAATTATTATAAAACAAATTACAGCTTTTAAAAGTGGGATGTTAAACCTTTGTGTATGAAAAATACAGGGACTTTCACGGTACTCATATTTTCTAGGATGCAAAAAAAAAAAACTTTCATTTGTCAAATTTTTTCATATATAGTTGACTGACTTGAACATGCAGCTAATTACTAAAGTGGAAAGCAGTTGTCGTCCCAAATGGCATATGCAACTCTCATCAACCCAAGTGGAAGGTACTTGTATCCTACCGGGTGCCAGGAGTTGAATTCTCTCCCCCCCCCCTTCCCTCTTGCGTTTCATTTCTCTTTGTCATTTCCTAATTGGCTATTTTTCAAGTGCCAGAAATTATTTCTGAAAGAATTGGAAGAGTCCACATTATTTCCTATTAATCAGTTTATTATACTAATTAGTTTTTTCCTTTATAGCATTCTGCCATTGTAATGCCTCCTGTACCAGCTTAGAAAGGGGCAAATTGGATTAGTCCCACCACAGTTTGCATTGCAATTCTATATGCAGAAATACTGGCTTGCTTCCTCTTATTGCTCCTGCTTGCAAAGGTGAATGGGAACACAAACAAGTACCACCCATTCATAAGGCCTCCTGGATCAGGCCAAAGGGGCATCGAGGTCAGCTTCCTCTTTCCAAGAAGCCAGCCAGATGCCTGTGAGAAGCCCACAAATGGGACCGAAATGCTTAGTAATCAACTTACTTTAAACTGGTAAGGGCACAGTAAGGACACTTTGTGCTGGGAGCAAAAGCCTGAAAAAAACCCCTCCATTTCAGAAGCTAATAAGGTGGTGATAATAAGCCAATTTTCAGCTCTGTCCTAGCAAGGAAGCTCCCTCTCCTCTTCCAGAGAAGACTTGAAAGGGCATAGTAAGCCAGAAACCTGGATTAAACCCCACGTTTGGAGAGCTAAACACACACACAGTACAGACACAGCTAGTGGGGGAATGAGCTCTGAATCAAAAAGGAAGATTTGGCTTTTAGATTTGAAAAGCTAGTATATTGTTCCTCATAGCAAAGATCTAACTAGTTTTTTATTTTGTTTTGACTGGCAGACCAACACGGCTACCTACCTGTAACTAAAAAGGTTTTAGATCAAGCTCAATGGAGGCTTCACTTTAATGTTTGTTTGTTTGTTTGTTTGTTTTTAAAGGAAGGAAGGATGGAAGGAAGGGTTACAGTCAACTCACAGCTTGCATGGGAGTTACGTTCCAGAGATTTCACATAAAGGTGAAATCGTGTATAGTTGGAAAACCCCCCAAAAGCCCCTCCCCGGTTGTGAGCCTCCCACCCTTTCTGAAGCTGGCACACTGAGTGGGCCTCTGCGCCCCCCCCAACTTTGCCTATTGGGCTCTGGGGCTGTGCGACTCTTGTGCTGGCCGTGGGAACTCTAACTAGATCTTGCGGGGCTGTTGGAGATCTGGCAAGAGCCTCCCAGAGCCCAGTAAGCCTGTCTGAGAGCTTAAAAGCTCTTTGTGGTCCCAGTCGCATGAATCTCAGGGTCACCGTGGTAGGGCATATGAAGCGATAAGGACAACAGGGGCACCTTTATTGAAGGGTGTCAGAAGGCTTGGGCAGAGGCATTGGGTCCTGATTCCTGTTTGACTACTTCATCAGGGTCCATCCTAGGTCAAGGATCCCCATTTGACAGCCATGCAGGACACCATGGTGCTGGAGGAGACTCTTGAGAGTCCCATGCTGCAAGAAGATCAAACCTATTCATTCTTAAAGAATTGGCCCCTGATGAGAAGACAGATCTCCCTGAGGCTCCAGACCCTCATGAGAAGACTCCCTAGAAAAGGAAAGATGGAGGGCACAAGGAGAAGGGGACGACAGAGGATGAGATGGTTGGACAGTGTTCTCGAAGCTACTACATGAGTTTGGCCAAACTGCGAGAGGCAGTGAAGGATTGGTGGCGTGCTCTGGTCCATGGGTCATGAAGAGTCGGACATGACTGAACGACTGAACAACAACAACAACAAATGCCATTAAAGTAGTTTAGTTTTCATGGAGGAAAGGGCTATTGATAGCTATCAGCCGTGATGGCTCTGCTCTGGAATCACAAGGGGGGGGGGGCTGTGCTGCTCCCATGGGCAACTGGCTAACCACTCTGAGAACAGGATGGGTGCTGCATTAGATAGGCTGTTCTATTTGTGCTATTTGTTTGTCTAAATAATCCCAACTCCTAACAAGCTAGAAGAGCTTGTGGTCAATATTGGTGGATTATGTTTTACAACTTTTTAAAGGGTTTTCTTTATACCTCTTTTTTTCCCCAAAAGGCCCCCAGAAAAGATTACCAATCACTAAATGGGGGGGGGAGTTTGTCCCCACCCTCAAGTTTACAGTCCAAAAAACATGACACAAAAGGCAAATTGATTGAGAGGGAGGAGGAAATACATAAGAAATGGATTTTGAGTAGGGATTGCAGGAAAGAAAGAGGCAAAACCACAGAGCAATTCTGAGGGTGGTCCTAGGCATAATGAGCCAGCAGATGAGGAAATCTAAAAAAAGGGGGGGGGGGTCGAGTCCGGAAAATGTGAACATAAAGAAAAGAAAGGGTGAATAAAAGGAGACTAGATGGAAACGAAATGGAAATGAGAAGCCTCAGACAAAGCTGCAAATGCCATATTAGAGAGCCTATGAATATCCTCTAAGCCTGTGTCTTCCACACTGGCTTACAGGATATTTCCATACAAGCATCTCTTCCTATGTATGTTTCAGCTGATTTCCTCCAGGAATCCAAATCTGATTCTTACACGAAGCCCAAGCAAGGAAGTTTAATATTGTGAAACGCAGCACAGCACTTAGTGAGGTAGTTAAAGCAGGTGCCTGGGAATTAGAACTCAGACAGTCTGATCTGCCGCGGAGTTATGAGCAGCTCTGCTCCTCTGAAGTGCCAAGGATTTCTGAGAAATGCATTGGGGGGGGGGGGGGATAGGACCTCCACCAAGAGCTGCTTCTGGTGGTGCTTTTCAAAGGGCGGAAAGAGAGGAGATGGAGGCAGACCTATGTGTTTAATTGAACATAGAAAGAGAGGAAGGGTTGAAAGAAAATGGGACATACAGTTGCTTTTCGCCTATAGTTCCCCCCCCCTTCAAAGTGTTTTTATCCATAGCTGGATATCCACACCATAGCTGCTGCAGGAGTATTTTGGACTCTGTGTGTAGGACCAAAATCTGTTTAAACATACAAAACTGCCTCATGGGGTCACAAAGGTCCATGGGGTCACGAAGAGTCGGACACGACTGAACGACTGAACAACAACAATGTTTTATACATGCTGTAAGCCACCCAGAGTGGCTGGGGAAACCCAGCCAGATAGGTGGGGTATAAATAATAAAACATTTATATATTATCAATCTGATTAATTGGATAGATAAAGTGATGCCGCCCCAGGCATTGAACTCTTTAGTTTCATAAGTTATGGCTACTCTTGAGAAAGGGCTTTAGGGATCACCACTGTGTGAAATGTTTGCATGCATCTAAAGAAGTCATGTTAAGCCTTGGTCTTAAAATCGTTGGTACATTTTGAACATTCCTCAGCACACCAGGAAAGGAGTGTGCCTTGTTTACTAGCATGAGAACTGCACAGCCCACACTCCTCCTCCTTCTGGTGTATCAATCTGACAATCTTTCTGCCTCAGTTTGGAAGGAAAGGGAAAACATTTGCAATAGAAAGCACTTAAAATGATCATTTGAGATTTGAAACATTTCCGCAAGAATAATATTTGGCAAATGCTGTGATTTTGTCACAAAATGATGTGTTTTCTTTTTTCCGTCTTCTGAGAAAGGAATGCATAAAATATTGGCCCTGTCATTGCTTTTTCATTTCCTCCTTTTTGTGTGTGTATATGTGTGTGCATGTATGTGTTGCTTCATTTTTCTGTTAATATCAAAAGCACACTTTGCATGCTACAAAGGAAACGCACACACATGCAAATAAAAGGATGCAAAATTATTACACACACACACACTGTTGGTAAGACGAAGGCCAATTACATGACAGAGTAACACAGAGTATTGGGCTGGTGGAGACATTGGTGCTGCATGGGAAGGAAGAAATGGCCGCTTAACTCGGTCCAAGGGTGGGTGGCACTTGTGACCAGGCATGGCGGCTCCTTCCCCCCCCCCCAGCGAGCCACGCCATGCCTTTTTGGCCATTGCCCCCTTTCCCTGGCCGCTGCAGGGCTCACTGGGTTCCTGCCTTCTAGGCTACCAGCCCCCTGACACTGTGCACGTTGAGTATGTGTCATGTCAGTGGCTCCATCAAACCTTCTGAAATGATCTAGGATCACATAAGGGATTGCCAGGGCCGACCCAAGACATTTCGGCACACGAGGCCAACCATAAAATGGCACCTACCCACCCCACTCTGTGAGTGGTGATCTGTATCAGGAACGAGGAGGCAATAAAGATCTACATCGAGGAGGCAATAAAGATCTACATCGGGATCTGCTGCCCCAGTGGATCCTGCTGTACCTCACCTTGCCTCATGGCACAATCGCCCTGGAGATTGCAATCCTTGGAAACTTTGGGAGGTAGGGTGAAATAGAAATGTAATAAATATGGTTTGGGTGACCTTGAGTGGTGAGCATCATCAGAGCCCTGGTGAACTTGTTTGCTTGTTTGTTTCTTAGATTTACTAGATTTATATACCACCAGTGCTGGATTTACGTATAAGCTAAACAAACCATAGCTTAGGGCCCCACTCTGTTGCCCCCCCAATATACTTCTTCTTAATAGTATTTCACTATTAATATATTTCTTTTTAATTGTATTCCAGTTCAACAGTTACTTTGATAAAATACATATGGCAAGGTTCTCACTTGTTGCTCATGAGTAACCAAGCTGACACCGTCGTTCCTTTTTTAAGTTCTTTATTCTGCAGTTATTTACAGTGCAGAGCATAAGGTTCACGTCTGTCTCCTCCTCAGTCAGAGTCCGGGAATGACCCCTGCCGGTTCTTTGACCAGCATAAAAGCCGTGGTATGTGGAACCCCCGCCTACCACCCCTGCGCCGACCCCCTCTGCGCAAGTGGGGCGACGGAAGAGGTGCGCCTTCCCCTGCCCTAGCTTGGTGCAATGGCTCTTCTACCTTGCCAGAGCCCTGATTCCCACTCCCACAATCAGCTTCCCCCTCCCCACTAGAGGGATTGCTGCTTCCCCCACTGGATGACGAGGAATTGCTCAACATATGAGGCGTGGGCTCGCGATACTGAGAAAGCCCTAACACCTCTCCACTCTGGGACGAGGGCAGTTCCCTGACACATATTTTGTTATGTGCAGGTGGCTTTAGATACCCATTAGGTCCATAAATTGCGTGTGAAGACCCCCCAAACCACCCCCAAATGAAGACACAATAGACACAGATTTTAGTTTAAGGTTTTTGGCATTAAGTTTTGGCCACAACTTTATTGATTACAGCATGTGAGTGGTTGCTTAGGCATTGGTTCCAGACTGACACTAGTGGGCACCACCATATGTCAGTAAGGGAAAGCATCCTGGGGCAGTGAGGACTCCTTCGATCTCACAGCTCACCCCAGGGGCTCCCAGGGGTTCTGGCGTGGCCCTAGCCCCTTGACAGGGTTCAGACAAAAGCAAGGCGAGCCCCTGGATTCCTTTAACGGAATTCTCGAGCAGCAGCGATGGAGGGGCAGGCACAGCCAACCACTTCCTCTCCACAAAACATTGAACCAAATGCCTAACCACCAACCTTACAAAGATGTGAGGATTTGCTACACGGCAAACCAAGTGGCACCAGCCAATCAGCCAAATGGCAAAATTCCTACCGGGCCCCTGCTCCAAAACAGACGACCCCTAGACAGGCATAGCAAGGCCATAAGAACAACCCTAAATATAGGGAGAGGGCGATCCCCTGCAGGTGATCCGCTGCACGACACAAGACGACACGTGAAAACCAAGTGGCACCAGACCATCAGCCAAATGGCAAAATTCCTACCGGGCCCCTGCTCCAAAACAGACGACCCCTAGACAGCCATAGCAAGGCCATAAGAACAACCCTAAATATAGGAAGAGGAGGGCAGGTGATCCGCTGCACGACACAAGAAAGTGAAACTCTCCAGTGACGTGCAGCAGCTTAAGTAGCCCCTCTGCAGCCAATAGCCAACCCAACTGACCAAATTTCTACCCCAGCAACAGAGGGGCAACCAATGGGGTGTTGTGGCCGTTCAAATGGTCCCGCCCCACAACAGGGAGGCAGTTTCTGGTGACCTTATCGCAACACGTGCCCTCCAGGATGGAGGACCCAACTTACCATATAGCATATATTCAACACAAAAAACAGCGACAATTTGTGGTTGACAAAGGATACCAGGCCATAAAAAGCGCCCCATTCCCTTCAGTAGCTGAGGGCCTCATCAGAACTAAATCTGGCCCTGTATCCTGCCCCTCATCATGAGATCGCAGGGAGGCTCACAGAATAAAATACTGTACAGGATAAGAACAAGTAAACAACTGAAACAAAACAGCAAAACAATAACTCCCACCCCTTGTGGTAACTTATTACTGTATAAGTCACAATGAGTTAAGGAAAATTTTTCTAACTGCTCAGCCCTGTGGATGCCTGACTGTAAAAAACAATTCTTCATAAAAAGAATTTTTTTAAATTGGTAAAAACAATTAAAAACAGCATTTAAAACATTAAAAAATCACTGATAAACTAAAAACAGATTAAAATATAAATCAACATTTTACATATCTGGATAACATTTTCTCCCAGGAAAATGAGTCTTGCTTGACCATAAATCTTCAGGCTTCAGGTTTTGGTGCTATCAGGTGTTTTATACAGGTTTGGTTTTAAAAATTGAGGGTAGTCATCCAACATGACAGTTGCAAGTAAAGATAGTATAGTAAAATGGAGTATTTCTACTATAAGTTGTGGATTAGGCTGTTGAGATCTGTAATTTAAAGCACAACCTATGACTATGATTTGGCATTCAGTGTCAAATGGTATATCTCCGCTAAATCCCAAATATTTTGGTTAAAATCAGTTGTGAATTGTGAGTTATGGGAGAGCATTATTATGGTTTGGGACTGCATGGGGGTTGAGTCTTCATAGGCTCCCACAGCTTCATTCTCCCCTTCCGATTGCACAGAGATCGTTCCCATAGTTACCATAGTTACATCATTGCGTGTACGCACACACTCAGGCATGCTGTGAAAAGCAGCACAATTTAATAAACACACACCACTGTACACCATGCATTGTAGCTATTTCCCCCAAAACAGAAGACTCTATTAATTTTAGATATAATTAAGACTGCTTGCCTTCCACAATTAACATTTCTACATCCTATTATGAACTGAGCTACAGCATGCCTCTTCCTGCTTCCCTTTCTCATTTTGGAATTCTCAATTGTACTTTTCCTTTTGTAATTGCAAACTCTATAGTTGTGGTTTTATGGATGTTCTCATAGTTCCAGTTTTTCATAATTTCCCTTTGCCTTTTAAGAATAGTCAAAGAGAACTAGGACAGTTTCCTCAAGAAATCCGCTGCACCTAGTTTGATACAGAGCAGAACCAACATAATTTGTGACAACACAAAGCAAAGTCCAGTCCACCGCACTTGTATTCTGGCCTGGCAGGATCAGTGCTAAAGAGCTCAATGTTTTGTTTGCAGTCCCAAGCAGACAGCAATAGTAGGATCATTAATACCTTCTTGGGTATTAGTTATACACAGCTGCTGTATCTGGCTTCGTGGGTCACAAATTGTATAAGATATCTTCGGCAGGGAGAGTTATGGGCAGGTAATACGCTGTATTTAAATGAGAATGCAGGTTCTGTTTTCTTAATGTGCTTGGAAAATTGAGGGTTTCTCAGGGCAGGAGTAGGGATGCTTGGGGAATTAAGTATGTGGTTTCAGTGTTTTTGTATATTGTTCAGTTTCAAAAAAAGGGGGGGGGGAGATCCCAGGCAGTGCCAGGCAGTCCTAACTACTCCACAATAATCAGATCTGTGCCTTCCTGACTGGAAGTTAGTTACCCCCTGGATTTCTCACTGTGAATGTTCTAACATAGACACTGCTTAGAAATGCTAATGATTAAATGAGAATGCAGTGATTAAATGAGAATACAAATGACATAAAGCAAGCAAGCAAGCAAACAAATAATTAAACAAATAAATAAACAAACATAGATTTGGGAGGTGGAATTAATAAGTGGTAAAATTTTGATTATTTGGAATTTGAAGGCAGAAATAAAAGCTGTAGAGGAATTCCTGGGCTAGCCTGTGTAAAACAACCTAGTTAAGTTAGTGCCATTAAGAAATAATACAGGGCCATTGAGAGCCATTGGAAATGCAAGATGACTTTCCTTCCCTACTGCCCTGAGATGTGAACCGAGACTGGGAATTTGGAACGTTCCCAGGGTAACAGGGTGTGAGGTGACAGGAAAAGAGTCCTGAGCAAGGGTTTCTGGGAAGAAGGAGGAGGAGGAAGAAGTAAAACTGGGATCCATCTTGGGCAGGTTGGCTGGGAGATATGCCTTGGACCCCAGGGCTGCACTGTTGTGGGGTACAAGCCCCTCGTGAAAGGACTCCCTCCATGCAGACTGAAGGTGTAAATAGGTGAATCTATATATATATAAATGTTCCCATTGCGTGCACATCCGGCCGCACCTTGCTCCGTAACCGCTGGACCAAATCACATCAAATTTAGGACAAAGCGTAACATGACCATGGGGGAAGGATCTAGCATAATAAAAAATTTAAAAAACCACACCTGTCATGCCTAAAATATAGAATAAAGGCCAAAAAAATGGCGCACCTATTATACCTCACCAGCAAAAGGAATGAAGACTCCAACAGCATCCAATAGAAAGGCGGATTGCCTGCTGACGTCATCAGACCTGGCCAGAGCAACAATGCCTTTGCCCTCACCTAAAATGGCCGCCGCAGCTTCGCATGTGCCGAGAAAAAAAAACACGGAGCAGGAGGCATGCCTGAGAGGTCGCACTGAGTAAGACCAGCTCTGAGGGGATTGTGTCGCTGGGGTGCGTGATTTTGGGACTGGGTAATTTTGGGACTGGGGTAGGGGAGAATGCTCTTTAAGGCTCCAGTGCCCTAACCTAAAATGGCTGCCGCAGCTTCGCATATAAAATGCATCTCTGGTTTATTTGTGGGGCGAGAAAAAAAAACACGGAGCAGGAGGCATGCCTGAGAGGTCGCACTGAGTAAGACCAGCTCTGAGGGGATTGTGTCGCTGGGGTGCGTGATTTTGGGACTGGGTAATTTTGGGACTGGGGTAGGGGAGAATGCTCTTTAAGGTCGTCAGTGCCCTCACCTAAAATGGCCGCTGCAGCTTCGCATGCGCCAAAAAAAAAGACACGGAGCAGGAGGCATGCCTGAGAGGTCGCACTGAGTAAGACCAGCTCTGAGGGGATTGTGTCGCTGGGGTGCGTGATTTTGGGACTGGGTAATTTTGGGACTGGGGTAGGGGAGAATGCTCTTTAAGGCTCCAGTGCCCTAACCTAAAATGGCCGCCGCAGCTTCGCATGTAAAATGCATCTCTGGGTTATTTGTGGGGCATAGGAATTAGTTCATTCCCCCCCCCCCAAAAAAAATATAGTCCGGCCTACCACATGGTCTGAGGGAAAGTGGACCGGCCCACGGCTGAAAAAGGTTGCTGACTCCTGCTGTAAAGGGACAGGGAAGAATGAAAACAGGAGCTTCCAGAATAGGGGAAAGTGGGGCACGTTGAGCCATTTTTTACTTTAAGCTCTACACACCTCAAAATAATGCACATAACAGAAAACTTTTGCATTTAATATTTATTAGGTACTATTCCAAACAAAACCAAAGGGTTAATGTTTCACATTTGATGGAATAAAATGACAAAAAATCACATTTAAGTTTTTCAAAATAATGGATCAATGTGCCCCAGTAGTGGGGCACATTGATCCTTCATTTGGGGCACATTGAGCCATTCCAATTTAAGAGCAAAGAAGGCATTTTTACTACACAGTATAAGCTTCCAAAAGAGTTTAAAAAATATCTCAAAGTTCTTAAGAGTCAGCATCACTTCAACTTGTACTCATTAAGTAAACATGGAAATGTTACCATCCTAGAAGCACGAGCAGTTCCTCCGAAGCAGAGTGGTTTAGGCAACAATTTTACAATATCCTCAAAAGGAATCAAAGCTTCTGGTTCAGAAGAGGGAGTGAACTTGGGCTGGTCATTCACTTTGGACAGAACACGTTTTAGAAATTTTACAATGAAGTCCCCATATTCATCAGTTCCGGTAACTTCAGCAACATAATGGGAAATTGTGGTTTTTCCTAAAATCTTCACGATAACAAAGTTTCCCTCTTTCACAACAGTCTTGTTGAATTCTATATTTTCTTTTTCCTCTACTTCATCTTTAGAAAAGGTTTCAAAATCAGACGAGTCACTTTCAAGCAGCTGGTTCGCATTCAACTTTTCTTTCATAATTTTTGACACAGCCTTTCCAGGCTCAATGTACCCCATTCCCAATTGGATCAATGTGCCCCACATCACCATTTCAGACATACATCTATTTTACGCAAAACAGGCTGGCAGCCATGACAAATATTTTAGTACATACTGCAGCTATGTTAACTATGATCACATAAATGAAAATATATTTCAGCTACCTTTACAACTTTTAGAGCTACATGGTTCACAATACATATACAATTTTTTACTAAAGCTTACCTAATTTAACAAATCTGGATTTTTTAAAAAACTTCTTTGAAAACACAAACCCAAACACAATGACAGTATGTAGTATCACTGCTGTTGTTTTTGTGTTGCCACAAACTTTGTATAAAAGCTAAAGTACGGTTTTAAAATGGAAAGGATCAATGTGCCCCATGGCTCAACGTGCCCCACTTTCCCCTACTCTCGGGGTCAGGAGAATTTTAAAAAGAAAAAAAAAAAAAAAACCCCACAGCAACGCGAAAGTGGGGGGGGGAGGGAGACAGAGAGGTGCCAGGCAAGAGTTCAACGGGAGAAGCTGTGGGGAGGAAGGCGAAAATGGGAAATATGGAGAGGAGGCAGGCGGAAGTTCAACGGGAGAAGCTGTGGGGAGGAAGGCAAAAACGGGGAAAATATGGAGAGGAGGCAGGCGGAAGTTCAACGGGAGAAGCTGTGGGGAGAAAGGCAAAAACGGGGAAAATATGGAGAGGAGGCAGGCGGAAGTTCAACGGGAGAAGCTGTGGGGAGGAAGGTGAAAGCGGAGGGAGGGGGAGACAGAGAGGTGCCAGGCAAGAGTTCAACGGGAGAAGCTGTGGGGAGGAAGGCTAAAACGGGGGAAAGACAAACAGGAGGCAGGCGGAAGTTCAACGGGAGAAGCTGTGGGGAGGCAAGCGAAAATGGGAAATACGGAGAGGAGGCAGGCAGGAGTTCAACAGGATAAGCTGTGGGGAGGCATGCGCTTTCTCTTTTACATCTTCCTTTGCCATTTCACAAAATGAGCCACAGCAACGCGTGGCCGGGTCAGCTAGTAATCCATATTTATTAAAGCTATGACAGTCTCTGCCATGTCTCAATTCTCCAAAGGAACAGGGACCCTCAGTGAGTGCTTAGGACCCCCTGGGATTTTGCTATCGGCAAAGACAGTGGGAGGCACCCGACTTTTGTAACAATAGAAAATAAGAGTTCTTGACTCAAAAATGCATCAAAATAAATTAAACATTTAGAAAATACCTGAAGGCAGCCCTGCTTATGGAAGTTTTTAATCTGTGATATTCTAATCTGTGATATTCTAATATTTGTTGGAAGCTGCCCAGAGTGGCCGGGGAGTCCCAGCCAGATGGGCAGGGTACAAATAATAAATTATTATTGTTATTGTTATTATAAAATATATATGAAAAGGAAATATGTTGAGAAAAGTGTATTTTAAGAGGAAATGTAATTAGAAATGCATATTCAAATGCAAATATTCATGTAGGTTTACTTTTAAAACTGCATATTTATGTAGAAATGACATGGAAGAAGATTATGGGCCAATAGATGTGACTGACAAGGGCTGGAAATGTACTGATTTTCCCAAGTGAGATGAACCTCTTTAATTAATTCACACTAAATATCTTTGTGAGGCAATCATTTTTATTCCTATTTTACAGATGATTGTATAGAGTCCAGATCAAGAGAAGTAATAGTCCCAGTCTATTCTGCCTTTGCCAGACCACACCTGGAGTCCTGTGTCCAATTTTGGGCACCACAATTTAAGAAGGATGATGACAAGCTAGAAGGTGTGCAGAGGACGGCCACCAAGATGATCAAGGGTGTGGAAACCAAGCCTTATGAGAAACGGTTGAAGGAGCTGAGTATGTTTAGCCTGGAAAAGAGGAGACTGAGAGGAGATACGATAGCCATCTTCAAATATCTTAAGGGCTGTCACATGGAAGAGGGAACAAGCGTGTTTTCTCCTGCTCTTGAGGGTAGGACTCGAGACAATGGCTTCAAGTTATAAGAAAGGAGATTCCGACTACACATTTGGAAAACCTTTCTGACAGTGGAAGTGGTCTTCCTTGGGAGGTGGTGGACTCTGCTTCCTTGAAGGTTTTTAAGGAAACGTTGGATGGCCATCTGTCGTGGATGATCCAGTTGAGATTCCTGCAATGCAGGGGGTTGGAATATCAGGGGTCCGCAGACTTCATCAGCAGGGGGCCAGTCCACTGTCTCTCAAACCTTGTGGGGGGCCGGCTATATTTTGAAAAGATGATCCTTAGGTCCCTTCCAACTCTGTGATTCTATTAGTCTAATGTCAACAAAATGCTTAAATACACTTAACAACAAACACTTGGATTTCTTTGGATTATTAAACGGTACTTGGTATTTATACAGCACATTTAAATACTTAAATCATTTAAGGTTGACTATTCTTTAAATCTTGCTGCAGTTTTAGCATATTAGCTGCTGTTTGAATTGCTTTATAGGGATTGATTTTTATACTCATTTTAGTTTTTAATATGGCTTATGCTGGTTTATTGTTTGTTAATTGTCGTCCATCTCAAGGCCTCTTGTGGAGCCAAATATAGAGGGATAGAAATTGACAATGGTTCACTCCATTTTGTGAATGGTCTGCAATTTGAAGCAGAGAACTAGGCATTCAGCATTCTATCATAATACCAGCTAGAAAGAAAGGAAAGGAAACTAAGTTTGTAATAATTAATATCATTTCCCCTCCACTCTCTATCAAGAGGCATCCAAATTTGTAACATGCATGTTTGTTTGTTTGTTTGTTTGTTTGTTTGTTTTTGCCAGGTAAACTGCAGGCAGCTCTTGCCAAGCAGCCCTTCTTTTTACAGCAGATAAACTAACACTGGTTTCAGTTTCCATGGGGCAGATTAGTTCTCTCACGCTCTTTAATCTCAGTGGCTTTGCCTTGACCTGCCCTCCTCCGCCACATGTTTCAGTGCCATCCAAAGCACTGATCCTGCCTGCCTGCTAAGTTGTTATTTTCCGCAGCAGCTGAGGAGAACCATTTCCATCTTTGTGGTCCTGCTGTGTTTCTGCTGACCTTGTCTCCACCTGGCCCTGCTTCTGAGCCTGTTGGTTGCCAGCATTGATGTCTTTGATTGCTGCCCACCTGTGGTTTTTCCTGCAGTGTCATGTTAGGGTATGCAACTAATACAGAGACAAAATATTTGGAGTGCATGAGTACGTAGGAGGTTTTGTCAAATGCTCTTATCTTAAATCTGCTAAAAGCAGAAGCATTGCAAGTGTTGTATTTGAATTTGAAACCAATAGCCAACTGACTATAGATAAACCTGATGCAAGGCTGATTGGGATCATTGGATTCCCCCCACCAATTGTCTGCCACATACCCTAAAAATGAATCTGCCAGAATGTTTCTAATCTCTCCCTTGCTCTCATTTTACTTTGCTATCGTAGTGTTGTCTCACCGCTGTAAGAGAAGAGAGTTCAGACAGATGTCTGCAGTAGTCATGCATGCAATCCCAAATCCCATTGAAGTGCAGAACTAAATGCCAGACGCACTTAGATGCCCTCTTCAGATCTTCCTTCTCAATGTGGGTTAGTTAGAAGAGAATCCAGCACACCTGAGGATGTTGGGAACAGGGCACAGGATGTTGGGAATTCAGGCAAATGCCTAAATAGGGCTAACGAAGAACAATTCCCCCAATGTGACTCTCTGAACAGTGCATTTGATACCCATCCCAGTCAGTTTATCCAGGAGGAGAGCATGGGCAATGTTCTTAAAGCCACTGAGATATCAAAACAAAATAAAAAATAAAAAAAATCCTTCCAGTAGCACCTTAGAGACCAACTAAGTTTGTTCTTGGTATGAGCTTTCGTGTGCATGCACACTTCTTCAGATACACTGAAACAGAAGTCACCAGACCCTTATATATAGTGAGAGGGTGGGGAGGGGTATTACTCAGAAGGGTGGTGGGAATGGGGATTGGCTGATAGGTGTGGTAAACCTGTTGACGAACTGTTAACGACTGCAATTGGTCTTACAGGAAAAAGCAAGGGTTGAGATGCTAAAAATAGCTTTGTCATGTGCAACGAACCTCCCTGTCACACTCCCCTCCCCTGTTACTAAGTTTATTTATTTATATTTTATTGCTCAGGTGTTCCGGGTCAGACTAAATAGCCCCCCCACCTGTCCCTCGGAGGTCCGTCAATGAAGTAAACTCCCTGGTAGATACAAAACGGGAGTATCTTAGTAACCGGAGTGTATTTGTCCAGCTGCCGCGGCCGTTTATAATCCTTGCTCTGGGCTTCAGGGGTTAAACACCTTTTTGCCTACAGCCCCAGGGTCTCTCTCTCTAGATCCCTCACTGTATCAGTCTGCTAAACCCTTTTAGCAACTCAGTGGCATTACACAATGTTTCAGCCCGCCAGCCCCTCCTGAGTGAAACCCCTAAGACACAAACTAACACCCCGCAGGATAGTTTGGACTCTTCCCTGGGTTCACCTCTTCATGAGCAGTTTATAACCCGCTGGACCCAAAATTGACGACGACTGACTTATAGCAACAAAACTAGTCTTTATTTTCTTTTATAGAGCATAACGGTTTCAGAGCATCAAATGTTTAAACGTAGTTTCATAACAGCATAACAGGTTTTCTATTCAGTATAACATATTAAACCTTCAACCTAGCCTAACCTACCCACCACTATCCTGGTCTCTAACCCTCTCTCCCTCAGTCACCACTCACTCCCTCTTTCTCCCTCCTGACCAACTGCCGCTCCCTCCTTTTAAAGGGCGAAAAGTCCCGCCTCCTGCGAGCAAACTGCCACTCAAACAGACGGAACCTTAACTCTTCACACGCTGGGGTTTCTGACCCTAAGGGCAGATCCGTTACATCATGTATAATGAGATAAGAATCCAATGTCTCTATTCAGGCCAGGTCTCTCCATGGTTTTAAGTTTGGTAATAAGTTGCAATTCAGCAACTTCTCTTTCCAGTCTATTTCTGAAATTCTTTTGTAATAAGATTTCAAGAGTGCCAAGGTTACAGTCCTCTCCTGTTACAGGTTATCCATCAGGGAGACCAAGGCAAATTGAGTCCTGAAACCAGACCTAGACCCAGATTTAAGTGGACTTGTGCTATTTTATTCATTCATGTGTTTATTTTAATCATCTTATGTTATTTGTAATTCTGCTTCCAACTCATGTTTGTCTATCCACAAAGCTGCACTGCTGGGGTGGGTGTCTGTTCCCCAGGCTCCTTTATGTCCCGAGTGGTGTTGGTGGCAGGGAATGGAGAGCCACCTGACATACAAATGACCAACCTGCCACCTCTTGCCTGACTTCTCTGAAGGCTCAGCTGCTCTGGCATTGGTGCTAAATATTTCCCTTCACTTGTGTGTGTGTGTGTGGGGGGGAATTCACCCTTCCACACCTAAGTACGCACGGGAAGGTGGGCTGGAAAGATTATTAAAAAAGGTAAAGGGACCCCTGACCATCAGGTCCAGTCGTGTCCGACTCTGGGGTTGCGGCGCTCATCTCGCTCTATAGGCCGAGGGAGCCGGCGTTTGTCCGCAGACAGCTTCCGGGTCATGTGGCCAGCATGACAAAGCCGCTTCTGGCGAACCAGAGCAGCGCACGGAAACGCCGTTTACCTTCCCGCCGGAGCGGTCCCTATTTATCTACTTGCACTTTGTGCTTTTGAACTGCTAGGTGGGCAGGAGCAGGGACCGAGCAACGGGAGCTCACCCTGTCACGGGGATTTGAACCGCCGACCTTCTGATCGGCAAGCCCTAGACTCTGTGGTTTAACCCACAGCGCCACCTGGGTCCCTCGGGAAAGATTATTACAGAACAGTAATTATTCTAAACTTGTTTTGAGGTACAGTAATGCCTCATCTTACACCCATTTGCATAACGTCCATTTAGGAGGGCAAAGCGGGACACCCCCCCCCCACCATTCCATCTGCCTGATCTCTCTGCTCTTTCTCCTATCCCACCCCAACCCAGTCTCTGCCCTCCTTTTTTTCCACTCCCCATTCCATCTGAGCTCTTTTCTGCAGTCACCCCTGCTGAATTTCCACATTCTTTCTTTGAATGCAAGGCAGGACTATGGCCCATTGCCCCCCAACTTCCCTCCAAAGGCTCACTTGTTTATGGGCTCCAGGTGACAAAGGGGCCAATGGGTTCAAAAGGCAACAGGCAGCCTCAACGCCTGACCTTTTTAAAGCTATTGGAAGGCAAGGTCTGCAGCTTGAGTGGCAGCAAGGGGAGGAGGGTCAAAATGTTTTATGACCTATTGGAGAATGGCAGAGGTGGGGTGAGAAGTGGTCCTTGGACCAATGAGGGAGGTCAGGTCACTCACTGGTTTCAACAAAAGCGATGACAGTTCTGCCTTAGAGGTTGGGCTTGAATCCCACTCACGGGTTGGAAGGGCGGGATTCGGGACATTCAGGATAACGTCACAGAGCTGTGGCAGCTAACAGTGTTTCTGTGATGTCCCAGTTAAAATGGGACACTTGGAGAATATGCATTTGATGTGCTTGATTTCAACCATGCATGGTTGAAGGCATCTGGTTGAAACTTCGCAAGTCAAGCCCCATGCAAGCCAGAGAGCTTAAAAGCTCTTTTCATGCTGGATCTGCTTGGGGTTACCCGTCATGAGAAGAGCTCTCAGGCTCTTCAGCTGGCATGCTGAGCAAGGCCCACTTAGCAAACTTGCGAGATCTTGCAGGGCAATCTGACTTCCTGGGAGATGTTACACGTGCATCCTTAGTCTTCCAGAGGCACCACGCTGAGGGAGCCTTGCCTCCCAACCCAGACCGAGAGCTTAGAAGATCTTTTTGTTCTGGATAACCTCAGCAGACCTGGCATGAAAAGAGCTTCAAAGCTCCTGGGCTTACCAAGCAGGCCTTGCCCACCAGATACACTGGCCCCGGGAGAAGCTGAGGATGCTCCCTCTGCCCCCCTCATGGGTTTGGCAACATACATCTTTCCCTTGGAACTGAACTGATGTATAAGATGAGGGATTACTGTCAATCTTTTTGCTACTAAGATGTCCTAACATTTAATGACATACAATACATCTATGGGTGGGTGGAAGAACTAACTTCCATTTCTCAGTTTCCAAATGTGTAAAGGTAAATGTAGAGGGACCCCTGACCATTAGGTCCAGTCGTATCCAACTCTGGGGTCGCAGCGCTCATCTCGCGTTACTGGCCGAGGGAGCCAACGTACAGCTTCCAGGTCATGTGGCCAGCATGACTAAGCCGCTTCTGGCGAACCTTCGTGCTGGAGCGGTACCTATTTATCTACTTGCACTTTGACGTGCTTTTAAACTGCTAGGTGGGCAGGAGCTGGGACCGAGCAACGGAAGCTCACCCTGTCGCAGGGATTTGAACCGCCAACCTTCTGATCAGCAAGCCCTAGGATCTGTGTTTTAACCCACAGCACCACCCGCGTCTGTAGCCGTTGTTATTTTATAGCTGTAGAAGTAGCAAATAGTATTGTGGGTGCTAATAGCATCGGCTTTGGGGCTACTTTATTATATGAAGGTACCAGATAGTTTAAACTGAGCTTTATTGGTGAGCATTATGCTTACTAACATTTTTATGTACATTAAATTAACTGCAGACGCAGCAAAGAGTCTTATGGCACTTTTAAAGACTAACAAATGTTTATTATGGGACAGGTATTATAGGCCTGTCACATTCTGTATTTTTTTTTTAATGATATTGAATCATACATATGCTGAAGATACCAATCTACTTAAGCAGTAAGCACTTCTGAATTTCAGTTTTTCCTGAGAAGTACAGTTTATGTACTGTTGTTTGCTGGCCTCTTAGCTGCCATCTGCCTGTTTATTGTCTTTGTTTCCAAAACAAAGGACTGGGTTTTTTTATTAAAAAAAACTTCAGTATCTGTTGTTTATATAGAAGTAGTTTTTGTGTGATAAAACTATGCATGTCTAATGTGCAGGAAGGTGACTGCTAAACATATGCCATTCATGAGATTTGAAGGGGGGGGGATTTCACATCCAATTTAAAATCTTGCCTGAGTGTAGTTCACTTTTCTGAACAGTTATTTGTCTACTGAATATCTGCAAGTGACTATACGAGGCGCTTACTTGAATTCTCAACACCAGACAATCATTTGTGACAAATGTGTGTTCAGTTAAATGTACTGAAAACTGGTGATGCCTTGCAATTATTATGGGACATTTGTTCTGTCTAGTGATCTCAGAATATTGGTAACTTACTGCTAAGGAAGGATGAAAGGATGATCTAGTCTACATTTGATTTTTTCCCCGTGTATTTCATCAAAGCAATATAGCAACTTATATGCCAGCATTAATGTGCATGATCTACCCCACTACAAAAAGACAGGTGCCGCCTGCCCCAGGGAGCTTCGGCCTCGATAGGGCTGGGAAGGAATAGAGAGGTGAAGCTACACAGGAAGAAAATGTATTCATTCCAACTAAATATTCTTAGCCTAATGTCATAACACAATGCCATATTAATCTAGGCAGCAATTTGATGGGAGGGACTGTTGGCATTTCCCCCTGTAAAATAGAATTAAAAGTGAATTGGGAGTTCCTGCTCAGGTGAAGCATCTGTAGAATGTCAAGGCAAATCAACAGTGTTTCAATAACATCAGTGATTTTTTTCAGGAGGATTCTGTAGATTTATATTTTGGTTTGGAAGGTGGGGGATGGGCCTCCCTTCCTTGAAGCTCTTTAAGCAAAGGTTGGGTGGCCACCTGTCATGGATGCCTTAGTTGAGATTCCTGCATTGCAGGGGGTGGGACTAGATGACCATCGGGGTCCCTTCCTACTCTACGATTCTACAGTCCCCAGATTGTCACCAGGTAACTGCTAAAGGCAAAAATGGGAATGAATGTGGGGCAGCTATTCAGGCAAAAGCTCTGAGGATTCTCTCTCTCTTAAGGTTAATCGTGACTTACTCCCCTTCAGTGTGCATAGGGTTACAGACTAAGACCCTTTGTTGTGCATTATATCTGTATTTGCACCTCCAGCCCTAATGGAATAATTCTGAGGGGACTTTTTGTCCTTCTGAGTTGAGGCTTAATGTGGGGAGGAGGGAAGAGATTTCTGGGCACTAATATCATCAGCTTTGGGGTTACTTTTTGAGATGAAGCTACTGAATATTTTTTAGCTAAGGTTTATCGGTGAGCATTATGCTCACTAACATTTTGATGTATATTAAATTAAACTTTTTTATAGTTGTATTGTAATGATATATTTGTAAATTGCTATTGTGTTACTGCATTTAGACTCTTGTTCATGTGCATTGCTTTGAGCACAGATGTGATTGTGGAAAATGCAGTAAAAATTAGAATATTTAGAAGCTGAGAGGAGCAGATAGTATCTAGGGCATTATTGTATCTCAATGCTGAAAATACCCCGTTCATTTCAAAGCTAATACAATGAAAGACTTCAGCTTAAGGCATTTTCTCCTTTGGGGTGTCTGTGACCTAACAAGAGCACAAACCTCTATAAGGTCCACCAGGTATCTAGTCTGTGTTTTTGTTTAAGCACCTTTGTCAGTTCAGTAGTGTATGGGGTGTTAGGGGAAGGGTGCTACCTCTTCTGTGGTAGTTTGTCCACCTCTAGTCCTTCAGCTGTCACTCAGCTGTCAGCATGCAACGGTGGCCACACCCCCGGAGGCAGACTCCACCTCTCGACACAGACAGATGCAAACCAACCAACAGCACATATAAGAAAGCAGGACCTGTGATGGGGAGCCTTTTTCTACATTGAAAAGGGCAGAACACATGTTTAAAGGGAGGTTGCTGGTTTCTTTTTCTTTATATTTAAGCCATAGTTGCTTTTCTTTGTGTGGCACTTCTGGTCAAAATGGCCTTAGACAATTTGCAGGTAATTATCAATCCAAAACGCTTTTCCAGATGTACTCATGATCACTCAGTTCTATGACTCTTAGAAATATGCTTTTGTGTGAACATAGTCTATAAGCCATTGTCCCCTTAAAACGCCATCTCCTACGTCTGATAATGCAGTTCTCCCAATTAGCTTTTCTCCACAAGCAGAAACTGGAACATCATTTTCTGATGCTTTCAAATACATTCCCACTTCTCTTCAAACATAGCCCTCTCTGTATGATCCTGCCATGAAACCTCTTACTTCCTAAATCCAATTTTTCTCCTTTCTTTGCTACAGATTACATGTACTGATCATTACGAAATCATTTTTCCCAGCAATACTGAGTGTCTCCTAACAGTGTTTTAAAAGCCCATGTTCAGATACAGTTGGTGTTTGGCATTTTTGCCGAAACAGGAACATGCCACATTTTTAGACGGAATAACAAATATATGCATGTTTGATCCGGACAATAGCAGAACTCGTTCCCAAGTGTCCAAGATAACTTTTGGCTTGTGATTCTTCAACAGAATCAGGTTTCTGATATGGCATGGCAACCCCAACCTCAGTGTTCAATGAGGGACTGAGGGCATCCAGAAGACTGCACCACTCCCATGCAAGGAGGAATTCCAGCAGCAAGGAAAAAAGAAAAGAAAAGAAAATGCATGGCATGGAATTTATATGATTTTTATAACTTCTATTGCAGGAGTATAGGAAGCAGACAGCACAATCCAGTGCAGGTTTACTCAGGAAGAGGGAGAGGCACAAGGAAGTCTGTTGGGATCCTACTCTGCACACCTGGCCTATTAGGCAAAAAAGTGTGGGGGGGATTGGTCACATGGGTTGTTGGCAGGAAGGGGGGACTAATGGAGCTGATAGGACCATGCGGGAGCCAGGCTACTGGTCTAGTGTTGGTTTTCTACACTAGCTGCAGTTTCTATCTTCAAGGGTGGCCCTACATAGAACACATTACAGTACTCAACAGGAGGTTGCCCAACTGCGGCCAGGCTATCCTGATCCAAGAGCTGCTCTGATTGTGAAGTGTTGTAACTGGCAAAATACATTTGTTGCTACTAAAGTCACGTTGGTCTTCAGGGCTACCTACCTTTTCTTTCTGGGGGAATGCAACTCCATCTAGAACAGTCCAGGCACCCAATTTCTGGACACAAGAATCACCCACCTGCAGCACCTCCAGAATAACAGATTCAATTTGCTGACCCTTATCGGTTGACCCTTATTGGTGCAGCACAAACGATTACTTCTGGTTCAGATGGTATATAGTGATATACAGAGCTGGGTGACATCTGCACTTTGATGACATTGAGCTCCAAACTCCTGATGACAGCACCCAAGGTATTTTTACACATGTTAAATAACGTTGAAGACAGATTGGACCATGCAGCGCAACTGCCCTGGGGCCAAGCAGAAGTCAGCCAGAGCTGTTCTCTGAAACAGACATGCAAGTAGAATCAGAATCAGTGCAGTACTGTGGCCCCATCTCCAGAGCTGCTCCAGGAGAATCCATCAGGAGGCCAGGAATGATACTGGCTGGCTAGTAAGCAGAGGGGAATTGCGGGAGAGGCAATTTGTTATTTAAAATCACCTGGCCAGCAAACATCTGAGAACACTGCTTGCCTGGAAAATATTTGCAGCAAAGCCCAGCTTGTTGAGAAGGTGATGAGGAAGCAGTTGTGACTCTTACAAGGACTGGGCCCATTGAGCCATAAATCATCCATCTCACACCATGTGGCAGGCCACCACCACCAGTCTGACCTCCATGGGTCAACTCCCAATGGAAAACATGAAAGGAGTGTGGCGGTTCGCTCAACCTGCACAGGTCCCCCAGACGTTTAACGGTCCGTTGATACCTGCACTCACCACTTTATTAATTAACCGCTGCCACCAACCAGTCTGTCTGGTATTTACTTCACTCAGTTCAGTCAAGGAGAATATTGGAACAAAACTGTTTTATTTGAAGTTTAGTACATAAGCATGTGGTTTCTGAATAAACAGTACTTTCTTGGTTGTGTTCTTGTTAACAACAGTGCCCAACTATTTCTCCCACCCCTGTTCCTACTCCTTCCCTTGCCACCCTTCTTCCAACCTCTCAATACCCACACAAGCCCCCTGGATAAAGACAAACGACAAGCCTAAAGACAAGCCCAAAAGACTCAAGACTAAAGAACCAAAAGACTAAAGAACCCTCTTCCTTCCCCGGGAGGGGTTTATATAGCCCACATAACTCCGCCCCCTAAAGGTTCTTACTGGTATTTCCTTTTAACTCCTTCTGTGCCAATCCTACGTTTGGGTGATCGCCACAAAGAGAACAAACCTTTTTGGTTGTGACAGGGATGCTGCTTCCTCTGGAAATTTTATTTTGTTGGCCTGTTTTTGTTTTAAGCTAGACTTTTCTGTAACAAAGTTGCTTCATAACTTTAGTTCTATGAGGGCTAGAAAGCTTCATTCTAAAAAAATGAAATCTCAGAGCCAAGGTCCTCTGCTGGTTCTACACCCAGCATAGCAGCCTTCAGTGGGGCATTGACCACCAAGGTAACACTTTCTGGCAACTTATGATAAGTCATGCGGCATAAAGTCATGTGGCCGCACACCTTCAAGCATCTTGTCCACATCCTCGGGTCACAGAAGCAGACATTGATCCTAGTTAACAGAACTAGGTAGTTCTCTAGACTAAGGATGGGGTTTGCAGTCATGTACCTGTTCATTTTTTTTCCTCACAGTGTAAACTGGTTTTGTTTTGGTCCACAGCTCATACAATGCATGTCAGCTCAGCCCACTCTCACATTTTACAAAAATGACTTAATTTACCAGTTCTCCAGGTTGTGTTGTGAGAACTCCTTGCACAATAGATTTCGTTATTTGCAGTTCCGCTCCTGTTAATCATTGCCCACTGTCAGATAGTTTCCATTTGCATGTCCCCAGGAGGATTGTAATTTGTTTGTCTGGTAGTGTATTTGTTCTTGTCTTCATGCGATACCAGCAGGACAACAGCCCCTTGCCTTATAAATCACACCCACAAATATATTTTTTCTTAATTTGGTCTTCATGCAAGCAATTTAATAAATAGGATTGGAAAGCAGAAATGGCTGCATTTTCCTGTGATACTTACTTATTGGTAGTTTTTTAAAAAAATGCACGGTAAGGGTGAAATACTAACCTGATTTACCTAAAAGTAAGTAAGTATCATTGATTTAAATGGGACCTACTGCTGAGTAGATTTGTACTGTTATATATATATATAATGCTCCTTTTCCCTTATGGAGTATCCAAGAGCCAGAGCTGTCAACCTTCCATTTTTTGCATTGGGAAACGGCCATAGCTGTCAATTTCCCCTTTTTTTGCAATGGGAAACGGCACTGGAATAAGGGAATTTCCCGCAAAAAAGGAAAAGTTGGCAGCTATGCAAAGAGCCTGTATAGAGTCCTTAGTGGGCTCCCTGTCGGTAGGAGAAAATAACAGAGGCCAACCAGAGAATATTGAGAAGCAAAGCGGCTAGTAAGCCTGATCTTTATTTAACTGCTGCAACAGGGAGGGAGGAGAACCCAGAACAATGGTGTGCAAGCCCTTATATAGACTTTTGAAATTGCCCACCCTGTAGCCAGCCCCGTCTTATCCATAGGGGCTACTGGCGCAGCGCGGCGGCCCCCCCAGGGGCGCCCCCGCGAGTCCGCCAGCATACCGTGCGCCCCCCTCCCCAACCCGCTCCCACCCCTACGCTGCCGCCCATGCCACTCCCGGGCTGCGAGCTGGCCGCCCTCGCCTCCGATCCCACATGGGGAGCCCCAGCTGGAGCGCTGGAATGGCGCACAGAGCCCCGTGCCACTCCAGTGCCACACCCCTCACCCCCCACTCGCCCACCCCCCCTCCCGAGGGGCGGCCAGCGCAGGAGGGAGGTGGCCCCAGAGGTGGAGAGGCAGCACGGCGGGGGCGCCGGAGGGATCGTCGCACCACAGTGGCCAATCTGCCTAAGACGGCCCTCCCTGTAGCTCGGGACCATCCCCCAAAGCATCATACATACATCACAGAAGGAGGTGGTCTCCAGCAGAACTCCTGTTTGTCAGGATACCTGTTAATGGTCACTGGTTTCTTTACCTGGGCAGCCTAGCCACTCTTTTGTGATGGTAAATACTTTAGTTCCTGAATCCAGGTCACAGGCTCACCCTATTCATACCCAAATACACCCTTAAGGCAGGTAAGCAAAAGACAAGGGAGAGCCTTTCCCATTTCCTTCCTCCTTGCAGAGAAATATTTGAGGTCACTGGGAGAGTCAAAATGGCTTCAGGATTGCTCTCCTGTATGTACTATTTCAGACACGTGGTTTATATTCTTACTAGTGGTTTCAGCCCGTTAAAATAATGGGCGCTAGAACATATGCCGCACCCTCTGACTGCCGGCGGAGAGGTGAGGCGAGGCGGCAGGAGCACTGGCAGCAAGTCAGCAGCACCACAGCGGAGGTGCCTCTTGCGCCGGGGACCCCGGACAGAGGTGGGCAAGGCGCGCGCGCAGGGGGTGGCTGGCTCCGGGTTTGTCCACCACCCCCAACCTCCCGCTAAAGCAGGCTTTGGCAGGGGGCGGGGCGGGGCGGGCAAGCAGCGGCTTCTCCGCTAAAGCGGAGAAACCGCTTCTTGCCTCTCCACCACCCCCGACCTCCTGCTAAAGCAGGCTTTGGCCTCTACGTGGGAGGAGGGGGGCGGCAGCAGCAGGTGCTGGGCGGGACAGGGAGAGCTGCCCCCTCGGCAGAAGCCAACCGGCTGCCCCCTCCCCGCAGCGGTTCCCAGTGGGCCACACAAACGCAGACGGGCGCGCGCCGAGGGAAGGAGCCCGTGGCCACCATCCCCCGCGTTTGCCCAGCCCCAAAGAGAACCTCTTCACGGGCAACGCCTCACCTGGCAGCCGCGCCCCGTCCTCGCTTGCTAAAATGGCTGCCGCAAATCTTCGAACCTGGGGGACGTTAGAACAGGTTTCCTTATGGATGTGTGGGGCTCCCAGCCCCTTTCGGAGTGTGGGGCGGTGGGTGGGGAAGCGAGGGGGGTGAGGCGGAGGCGGCGGCATCATCTCCCGGGAGGCTTCGCCCCCCCCGGTTCTCCTCCTCCTTCTGCCCAGCGGCGAGAGCGGCAACGTGGCCTTCCTCCTCGGCCTCCCCTCTCTTCTGGAGTGTCGGCATTCCATTTCAACCGCCCCGCTTCAACTGCCGCCGCTGCTCCCGGCCCGATGTCTCTCCATCCAATCCCTGTGTCCCTGGGGCACATGCTCAGTAGCGCAAACCCAGAGACACAGGGACTGGACGCAGAGACACTTGCATTTTATATATATAGATGTATGTGTTTGTCTTGTACAATTATTTTATATTTGGGACCTTCGAATTCTTATAACAGTACATAGAAATATCAACAACCTCAGATATGCTGATGACACAACCTTGATGGCAGAAAGTGAGGAGGGATTGAAGAACCTTTTAATGAGGGTGAAAGAGGAGAGCGCAAAATATGGTCTGAAGCTCAACATCAAAAAAACTAAGATCATGGCCACTGGTCCCATCACCTCCTGGCAAATAGAAGGGGAAGAAATGGAGGCAGTGAGAGATTTTACTTTCTTGGGCTCCATGATCACTGCAGATGGTGACAGCAGTCACGAAATTAAAAGACGCCTGCTTCTTGGGAGAAAAGCAATGACAAACCTAGACAGCATCTTAAAAAGCAGAGACATCACCTTGCCGACAAAGGTCCGTATAGTTAAAGCTATGGTTTTCCCAGTAGTAATGTATGGAAGTGAGAGCTGGACCATAAAGAAGGCTGATCGCCGAAGAATTGATGCTTTTGAATTATGGTGCTGGAGGAGACTCTTGAGAGTCCCATGGACTGCAAGAAGATCAAACCTATCCATTCTTAAAGAAATCAGCCCTGAGTGCTCACTGGAAGGACAGATCCTGAAGTTGAGGCTCCAGTACTTTGGCCACCTCATGAGAAGAGAAGACTCCCTAGAAAAGACCCTGATGTTGGGAAAGATGGAGGGCACAAGGAGAAGGGGACGACAGAGGATGAGATGGTTGGACAGTGTTCTCGAAGCGACTGGCATGAGTTTGGCCAAACTGCGGAGGCAGTGGAGGATAGGCGTGCCTGGCGTGCTCTGGTCCATGGGGTCACAAAGAGTCGGACACGACTGAACGACTGAACAACAACAACAAACAGTACATAAATGGCAACCTTTTCACTATCTGCTGTTAGCAAAAGTAGTGGCAGTGGCAGATCAATGGCATATTGTGCTGCTTGGTAAACTGTGTCTGTCCACGTGTGTTTGTGTGAGTGTGAGTGACTTTTGCTGAAAAGAACGATCTGCCCAGTTAGTTCCACTACTGCTTTCCCTCCCCGCTATGCAGGCAGTCAGGGTAGGAGACAGGACTGCAAGCCTAACTGAATGTTAATGGCTACTGTCTTCACCTCAATTAAGCAGAGTTCAAGGGAAGACACATCTAACATCAAAGCAGCACAACACAACTGGCATCAAAATGAGTTGCACAACTGTAATGGTCCAGTCCAATAAGTTGCTGGTTGGTTCATTATTTCCTCACAACTGAAGAAAATTGTTCTGCTAAATATTGTTAACACTTGCATCACACCTGATTGCATGCATGCTCCTGCCCTTTCCCCACTTGAAGAAGTTACCCCCAAATGCCTAGGAATTTAAGTTTGGTAACATATGCATGATTTATATGGCAGTCAATATAGATGCAGCAACATAATGGTTCTTCAATTCCTCTATTTCACGTGCTCATGAAGCATGGTATTATTTTATAAATCACATGTTCATTTTGGAAGTTAACATTGTTCTCAGCAGTCAGTGCAAGTTTCATTGAGCATTAACAGCTGACATTAAAGATTTGGGAACAGGGTTTGAGTAAAGCACGCACAACACATTGTTCTTCCAGAGATAGGTAGGTAGCCGTGTTGGTCTGCCATAGTCAAAACAAAATAAAAAAAATCCTTCCAGTAGCACCTTAGAGACCAACTAAGTTTGTTCTTGGTATGAGCTTTCGTGTGCATGCACACTTCTTCAGATACACTGAAACAGAAGTCACCAGACCCTTAAATATAGTGAGGGAGTGGGGAGGGGTATTACTCAGAAGGGTGGTGGGAATGGGTAACCTGGTCTGAACAAAGACATTGGATTCTTATCTCATTATACATGACAAAGCTATCTTTAGCCATCTCACCCCTTGCCTTTCCCTGTAAGACCCTGTAAAAATTGCAGTCGTTAACAGGTTTTCCACACCTATCAGCTGATCACCCATTCCCACCACCCTTCTGAGTAATACCCCTCCCCACTCCCTCACTATATTTAAGGGTCTGGTGACTTCCGTTTCAGTGTATCTGAAGAAGTGTGCATGCACATGAAAGCTCATACCAAGAACAAACTTAGTTGGTCTCTAAGGTGCTACTGGAAGGAATTTTTTATTTTCTTCCAGAGATGTTAGTGTGTGATAGTGGTCCAAATTTCAGAACTGGGTTAAAAAGAGGAAAGCTAGATTCTAATTTTTAGAGAAAACAGCTTATTACTGTAACCAATCCCATTCTGATCAAAGCCAGAAATTTTCGTTTATACCACTTGTTTCTACCAAATATGTAAAAAACAAAGGAAAATGGTGCCCCTATGAAACAAGGCACAAGAGCTGGACCTAGGAAGTCTATGCCCCCCAAAACTTATTCATGCACAATTTTACACCTTCAAAAACCCCAAAGACCACCCACTCTCTTCCTACCAATAATGCAAATTCCTTCCTGTTCTTAAGCTCTGTGGGGTGTTTTTCTTCTCAAAAGTTAGTTTTCATTGTTTTCTTCCTTCTTAATGTCCAGGCTACTTTTTCCTTTTCCTCAGTTGTTCTCTGCCTCTGCTTCCCCCAATTCCCTGCTATGATGGCCACAGAGCTCTTTTTGTCCACAGGGCATGTGTGCAATTTGTACTTTTGGTTCTTCTGCAGAATGGTCTGTTTGTGCACATGCTGCTTCGTTTCTGTGGCAGCTGGAATTATCATAAACATTCTGTGAAATCGCAGCTGTCCATTAAGCTGCTGCCATAAGCTTCATCAGTGGTGGTACCATTTATATTAATATAATGCCATCTTTCTTGAGGTTATAAATGTTTATCACTCAATAACAGAGCAAGCAACAAACTGAAATTGTTCCCCCCATTCCTTTTATATTTATCTTGATTATTAGGAGAGAAAATTATAAAAATGACTGAAGAGCCCTGAGATGACCCCATTATTTGAATTTTACCCTAGAAGGCTTCTTCACACATGCTTCTTAATATCACATGTTTCAACCACATTGAATTAACATGTTCAGTAAATCTAGATGTATTATGCAGCAAATTTGTTATTCATTTTAATGAGCTCTCTTTCCCATTCATCACTGATTTAGCACTGCAAAAGTGTGTGGTGCCTCTGCATAATTACAGGTGTCTGTTTCATTTTTACCAGACAAGATATAATTAATATGTAAATTTTTTTCCATTTTTGTGGGAGAGAGTGATACTAAGGCACTACAGGGAAATGTATGAGCTATGGGGGCAATGACAGGATAAGTACAAGGAGGATGAGTTTGTCTCACTGTAGACAAAAGTAAATTATAACCTTCCGTATCCCTTTGCTACTGACAGAACCATAAAACTGGTGCAATGGGTTAAAGATGCAAAAATGGCATCAAAGGAAACATAGGTTCATTTGGAAATGGATGTCAAAAACAAAAGAAGAAAGTTAGTGAAAGGACAATGGCATACTCATGGAAAAATGAACAACAGTGTTTGGAAAAGAGGAGTCCAGAGGCAGAACTGCAAGATAACACCATTTAAATTAATGTAACCCTTCCAGAATCAGATACTCCTGCTTTTTCAATAGAGTAAATAGGATGGAGAGGGAAGCCATAATCTAGAAGCTATATACACCAAGGTTGGATCCAGAATAAGCTGGCTGAACTTAGTTCCAAATGAAATCAATAGAACTTGAGTCTTGACTAGCATCCCATTGATAACAAAAAGGCCTAGGTTCAACTAAGTTAGTTTGACACCAATCCCAAGATGGACTTTTGCTACAGCGATGCCACAAACCAATACTGCAAGAAGACAGTTTTCCTTCTCATATCCTCCAAAAAGATTTGCCTTGCAGCCTTTACCTTGTTCCATATTTATTGAAACATTTGTTCTTGTCTGGATAGAACCCCAAGGCCAGCTTGAGTGGGTAGAACCAGTACAGAGCATTTATTTATGTAAAAGTATTTCTTTGCTTTATTTTTTTTTAAATTAATTTTCAGATTCTTATGGGACCACAGAGACAACAATAAATTAATATTATATCCAGCTAAAGGCAGGGCATACAAAACCTAAGCATAACACCCAATCTAAAATCAGGACAACCATATTTCTCTAGATGGCATGGGGATATCTGCAAACTTGAAACTAAACTATATGAAATAAACCTCCATCATACCAAATAGAAATGATCTGTGTCTTCCTTTCCCTTACAGACCTGTAACTTATGTAACAGACTTGTAACTAAATTCTAGAGATTTTTATACCATAAGATTTTTATATCCTTGGGCATTTTCACCAGAGATGGAAAAGGTTCCTTCATTCCCTCAGTTTGGTGGGGAGTGTGTTGGAAGTGGTCTGTGTTAACAGTTAACTGAACAGATGTATGATGCCATTGATGTATCGTTTTTAAGGAAGATTCTCTCAAATGTGCAGGTGCTGATTTGTATGACTTATAACTCCAAAGTGCTTTCCAGTCCATGTCTGCTATACAAATACTTAAATCCTTTCCCAAAAAGATTTTAAACCTGATAAACAGCCTGTTGTGATATCCAAATGGTCATCATTGTATATAGCTGATATTTGGCCTCTACTTCCATGTCCTTGATTTAGGATAGTTTGTTCAAAATTGGTTAGAGGTCTAGTAGCATTTGCAAACTATGATCTGCCAATAAACGTTTAAATTGATGAACCAATTAAACCCAGGGTCCCCCATCTTCAAGTTAGGTTGTTATAAAGCATTGTGATTAATGTAGAATGATTTTTTTTTTCTTTTCCTCAGAGAAAATGGTTTTCTGCACAGGAGAATTTTTAGCTGTTCCTGTTTTATCTGTATGATGTTTGGAGTCCCTGTCAGGGAAAAAGGAGAGTTATAGATGATGATGATGATGATAATGATGAAGACGATGAAGATGATGATATCTGCTAATTATTATTATTATTATTATTATTATTATTATTATTAAATCTAAACAATGTACAGACTGTAAAAAATCAACATAAAACAGTATCATTAAAAACAGACATACATACAGAAATCCAGTGGTACAGGGTCTGACCTTATGGGTCACAAAAGGCTCTGTAAAAATAAATGCACTGTTACAAGATGTCAGAAGCAAAACAAAATGAGGATGCATCACACATGGCGGAGCAAAGGGCATCCCAAAGTGTGGGAACAAAAGCAGAAAATGCCTCTTTGGGTCTCTCTACCCTATGAGATTCTGTAGCATGTGGTGCCATTGGTAAAAAAAATTCCGATTATCTAAGTGATCTTACAGGTTGATCCAGTTGGCCGAGATAACGTGGCCCTAAGTTTTTTCAGTGTTTTATAGGTTGGTAACATGACCCTGAACATGGAATGGCCAATGTTGTTCCTTCAGAACAGGAGGACTATGCCCACTCAGTAAGCTGGAGAACATGTCCCCGTGCGCAGAAATGTTCCAAGCTGATGAAGGTTTCTGGCTCTGCAGCTCATGTTAGCCACCACAACACATCTGGTAGTGGGGGGGGGGAGAAGAGGCTGAACACAGCTGCCACCTTCAACGGCAGCCCCATGTCATTGCAACGCTCTTGTTCTGACACACTGCAGCTGACATCTCTCTGCATCTCCTTCACGCTCCCCCCTCCCTCTTTTTGCCCTTTCTCTACAAACAAGTTACAATTATATTGCAGGTCTCCTCCAGCCGTTTCCCATCCCCTTCATTGCCTTTGCTGTGGGCTAGTGTCAAGCTCCTGTTGCACTGGGACTTCGCCAACAAAGGCAGCGTTATTGCAGCTCAGTGAGCACCTTCCCAGAGGGACCTTTAAGTGTCACCTCAGTCATGCAGACTGCTACCTCTAATCCAGTGCCTCTCCTAGATATTTCTCTTTTTTTACCCTTCAGCTACTTTTATTTTATTGTGATGTCAGAAAATGTAGCTCATATCCTGTTCTGAGAACATAACACACTCTGACAGATTTTGGCAAAAGGTGAGGGGGGCGGCAAGGAGAAATAAAAAATCTGAGTGAAAAGGAAGATGCATCTAGCATCCACCAACATCCCACCCAGGATTAACGTTGCATTCAAACTGAATTAATGGCATGCAATCAAATTCCAAATTAAGCAACAGGTTTCTATTGCCCGAAGCAGAAAGAACGCTAGGCTCTCATTATTGGCACAATGTACAAGTGGAAGTGGGAGACAAGCAAGAAAGGAGAGCAACAGCCTTCTTTAATTTTATTTCAAGAACAATCTGTATCAATTTAGAGCAATTGAAAGTGAGCAACAGGCCAGGGTACCTGCCTTAGATGAAAAAGAGCCAGCTCTTTATTCCATGATAAAGACTGGCATGCAAAATTTTCAGCAAAGCTTTTGGAATCAGCTACAATTAGTCCTCGGATCCTGCTAGAAACAAAATATTGGTTTTGATTTGGTTTTGGATACTGATATCTAGACAAATCTAAATCTGAATTAAAGATGACAAAATGATGGTATTTATCAAGCAAGCTATTAATGTCTAGCTTGTTGTTGGAACACAAACACCCGAGAGAGAGAGAGAGAGAGAGAGAGAGAGAGGAGGAAGAAGGGTTGGATTTCTCAAGGTACTGCTTCTTAACTGAGATATATAAATACTGCTTTTTAATAGTTATTTCTTTTTCCCTTTTTTCATCTCCATCTATTTTCACAATCATGTTACTACAGAACGTGATTCTGCAGAACACACGAGGGAGGCCATGAGAAATTAGGTCCCACTAAATGCCTGATCTAGGAATGATATTACCATTGCCTGCGTGTACTTGGACTGTCTATTGCTGGTGAGATCCTTGTGATATACCATGTGGTTCTATATATGTATATGTATGTATGCATGCATGTATGTAGTTGGGCTAATCAGAACTTCTATTGTTTTAAGTGGCCGTGCTGCTGTATTTATGATGTCAGAATTTGTGATAAAATGTTGCACTTGAAATATCGGGAGCCAGTTATGCCCACAATTATCTAGTTGATGTTAAATTGGTCGCTTGGCGTTGGTACAATGCCCATTTAAAAGTGATATTAATTCCTTCACCTCCTAAACTTTCAACAATAATTAAAACATCTCTCACAAAAGGAAGGGTAGTTAAGGAGAGAGATTAGGGGTGAGAAAGATGATATTAGGTTTTGTTTTTTCACTTGCTTTTTAAAAAAAGATTATTTTAAAAGGGGTTAGTGATCACACACACACACACAAACATTACCCTATGGGTATTTCAGAAATTATCCTGATTGTTCCACAGTTATCCAAATTTTATTTTATCTTCCGGGAGGCCTGGGTTTCTAATGTGGAAAGCCTCATAGTGCAATTGTCAATATGGAACAGCCACTCTTTCTCTTTTACTGTTTTTTTTTTTTTTCATTTCCTAACTCAGTGTTTTTCAACCTTTTTTGGGCAAAGGCACACTTGTTTCATGAAAAAAATCACGAGGCACACCACCATTAGAAAATGTTAAAAAATTTAACTCTGTGCCTATATTGACTATATATAAAGTAATTTTTCAATTTTTCCCACGGCACACCAGGCAACATCTCGCGGCAAACTAGTGTGCCGTGGAACAGTGGTTGAAAAACACTGTCCTAACTCACCCAAAGAGCCTCCATCTTGCCAGGACTGAGACCCAGCACAACTTTGTTCAGACTTTGGTCCAGGGCCATCTCAGACATTCCTGATTCAGACATTTCACAGAAACAGAGTTGTGTATCATTAATACACCGATGACAACTTGCTCCAGAATTCCCAATGACTTATCCCAGCACCTTCCTGTTGATATTAAATAGCACCAGAAAGAACAGTGTTGCATTGCAGGCAATAACCAGTTTATGCACATACAACTGATATGCAACCACATAACTTCCAACATTTCTCCAATGAAAATAAGGACACCCAGTGCTATTTTTCATTGAAAAAGATGTGTTGGAACTCACCATGAACTCATCCCTGTTCTCTTAGAATGGCAATGGCGCCCACCAGAGAGATGCCTATTCCATACCCTTCAACTTTTCTCTGATGAAAATAGGAGAAGGGGACGACAGAGGATGAGATGGTTGGACAGTGTTCTCGAAGCTACTAACATGAGTTTGGCCAAACTGCGGGAGGCAGTGGAAGACAGGAGTGCCTGGCGTGCTCTGGTCCATGGGGTCACGAAGAGTCGGACACTACTGAACGACTGAACAACAACAAGGAAAACCAGAGCATTCTGAGATCAAATCAGAAACCAGGATGGATTCTGTAGCTCCGGGACTGTCCCTGGAAAATAGGGACACTTGGAGGATCTGCAACTGTGTACTTGAGCATCACACCAACCCTGGAAGTGACTATAAAAACGGCCCTAAAAGAGCCCAGAAAGGGCAAAAACAGTGTCTAGCAATCACACAAGCCTTTGCAAGTGCAATCCCAGAAGCCTTGCACTGACTGTGGAGAGTTTGGCTTTGAGCAAGGAGGTTTGGAGGGAGCAATTGTAGTGGAGCTTGGCAAAATCTGGCATCTGGTAAGGGCTGCTGTTTTATATATATATATATATGTATATATATATATGTGTGTGTGTGTGTGTGTGTGTGTGTGTGTGTATATATATATATATATATATATATATGGGTTTTTCAAGGGTTTCCAGAGATTTAGAGGGTGTTTGCTCTCCTGTTCTCCAAGAATTCTCAAAGATCATAGGCAAAGGCTCTGGGATTACCTCCGCAAGCTCCTTTAGTACGCTTGGACGCAGCTCATCAGGCCCCGGAGACTTAATTCACTTAAAGTAGCCTGGTGTCCTCTTACCGCCTCTTTTCCTATCTTGGGCTGCAGCTCCATCTTTACATCATTTATTCTGTTATCACCAGGCTGGGCATCAGTTTCCTTTCAGGTGAAGACAGAGACAAAGTAGGTGTTGAGGAGTTCTGCCTTTTCTCTGTCACCCTATAGCATTTCTCTGTGTTCTCCACAAAGAGAACCTACCACTTGCTTGCTTTTCTTCTTGCTTCATACATAGACATTATTTCTAACTTCTTTTGCAAACCTGAGCTCATTCTGCGCTTTAGCCAGCCCGACTTTCTCCCTGCATCTGTCGGCTACTCATGTCTACTCTTCCTTTGTGATTCCCCCTTTCTTCCATTTCTTACACTTGCCCTTCTTACATCCCAGTTCATCCTTATGCAGCCACACTGCTTTCCTTAGATGCCTCCCACTTTTCTTTCTTGTTGGTTTTGTCTGCATTTGGGCCTTCAGTATTTCTCCTTTTAGAAACTGCCATGCATTTGGAAAGCTTACAAGCAGCTGAGTGACTGGCACCTGGCTCACCCAATCAAAGCTGATGAATTCCTTGAGTTTTGTATCAACACAAGAAGGGCTTCTTCTATGCCATGTGAATATCGTGTTTTCCTACCACAAAACGCCAGGGTTGGAATTGGAGTTAAATGCCTTTTATTTTGTTTAAATGCAACATTCCCAATAGTGTTCTCTATTTGATTTCCTGTTAGAGATTCTGTTTCATTTTAGCACTGCTAGTGCTAAATAGCCATTATAAATACTTGTTGTTATTTATTTATTATGTACAATTTCTGCACTTCTTGATTGTAAAAACCCACAAAGCGGTTTACAAAAAGGTAAAACAATAAAATCAAGGGGGAAATGACAAATATGCTTTAAAACATGCAAAAGTTGAAGTACTAAAGCAGAATAGAAATACTTTAACTTTCTAAGTATCTGAGTTTTGGTTCCAGAAAATACCTCTCCTGTGTAACTTGACGAGTGTTGCTAACAAGAGAGAGGAGAAGCTGAAGCACACAAACATAAAAATCACTCCCCCAACTTTTTTTTAACTGTACTGGGAACTCCCATTTTGTGCCCATTCACGCTACGCACGACTTCTGACGTGTGCCATTTTTGCCCCAGAAGGGGGCAGGACAGGGGCAGAGTGACTTATGTGCCTCAGAATGCAAGCCCGGCACAATTAGGGAGCCTACTCGTATAGTAAATAATAGCTACTTCGGTCTAAAAGGGAGACTTGTTTCCCCAAGCCATCTCTTTCTCTCCACTTCTGAGTTTCATTAGTTTTGAATCAGTGCAGATATTCTGATGTATTCAGCAACATATCTCTTTAACAATACCGAAGGAAGCCATAAACATTAAAAAAGAAGAGGAAATAAAGTAACTAGCAAACACTTCACTGGTACGTTTTTAAAAAATAAATAATTGTGCTTCAAGACCCCCAACCACCCCCCAAAATGAAGACACAGTGACATGGGATTTTAGTTTAAGTTACTTGGGCAAAATTTAGGCCAAAGCTTTATTGAATACAGAATGTGAGTGGTATTGGCTTAGGCATTGGAATAATCCAAACTATATCAGACTCCCACCCAACCAATATGGCCAACTATTGCCCAGACTCAAATCTTCCATTCTTGGGCAAGGTGATTGAGCGGGTGGTTGCAGAACAACTCCAGGCATGCCTGGAGGATGCATACTATTTAGATCCCTTCCAATTCAGGCTTCACCATGGGACTGAAACTGCCCTGGTCGTGCTGGTTGATGATCTCCAGTGGGCTAGAGACAAAGGTGAAAGCTGTGTCCTAGTTCTGCTGGATCTCTCAAAGGCTTTTGATACCACAGACCACGGCATCCTTCTGGACCATCTAGAAGGGCTATGAGCTGTGGGCACTGTTGTACTGTGGTTCCGCTCCTTCCTCCTGGGCCGTGTCCAGAAAGTGGTGATGGGGGATGAGTGTTCAGACCCCTGGGCTCTCACTTGTGGGGTGCCTCAGGGTTCCGTCCTCTCCCCCATGCTTTTTAACATCTACATGAAGCCACTGGGAGAGATCATCAGGGGGTTTGGGCTGGGTGTTCATCAGTATGCGGATGATACCCAGCTCTACCTCTTTTAAATCAGAACCAGTGAAGGCGGTGAAGGTCCTGTGTGAGTGTCTGGAGGCGGTTGGAGGATGGATGGCGGCTAACAGATTGAGGTTGAATCCTGACAAGACAGAAGTACTGTTTTGGGGGGACAGGGGGGGCAGGTGTGGAGGACTCCCTGGTCCTGAATGGGGTAACTGTGCCCCTGAAGGACCAGGTGCGCAGCCTGGGAGTCATTTTGGACTCACAGCTGTCCATGGAGGCACAGGTTAATTCTGTGTCCAAGGCAGCTGTCTACCACCCTGTGGATTGCCCTCCCATCAGATGTTCAGGAAATATACAACTATCAGAAAATATACAACTATCTAATTTTTAGAAGACATCTGAAGGCAGCCTTGTTTAGGGAATTTTTTAATGTTTGATGTTTTATTCCTTTAAATAAATATTCCATTGGGAACTGCCCAAAGGCTGGGGAAACCCAGCCAGATGGGCGAGGTAGAAATATTATTATTATTATTATTATTATTATTATTATTATTATTATTATTATCATCATTATCAGCATCATTATCATTATTATCTTAGAGTCATTGAGATTTATGAGAAACATTGGGTAGTATGCAACTAAATATTTGTGAAAATGCAAGCATTTCCGCTCACCATGAAATCTGCTCTGAGGAGTTGGGGAACACCCAGAATAGTTTTAGTGATCATGCAGGAGGAGAAGAGGGGGAGAATAATTCTTTATGCAAGGAGAAGTCCTTGCAATAATGGAACTCTCACCTTACCCTTACATACCCCTACATTGTATGCAACCCATAATTTATATAGTTTCAATAAGAATTTTAAAGCGGGAGAAAATATATTTTCTCTACATCAGGTAGGGATTATATGCAATTGTAAAGTGAAGAAGTCTTTATGCATTTTAATCCTCAATAATTTTGTTACTTGACTATCATGAATGTTAAATTTACTACATGAACAGTTTGACAGCACATAAATCTGCTTTGGCATAATTTGTCATAAAGATCTCTTCCTTGGCTTGGATAGTTTCTGAAAATGTGTAAATGATTAGACTGTGTGAAGCATGTGGCTAAAATCCAAGTCCTCCTACTTAAAGGGCTGGTGTGGATTGGGCTGACAAAGCTGGTTCTGTTTACTTCCAACAGCAAAGCAAACATTACTTGTTTTGGGCTTAATAGTACTTCATTTTTTATGCAACCGAAGAATATATTCAAGTGAAGTTCACATTTGTCAGATTTCATGGCATGAATCTGAGTTTTATCTCATTTATCCAAAGATTTGTAGGACACGTTCCATTTAAATGTCACAACGTTTGGCCCACAGTTTTTGGTATCTTTCGAAGTAAAGATTTATACACTTAACAAGAATCTTTATGCTTAATTCCATCACTTAAATAACTCAAAGGTTCCAAAGACATAGCATAATGGGCTATTTCATAATCACTTCTCCCTCTAAAGTAAAATAATGGGCATAACAACCAACTATGATTCATATCCACCTTTGGGATCCACACCTCCAAAATTTATTAGCATATCTAGTATATATTTTATTCAGTCTGTGTGGTGTCATATAGCACTGATAAAGCAGTTTATAATGATTTTATTATCCCTAATTATAATTTTTATGCCACTCTCGATCAAAGATTTCTCTACCAACAAGTTTCACCCATTCCTTCTTAAAGCAATTACAATACCTCCTAAATAGGCAATAATAAGAAATACACATTGTGGCATTAAACCAGTTGGAAAAAAATGCATGTAAATATTTACAACGCTCTTTTCTTACTACCTTAATATACTGTAGAAGTAAATGCCATAAATCAAGCCCAGTGTAAATTAAGCTGGTGTAAAGTTACACCAGATCCAGATCCAATTCAGCGGTGGGCAAGCACCATGTACAAATCAAGAATAAACTCTTTTGCACACGTACCTCTACATGTGTAGACACAGCTTGTATCTATGTTCAATGCAACATGTCAACAAGCTTTAGATAAATTCTAGTTGAGTGGGGAAGAAGGAAGGAGAGGCTGGAGAGCAATCACACCCAAAGAGTAGCAGCCAGGAGGCAGTGGTGGAGCTGCAGAGGGTGAAATGGGGGATATTAATAAAGTTCTTTCCAGGAAAAGAGATCTATGTCACCATAATTATATTTGGCTATTTCAAAACATATATATACTGCTTGATTGTCCGCCAAAATCTAAAACACCTCTGACTGGTTTAAAACCAACAATTCTACCAAAAGAAGGAAGACTTGCTTGTTTGGGTTGGGAGTGTCTGCCTGTAAGGTTTTTGTATCAACAGTTATGCCAAAACAGGCTCTGAGGTAGGGTTGCCATACGTCCGGAACTTCCTGGACATATCCAGAATACTGTATTTGTCAGCAGCATCTCTGGGCAGAAATTGGTCAGATGCCTGGAAGGGGGGGGGGGGTTGTCCGGGAAATGTTGCTTTTCTCCATTTCACAAGAAGTCCTCAGATTTAGAACAAGTAGTTTGAAGAACACAGCCTGAGTGTTTGGATTTGAATCAAAGGCTTTGGCAAAGAGGTAAACACAGCAAGAAGAGATTTAAGCCATGCCATGCTAAATTAACACTGAATAAAACTCACTGCCTCAATAGAATAAATCACTGCAAATGTATTCAGTGGTACCCGAGACAATTTGCTAAAGATTGCTGTATATGACTAGTCATATAATGAAACTGGCTAGTAAAATAGTAAAACTATTTTTGCTTGATTTCAGTTTTCAATTATTATTTTTCTGCAGTCTGAGTTTCAGACTATTCAATATTCCCAGAGGCTGTTGGAGGATTTAGCTATGTCATTAATTGGCAATATTTTCCAGCTTGTTAGCAAGAACTAATCTATCTGGGCCTGTACAACACTTATCACTGTCATAGCCAAGTCCTACAAGCCTGTATAAGGATTCTAGAATTAATAGCACAAGAATATTGGGTGTTGGTAGACACAGATTCAAGCTGGAAGGAACTTTTAAACTATCTGAAGAAGGTTGAGTAGCCTTGAGCGATCATAACATGCACAAATACCGAAGCATAAGCGAGCTGTGCTTCCTATATCTGCACCATGCCCACCCAGTGTAATGCACCCATATACCAGTGGCAGCCACACCATAACTTTGCCCTCCCAACTAGGCTAGAGGGATGGGGTGGCTTCAAGTCAGACGGCAGCCTTACCTTTCCTTCTGTAAAAATATATTTTAAAAAATAAAATAAAAATTGTCCAGTAGCACCTTAGAGACCAACTGCTACTGGACAATTTTTATTTTTATTTTATATATATATATTTCTACTGCGTCAGACCAACACGGCTACCTACCTTTCCTTTTGTAAGCTACAGTGAGCAATCTGGTCACTCCAACAAACTCAAGGAGACAATCTCTCAGCAGCAGCCCTCCAAATAATTGTGCTGCAACTCTCATTATTTCTGAACCATGGCTGGGGCTGGTGGGAGTTGGAGCCCTGCTAAAACCCAGAGGAGGTTACTTGGGCCACCCCTGCAAGAGATGTTCACACCTGGTGTGTTAGTTACAGGTAGGTAGCCGTGTTGGTCTGCCATAGTCAAAACAAAATAAAAAATTAAAAAATTCCTTCCAGTAGCACCTTAGAGACCAACTAAGTTTGTTCTTGGCATGAGCTTTCGTGTGCTTTGTCATAAGAGTAAATGATTGCTACTCATAAATCATAAACTGCATTGCTCGCCAGCCCTGCCTACCTGTACACCTCACCAAACACCCCAAACCTCACAGCTCCTTCAAAGCCCCCCACAGATGGCCCACAAGACCTCCCCTCCCCTCCAGTTTGCTCAAAGGCCCCGCCCCCTCACAGCTCACCCTGATCCCAATATCCCCCTGTCGCTGCCACTACTGGCGATGGGGAGGCGAATGAAGAGGAGAAAGTATTTCTCCACTTCTCCTCTCCAGAAGGATGGATGCATTTTAAAATGCACACTGTTGGTGGCAACAGATGATGGGGTGGGGGCAGGGGGTGGGGGCAGGCCTGCCATGGCCCCCATCTGCCCCACTCACTCTGCTGGCCTGCTCACTCACGTGTCATCTCCCAAACCAAGCAGCAGCAGTGACAGACGAAGTGCGGGAAAAGTGGCAAAGCCCGTCCCACTCCGATACACTGGCTCCCCTTGCTCACTGGCCTGGCTGCACCACCTGCCTATGAGCAGCCATGAAATCAGCCACGTGGCAACATTTCCCCTTAGAGAAATATTTCATGGAAAGATCCCACACACTGCTAGGAGCATGGCAGCCTGAAAAGTTCCATTTCTTCAGTCCCTTTCCAATGAGGGTACAAAGACAATCCAGCTGAAAAATCCTGAGCCACCTCATAAATCCTTATCTTCCCTCAGCAGCATGGATCCTTTTCTTTCTTTCTTTTTGGCCCTGGGTACATTGACTTGCAGCTGGAACCTGCAAACATATTAGAAATTTGCTCCACACTAATGATCTCTATAGTCTCTTTACTTGTGGTAGGGACCAACTGTAGGCAACTTCTAAAATGCAAATGTTTCCTTCTTTCTCTTAAGTGAAAAAGGCATCTGATAAAGAGGCAGTAACACGAGGAATTCACAGTGCATCTGTTGTATCTGCAGGGGAACACAAACACAGGAAATGTGTGTATTCTTGCTTTGGAAAGTGTTCACTGCAAAATAATAACAAAATGGTGCCAAGCAGATCTGTCATTGAGCCCTACAAACAGGAGACAAGTGAATGGCAAAAGGAAAAAGAATGAAAATGTTGTGAATCTTTTGAGCCTCTCCCCAAATGTCCTCCTATTTAGACTAAACATTTTTGTTTGAGAACAGCAGTCTTAAGGACAAAGGACATTCCTTAAACCTTGGAATGAATTTGCAAGTGATCACTATTGGCAGAGATAATATCAAGTCAGTAACAAACAAGGATGTATGAAATAGTTCAAAATAAACTCTGCAGTTGTTTTTGCTTTACTAAAAGTGACAAATGCAGATCACAAATCACAAGACTGGAATTTCTGAAATGTAATTTTACATTTTGGTTCACATGATTGCACAGGTCTGCATTCCTCCCCATTTGACATTCTGAATGTCTTGTTCTTATGCATGTTGGAAGGCTGCTGGTTATTATTTTTGCATCTCTTGGTCTCTATCTTGCTGCTGCTGACTGGTTGCCATTGTGCTGGGCCTAGGCTATATCTCAAAGACCAGATTATTGTGCAATCTACCCTATTCTGTGCAGCTGTGAGATAGCTGGCAGGCACGGGAGTTTCCCCTTCTCTCTGGGAGCTTCCGATACAGTGGGTTCTCCTTCATGGAGAGCACGTGTTGCAGTGGGGTCTAACAAGCCAGCCCTCTGTTGCTGGGCAGGATAGTATGGATGGCCACAACGATGATTAGGCTCTGGGTGTCATTGGGAAGATTTATATGTTGCAATTTGTGGATGGACAGCCCAGAGCCTATAAATGACCCTGCACGCAGCGTGGGAGCTCTCCTGGCTTCGTGCATCGGATCACCCGCCCTCCCTCCCTGTTATTAGGCCTCTGCGTTGACCTTGCTATGCCTGTCATGGGGTCGTCTGCTTTTGGGGCAGGGGCCTGGTAGGAATTTTTCCATTTGGCTGATTGGCTGGTGCCATCTGGTTTTCGCCTACTGCGTAGCAATTAGTCACAACTTGTAAGGTTGGCGGTTAGGCATTGGTTATAAATTGGTTGGTGGAGGGGCAGAGTTGGCTGTGGTTGCCCCTTCAATGCTGCTGCTGCAAGGGGAATTCCCCAAAGTGTTTTCCCTTTACTGACTTCCACAAGCTGGTGGGTGTCAGTTCTGTCCCCAGCGGGACAGATAGTCTTAACCAATGCCTAAGCAACCACTCATTTATTTTGTATTTTAATAAAGTTGTGGCCAAAATTATGCCAAAAACCTTAAACTTATATTCTGGTGTGAAGTGTGCTTCATTTGAGGGGTGCTTTGGGGACCTCAACACGCAATAATTAACAAGCCTCTTACAGGTTTATAGTCCATTTATTGACAAAAGCACAGAGAGAGAGAGCCACCCTCCTTCAGGATCTCAGTTGTTCACTCTGAATCCCCGCCCCTTCCACAGCAAGAAGCACGCCACTGCCCCGCTCTCCTGCCCCACTGCTTCTGTTGAGCCTTCACCCTTTCAGACCTCCTAGTACAGGGCTGCTGCTCTCAAAGGAAGAGTCTCCCAAGCAGTCACTCCCTCCTGGTTGCCTAGCTTCTGACTCAGAGTTATCTAGCTCTTCCCCCGACTGTGCCGTCTCTGAATCGGCTGCTGGGAAAGTGGAAGGAAGTGAGGGGGGGCAAACTCTCCCCTTCTTCTTCTGTCAGAGGCTGCTCTGTGTGTGTCTGCATTCCTTCATCTTCAGAGTCAGAGCAGTCTCTGGCATCTGATCCAGCCCCTGACAGCAGTTGCCCATGGCAAGTAGGGAGTGGAGGCAACTGTCTTGGCGAAAGACACATAGGTGGACACCAGGCCCCTGCTTCCCCCCGAAGCAGCTGTTTGCCAAGAGTCTGGTGTTACTGTCTCTCTGGAATCAGACAAACCAAAAGCTATTGCCATCATCTTGAGTGGCTTCAACTGGTGAGAGCACTTTTCAAACTGGCAAGCCTTGCATTTGTATTGGGAAGTAGAGAATAAAAGCTACTTAAAAGTTTAAAAGATAACGAAAGGTTCCTCGTATTGATAAGCCAAAAACCAGAAGTTGCTAAATTTAGATTAATACAAAAACATGAGAAGGCCTGAAAAAGGAGCCAGCAAGAACCCAGAGAAGGGATAATCAAAAGTGGGCGTGCTTTCGAGAATTTGACCCTTCTCTGCTCCCAACTTTGCTACCTAGGTTTTAATAAAGAATCTTTAGCACTTTGGATTTGTCCATGTCCTTGAGAAGTTCCTGAGACACCAAAGAAGCAAGACACCCCCTTGACAGCAAGACCAATGACTCTGATCTTCAAACGCCCACATTTAAATGTGAACTTCATTTCATGAAATATTGCCTTCTTGTATCGCTTCAACTAGTGACCAAAAATGTCACTGCTACACAAGCATTTGTAACATTAAAATGTGTTGACTAAATACCAAACTATCAATTTTAGCAAACTGCTAAAAAGGGGAAGAGAGTTAATTTATCTATCACCAAAATGTTACCTACCTTCTGACAGTCCTGTATATTTTCTTCTACCTAGTGTGGTTTTGCTTTCTTAAGTTCAGAGTCAGCATTTCAGTAAAGGAAAACTATCCTGGTTTCAAATGAAAAACAACAACAACAAACCTGCTATTTCTTCAGTACTGTATTGTGATATTTATCTAATGAGATATTGCTAACAGAGATTTAAAATGTCAGGTTCATGCATGTAATCAAAGTATTGACATAAAAAATGATTTGAATACATTTAACATTAAGAGTACTCTTAACAGATAGAGGCGCATCCAGTTTGCAGTAAACCACCTGTTGCAACGTGAAGAGGGCTCTAGCCATCGATTCAGTTCCTGCTCCTTTCTGTTTCTCCTCTCCAAAGGGGATCCAATGATTATGCCCAGTCCTTTGTGGGCCGTTTGGGGGATTATTCCATTCACCCCACCCCCACCCCCTGGGATGTTTAATTCAAAACAAAACAAAACAAAACAAAACACACAACTCCATTATGAGTGACTCTGGTGTGATTTAGAATGTTTGGCTTCTAATTTTAAAACTAAATTATTTTAAAAGCCTGTCACATTTCCAATAACTAAACGTATATGACGTGCAGTACTTGATGAAGAGAAAGAAAATTAATAAGGTGTGTTTTCGGAGCAATCCTAATTGACTGGGGCAGGGCTGCTGAAGGTCCATTGGCAGCTGGGGCCAGCTTGGGGGCTGCGGAGATGGATGCCCATTGGCAAAGAAAGAGGTCTGTCACTGGGGGCTGCCTTGCTGCAACACCAGAAAGCCCCCCCCCCACCATGAAACAACTATGTGTGGGTGCTCACCTTCTGCCTTGGCTAATAGAAGCCCCGGGGGGCTCCTCTACAATGGATTCTTCCCTTGCTCCCCCCCACACACCCATCCCTTCCAAACTGCCATAGGATTGCTCTTTTTAAAATGGTTTAAATGTTTTATTCAGATAAATTCAAAGCCTTGTGTGGGAATTACTGTATTTCATTGTAACATTTGCATTTTTGAAAAAAAAGGTAGGGCAGCAGAGTACCATATCCTACATTAGTTAAATTTTGAGGGGGGACATGAAAAACTCAAAACCGTTAACATCTAATTTTAGCATGCATATTTATGTTTACTGTAAAGGGACAGTGACCTTAAGATGACAAATTACAATCCTGAAACTGCCTTGTTCAACAGATTTGTATGCATTTGTCATGTAACTAATTTTTATAGGGGTTTTTAAAAAAAAAAAAAAAATATCCACATTTGTCATAGAACAGCAACTGGGAACAGGAGACAGAGGGAGAGGGATAGCAAAATCCAGCCCACACTTTCCATGTAGATTCATTCGGCATACAGTGATGCTCATGTTTGCTAAATTTGGGCATTAATTTGTTTTAATTGTTTCATGAAATGGTGGTTTTGCTAGTCAGTGGAAATATTACTATTTATTTATTTATTTATTTATTTATTTATTTATTTAATTTGTCTACTGCCCTATACCCGCAGGTCTCAGGGCGGTTCACAGAATAAAACACAGTATAAAATCACAAATACATAATCAAAATAAAAGTAAGAACAACCCATTGGCCTGGATAGGCCTTATATCCTATCTGGGTCCAATGAAACCACCCGTCTCCCCTTTCAATACCTTCTGCTTGGAAAACCACAAGCTCTACATACATACCGAACCTTTAAGGTACATATGAAGCACACATTCCCCCCCCCCAAAGCATTCTGGGCATTGTGATTTCTTAAAGATAGCTGAAAATTGAGAGAAGTAACTACAGTGCCCAGAATTCTTCAAGAGCGGGAAATGTGCTCTAAAGGTGTATTATGTACACAGCCTAACATCGCCACACACTTTTAGCCATAAAATAATAGGAGGCTGAGACGATTACAGTTTTCCAAATAGCCCCCGTTGTTGTTGTTGTTATTGCTTCTTTTTATTTCCTGCCCCCTCATCTCAGGAATCCCACTTTTTAATCAAAGCCACTGCAGTTGACGTTTCAGTGTTTTCTTGTCTCAGCATCTAAGAGCCTAGGCTTACATTCTCCTCAGTTAAACAGTTCTAAATCTAATTAATGCCCCCAATTGCTAAATCAGTCCTATTTATTAAACTCCTCGCTCATCTTTTGCTGTATTGATTTGCTAACAAAATGGATTTTCTGCCTCGCTCTTGCTTCTTATTGCTTCCATTTCCCCATCACCTCCCCACATTGGCTTGTTCTCTCTTCCTTTCACTTTCCCTCCCCAATTTGTTCCCTGTCTAGTTTTCATTTCCCCCTAATTCCCATTTGCTCAGGTTGTATTTTGCTTCATTCATTTTATAAATGAAGACCTTTCTGCCTTCTCATTATATAGAGGTGCTACAACACGCCCCCTATAAACAACAACAAGAAGAACAATTCCCCAGGTTTCATTTGCACTCCGGTATCACATTAAGAAATGCACCCCAAGGTGAGAATATGTAAAAGAAGGGATGGGTCTATTTGTAGAGAGATCCAGTCTCAAGGGTTCCAATTCAGTTACATGGAAGAAAGTGAACAGGATGGACTCTGGGACTTGGACCGCAGTTGAAAAGAGGCAACCATGTTTTCTCTTTAGTATCAACTTTCCCTCCAGTAATTCCTACAAGGCATGCCTTCATTTTGAGTAACAGTAAATTCTTCCATCCATGTCCATGTTAACGACTCTTCACTATGAGCACATATTGAAAAAAATATCACATAAATCGTTTCTTGTTATGTCTTCGTTAATTCACATCCCGTTCAGTATATTCAACTTCCATTTCTTGCTGTATTTCCATTTCCTGTTTTGTTTACCATAGCATTCCAATCTCCTCTAAAACTGACCCTTCCACTTAAGTTTCTTCCAATCTTTTTTCCAGAAAGAGTACAGTGGTACCTTGGTTTAAGAACTTAATTCATTCTTAACCTGAAACTGTTCTTAACCTGAGGTACCACTTTAGCTAATGGGGCCTCCCGCTGCCGCCGTGCGATTTCTGTTCTCATCCTGAAGCAAAGTTCTTAACCCGAGGTACTATTTCTGGGTTAGCAGAGTCTGTAACCTGAAGCGTCTGTAACCCAAGGTACCACTGTACTATAAATTTAGTTCCAGTTACAGGTAGGTAGCCGTGTTGGTCTGCCATAGTCAAAACAAAATAAAAAATAAAAAAATTCCTTCCAGTAGCACCTTAGAGACCAACTAAGTTTGTTCTTGGTATGAGCTTTCGTGTGCTGAAGAAGTGTGCATGCACACGAAAGCTCATACCAAGAACAAACTTAGTTGGTCTCTAAGGTGCTACTGGAAGGAATTTTTTATTTTTTATTTTGTTTTGACTATAAATTTAGTGACACTGTTCTCTGAATTCACTCCAGATCATATGCAGAATGCTTTCTCTCTGCTAGAACTGAAGAAGAGCTAGGACGGAAGTTTTCCCAAAGTTTTTTTCTTTTTATACTCTCAGCACCATCAATGCCAAATCAAAATGACTGCATCTCTCCATTTTTGGTTTTATCTTCCCCTTCTCCTACAAGGTCTTGCATGAAAGGCATTTCCATCTCACCATCTGCTTTGTCCAATTTTGCTGTTTCATCATCTAGTCCTGCCAGCTTTTCATCTGAAGTTTCTATGTCATCTCCAGTTCTGTTTTTCATTCTCTCTTAGGACTCAGCTACATTAGTAAAGAAAAAGTGTTTTGAATGCATTATAAACATGCAACACCAGATGGTGCTGAAGAGCAAAAACAAAAATATTTGCGATTTTCCAGTGTTTTCTTTCTTTTGTTATAATGATTTAATTTCTGACTTATTTATAGCATTTTTTTCCTGTGTGTAGATCCACCCTTATTCATTTTCTTTCCACCTTTCATCTGATCATTTTTAATTGTTCAGTCATCATCTGTTGAACATTACCAACAGGCACTGGGAGATCCAAAGCTACCTTTGCCATACTGGACGTTTTGGATGTTATTAACAAATTAGTCTCTTAACATTTCTACCTTAAGATCACAGTCAAAACAAGATGATCTTCTCCACGGAGGAAGTAATGGCCAAACTACTTTCAGTTTCTCAACAAAGTCCCCTGCCCCCAGATCATATAAGTGTTTTAAACTAAGCCATTTGGGTAGCTGATGTTTCCACCACTCCAAACTTCTGTTCTATTAGTCCCCAATGTGACTTTAATAAAGTCCTCAAATTAAAACATATCTCCATACATAATGGAAGGGATAGCTCACCACAGAACAATCCTCTCTCTTTTCTGGTAGGAGGAGACTGCATGGGGCATGAAGAGGCATCGTTTGGAGGCTGGATAAAGTTTTACAAAATTCTATAGCACTTTGGGGTCATTTATAGGGCCCTAAGCACAGAACAGTTAATGCCATTTAAACCCATGGCAGTTCTGGATTCAACATGTCAGCTGAAACCTGCTCCCCACACTGATTTGATAGGAACCTACTGAGAGTTAACCAAAATTATTCTTCTGCCATTTGAAAGTCAGCTCTGATGTTTTTGAATAACCTCAATAACTTGGAATCTAAAATATAGCAAAGTGCACATTAGATACTTTATAAACAAAAATGTCACCCAAAATGACAGCCTTATATAAGGCAAATATTGCCACATTAGTATTCAGAGCTATCATCACAGCATGAAGAAATCGAAGGAGGGGGGAGAACCCTGAGAAACATACAGGAATAAGATAAAAGGAATCTAATGTGCATCAAAACAATGCTTTTTAATCATGCTGTGTGCTCACACTCTCCCTAATGGGTCCCCCAACCAACCTTCCCAAAGTCAAAAAAGCAGCATGACGCTTTCAGCACAGCAAAGAGCAATACAGCTGCATGCTATAAGGGAATGTTTGCACAGGAATAGATTTTGCCTGCATTAACACACAGGGCAGGCAATCCGTTTCAACACAGGAAGCTAATAGCAGTGTGTCGGCATGTCTGTCTCCACTGGAGATGCCAAATTAACAGTTTCTGTCACACTCACTTTCAATCACAAGGTGACTCCTCTCACAATGTGGAAGGGGTTTGCCCCCCCCCCAATAATTCTAGGTTCTCATCTAGAACTTGGAGCCACCTGAGAACACGAAACAGATGTGCAAATTCAAGAAAGACAAAAGAAACCACTCCTTCCTTCACATCAGAAGAAGTGTGCATGCACACGAAAGCTCATACCAAGAACAAACTTAGTTGGTCTCTAAGGTGCTACTGGAAGGAATTTTTTATTTTTTTTTTGTTTTGACTATGGCAGACCAACACGGCTACCTACCTGTCACTTCCTTGACACAGTTTGTGAGGGCCTCTACCTTTGCTGATGTTAAGAGGGGACAAAACAAATTTGTGGAATATAGGCTTTTAAATTATTACTATCTATGATAATTAAATTAAAACTTCCAGATTTAGAGGCAGAACAGTATTGGGCTGTTTAAGGACTTCCAGGTCACTCTTGGGGGGGGGGACAAAAACCCCACTGGTTTCCTCCATAATATTATTCTTTTCTTCTTGTAACCAGCTATGCTAGGCTATGGCTGTGACCATGACTCTGCCGAAAGATCGGAATTTGACCTGTGCCTTCAGTGTCAGACAGAAACTTGCTCCACAAGGAGAAGAGCCAGATATAAGGGAACGTCTGCTTGGGAGTCAAGATATCCTCATGAATGAGACCCTCCTCTGAGGAGACTTCTCTTTGACAACAGCTAATGGTAGTCAGTTGGACTCTGTGTGGTGTTCCAGCAGCTCCAGCTGCAAAGTCTGAACACCAGGCTGGAATAGCTGTGCAGGTACTGTTGGTGATCAGCTTGAATTCTCATTAATCATGGAGGGTCATCTAGTCCAACCCCCCACAATATAGGAATCTTTTTTCCAATATGGGGCTCAAATTCATGACCCTGAGATTATCCCAGCAGGCACTGCTCTCCCTTCTTGTCTTGAAACTGCATATAAGCATCAATAATCAATACATGCAAGAACACCTTGTGGTCTATAGAAGTAGCAAACTTTGGATAGTATAATAATAATAATAATAATAATAATAATAATAATAATAATAATAATAATAATAATTTATTTGTACCCCGCCCATCTGGCTGGGTCTCCCCGCCACTCTGGGCGGCTTCCAACAAATATTAAAATACATTAAAATATCACAGATTAAAAACTTCCCTAAACAGGGCTGCCTTCAGGTATTTTCTAAATGTCAGGTAGTTGTTTATCTCTTTGACCTCTGATGGGAGGGCGTTCCACAGGGCGGGCGCCACTACCGAGAAGGCCCTCTGCCTGGTTCCCTGTAGCTTTGCTTCTCGCAGTGAGGGAACCACCAGAAGGCCCTTGGCGCTGGATCTCAGTGTCCGGGCTGAACAATGGGGGTGGAGACGCTCCTTCAGGTATACAGGACCGAGGCCGTTTAGGGCTTTAAAGGTCAGCACCAACACTTTGAATTGTGCTCGGAAACGTACTGGGAGCCAATGTAGGTCTCTTCAGGACCGGTGTTATGTGGTCTCGGCAGGCTGCTCCCAGTCACCAGTCTAGCTGCCGCATTCTGGATTAGTTGTAGTTTCCGGGTCACCTTCAAAGGTAGCCCCACATAGAGCGCATTGCAGTAATCCAAGCGAGAGATAACTAGAGCATGCACCACTCTGGCGAGACAGTCTGCGGGCAGGTAGGGTCTCAGCCTGCGTACCAGATGGAGCTGGTAGACAGCTGCCCTGGACACAGAATTGACCTGCGCCTCCAAAATGACTCCCAGGCTGCGCACCTGGTCCTTCAGGGGCACAGTTACCCCATTCAGGACCAGGGAGTCCTCCACACCTGCCCGCCTCCTGTCCCCCCAAAACAGTACTTCTGTCTTGTCAGGATTCAACCTCAATCTGTTAGCCGCCATCCATCCTCCAACCGCCTCCAGACACTCACACAGGACCTTCACCGCCTTCACTGGTTCTGATTTGAAAGAGAGGTAGAGCTGGGTATCATCCGCATACTGATGAACACCCAGCCCAAACCCCCTGATGATCTCTCCCAGCGGCTGCATGTAGATGTTGAAAAGCATGGGGGAGAGGACAGAACCCTGAGGCACCCCACAAGTGAGAGCCCAGGGGTCTGAACACTCATCCCCCACCACCACTTTCTGAACACGGCCCAGGAGGAAGGAGCGGAACCACTGTATAACAGTGCCCCCAGCTCCCAACCCCTCTTAGACCGTCCAGAAGGATGTTATGGTCGATAGTGTCAAAAGCTGCTGAGAGATCCAGCAGAACTAGGAAACAGCCTTAGGGCCAGTCCATACATTTTATTTAAATGAAGAGTTCTAACTGTATTCTTAAAAAAGCAGTGTTTGAATGACACAGATGCATTTGTAAATGTATATCATAGGCATACCCATCAGTGAATGATATTTGTTGTCATGTGAAATGGCTAAAAGGTGCACTTACTGGGATGTAAATTCAATTCAGATGAATAGGAGTTCCTTCCAAGTATACCGGTACATAGTATGAGATTGGCAGTGTGGTTTTTTTAAAGACTGTATGTTTACAGAGATCAAATAACTATATGATAACTATTTACAATCTCATAGTAGTTCACGAGGAAACATATGCAGCCCCTCGAAACTGGTTAACGGGCATCATTCCCCTTCCTGTGCCCTGTATTTCCTGCAGTACAGACAAGTGCCTTCTGATATAAGCTGCAGATGCCAAATATGCCACTGGGGCAGGGCACAGGAAGGGGTGGTCATCAGCATTCCCATTCCTGCAGACCACCTGACTACATTCCTACCAATAAGCTACAGTGTTTGTGACTTGCTATTATAGTACTGTATTAGTTGTAGACCTTGTTGTTGTTGTTATCTGTTAATTTGGCCTTTTGCGGAAAGGAAAATAATATGGCAGTTATCTGTTCTCATTAGAAGCCTTGTCTCTTGAACCCAATATCATGATTTCCTTGTTTGTATATATTATGTAAATGCTACTTGAGTGGGCTTGAAACCAGTGTGGACTGACCTTGTTGGCATCTTGCATTTTCATTAGCTAGACACTTTCAGATGGCAATCTGCTCTAACTGTTGGAGAGAAACAGAAATGGCCAACTAATTAACATTCAGAATGGCCAAAGGAACACAACACCTTAACACAGTATGCCATTTGAACAAAATGTCCCTAGCCATTAAAAAAAAAATTCCAATAACTCATTTTGTGACAAAGATTTTAATGAGAGCAGAAAGCAGCACAACATAAATCAGTTCGACACAAATTCTTAAAAAAGAAGGAAAAAATAGTGCAAGTGCAACCCAATCTTATTAGTCTGATGATTTCAAACCTGTGATTTTATTGGGTTGCTGTAGTCCAAAGCAGAAGAGAACCCGACTAATTTGTCAAGCAATTCGGCTAATAAAGAGGCCAGCGGAGAGACAGAAAGAAATCATTTAGGTTTCCCAGCGTGTAAATGAAAAAGGTTACATTCTGGAATACACACTGTATTTCCAATAAGGGGAGAAGCTTACATCATTATTCTACAAGCAAAGTTGCTACGTGGCTGGCATGAGGCGGCCTTTGCTGCTCTTCTTTCAAGTGGTGTCATGGCAGAGCGGGGCTGAGAATGGCTCAAATCTTTGCTTGGCATGCGGCTCGCAGTGCGATGCTGCACCGCTCAGTCACTAAACCTAATCTATCTTGATGATAAGATGGGTGAGGCATGTAGGCCACCCTCAAATGAGTAAGTAACAAATAGTTAATACAAACGGAGGCTGGCAGTGAAGCAGGGTGGCACCACCCTCTAAGTGGAGTTCTCCCATCCCGTCCCCCGTCCCCCCGCCAGCTGGCCTGGAACAGGAGACTTGGGCTACGGCTTGGAGCTTGCAAATGACTTATAATTTTGTGTTTTGCATTCTCCTTAAGTGAAGGTCCCACTGTGTAGTATACCAATCAGTTAAGGGCATTATTGTTATCTAGAGAGGGGAGAGTGTAGGGAGGATATTTAAAAACAAAACAAAAATTCATCATGGTATCTGCACTCACACACAGGACCCTAATTCTTACCTCCACCAAACAGCAGACTGTAAAATCTCTTTTTCTAACTGACAATTTTTCCAAAATGTCTTGAGAGTAAGACTGCTTTATGATAATTACTGTCATAGTTTTTCTTGTAACTTGAATTCATTGCTTCAGGTCCTAGCCTCCAGAACAGGAGAAAACAAGCTTGTTCCATCTTGCATGTGACAGCCCTTGAGATCATCTCTCCTCTTAGTCTCATCTTTTCCAAGCTAAACATACCCAGCTTCTTCAACTGTTCCTCACAAGGCTTGGTTACCAGACCTTTGATCATCTTGGTTGCCCTCCACTGCACACCTTCCAGCTTGTCAAGATCCTTCTTAAATTGTGGTGCCCAGAACTGGACACAGCACTCCAGGTGTGGTCTGACCAAGACAGAATAGATAGAGTGGGACTATGACTTCCCTTGATCTGGACACTAGACTTCTGTTGATGCAGCCTAGAATAGCATATTTCTTTCTTATTTATTTTTGCTGCTGCTGCATCACACTGTTGACTCATGTTCAGCTTGTGGTCTACTGAGACCCCTAGATCCTTTTCACATTTACAGTTTGCAAGGAATAACCAGATGCACATATACAGTGGAACCTCTGGTTATGAACTTAATTCGTTCCGGAGGTCCATTCTTAACCTGAAACCGTTCTTAACCTGAGGTACCACTTTAGCTAATGGGGCCTCCCGCTGCCGCACAATTTCTGTTCTCATCCTGAGGTAAAGTTCTTAACCCAAGGTACTACTTCCGGGTTAGTGGAGTCTGTAACCCAAAGTGTTTGTAACCCGAGGTGTTTGTAACCTGAGATACCACTGTATATGTGCATCTAGTTATTCCTGTCTAAGTGCAGAACCTTACATGTTCATTCTGCTAGTTTTGGCCTAGTTCTCCAATCTGTCAAGGTCATCTTGAATCCATATTTTGTCTTCTGTGACATTAGCTACACCTCGCAAGTCCAGAGCTTTAGTTGGGTGCATACCTGAGAAACCTGCTTACTCCCCAGTGAATGCATTGGGTTTCCCTATTGCTTTGTATTTTCTCACTGAAGGAAACCAATTAAAGAAGACAGTAACCATAAATGCAAGTTTTGCATTTGATTCCAGGTTATTATTTTTTGGAAGAGAAACCAACTGATTGGAGCTAAAAGATGTGACAGCAAGTGTTGTGAGGGAAAATGGCATTTAAAGTGTAAAGTGAGGGTTTTTTTTAATCCTAAAATGTGCTATAGACATTTTAATAGTTGAGGACAGATGGCACCTGGAAGATGTAGACTCTAAAAATAAATGGCTGGGCAGTCTTCCAAGAGGTGCCAGTGGGTCTGACTCTAAAGGCTGCATGTGGTAGAGCCAGAGGAGATTATGGCAGACATTTAAGCAGGGAATGCAGAACAAGATTAGGAAGGATGGAGGCAAAACGCAGGAAATGTCCTGTGGAAATGTCAGTTGATGGGTTTTTAAATCAAAAGTAGTTGGTATTTCTAAATATGCAAATAGGTATGAGCAGAGGAAGAGAATTTGTGTACAGACAGTGCCTGCTGATTTCAAAATGGCATTAACTCTGCATGTTGAGACTTGGCATTGGTTTACCCATTGCAGTTTGTAAGGGGAAAGAGACTTCTTGAAGAGTTTCTTTCTAAGCTCTGTGCTCCAAATCCAACCTCTTACCTTTGCCTTCCTTTCAACTTGTTCTTGTTTTATTTTCATGCCCACCCAATTATTTGTTTACAGCTGCACATAAATCGTGTCCTCCCTAAGAGAGGGCACGTGTTGCGGTGAGACCTGGAGACTGACCTCCTGGTTGTGGGTGGGTCTATTGGATAGCCACAACACTGATTGGTAGGTCCCTCGTTGCTGGGTTTCATCTGGCCAATGGGGTGCAGTCTAAACGGATCAAGGGACCTATATAAGCCAATGCACGTGTCCCAGAGCTTCCTCTTTTGGCTCGTGCATCGGAACAGTGAGCAGCGTGTCCCGTGTGCAGCTGAGAGACTTGCCTTTGACGATCGTCATTTGGTGATATCCTTCCTTCGCTCGCCTGGGGATGGTCCCTTCCTGATTCACGAGGATGGGTTCACGTTGGGGAGGCATCAACTTGCTGCAGTGATGCGTAAGGTGATTACAGCATGTGGCCTGCTGGCCAACGATTATGCACCTCATTCTTTCCGCATTGGTGCAGCTACTACTGCTGCACACTGGGGCTTGTCTGTTGACAGGATTAAGGATCTGGGCTGCTGGAAGTCTGATGCATACAGGGGTTATGTGCGGAAGCAGTGCTGAGGTGCAGTTATTAATTATGTTTTGTTCATTCCTAGGTCTGCCTGCACTGCATGTCTGGATAGTTGGGCACAGCATTGTCCACTGGGCCGGCAGGAGGGCAACGGAGTGTGGATTCGGATGCAGGCTCGGACTCCCCGACCATGTGTGCATCTCCTGGGTATCCAGACGAGGAATGCGTTGGGAGGAGCTTCTCCCAATGGTGCGGGTGAAGGTATCTGCGGAAGGCATGCCTGCAGCGATGGTGGTGCAGCTGGGAGAGAATGATTTGCTGGAAGCTCCTGGCTTGAGCTTGCAGACCCACATGCAGGAAGACTTGGAAGTGTTGATGGCAGCTTTTCCTGGACTCAGAATTTTTTGGTCACAGCTGTTGCAGCGACGTGTGTGGCGAGGTAGCCAATGCCCAGCTGCCACTGAGAGGGCCAGGAGGTGCGTCCAGAGCACAGTGGCCAAGAAGATTTGTCACCCGGGCATTACCTTTCGTGATGCGTCCCTTTACAGGCTTGATGGGGTTCATCTGTCTGTAACTGGGAATGATTTGTGGCTGACCGCTGTGTCAGCGGGGTTAAGGGATTGGTTACAGGAGTGAGTAGTTGGCTGCGGGTGCTTGTGTGGCGGAAAGGCACTGGTTCATGTGATAGGGATGGGAGAATGGTCTCACCATCCCTATGTGAAGGGTATTCCGTTAAAGGAATCCAGGGACTCAACTTGGTTTGGTCAACCCCCGAAAGGGGGTTGTGCCCATGCCTGAGTCCAGGGGAGCATCTGGGGAGTGAACAGAGTCTGTTCCCAGGCTTTTCACCTACCTCAGGTGTTCACCCTTGGCTGACCTATGATAGAGCTCTGGGTCAGCGCTACCTGCAAGGGTGTAGGGAGCTAGTCGAACCAGAGCCTATGCAACCACTCACTTTTCTGTAATCAATAAAGTTGTGGCCTAAATTCTGCCAAAAACCAAAACTAAAATTTGAGTCAAATGTGTCTTTATTTAGGGGGGAGGTCTCTGGGTCTGAACACGCAAATACCCTAAATAAGCAACATGTTTTTAAATGGAACAAAGGGTGGAGGTTGCTGGGGGACGTAATTTGGTGCCTTGTTAGATAAGAAGAGATGCCTTCCTGCAAGTAATGCATGTAGAGAGCTCCTTCTTCTAGTCCAGATCATGCTCACATATAACTCTGTTTTCGCTCCCTTCTGCGTTAATCTTCAGTTAAAAAAAACTGTGCAAAAACTTGCATTTAAAAGTATATTAAAATTCACATTGGTAAACGCATTTCTCTGAATATACACATACTTAAATGTATTTTCTGTAAAAATGTGCATTTTAAATATATAATTTAAAGCCAGAAGTATGTTGCAACATTTGGAGATGTGTGAAATCCAATTATTGCTTCAATCCAATGCGCACATTGGTCTGAGAGAGGTTTATCAAAGCAGTTTGTACTGGATTTTGCAAAGATCACATTCCTACAGCATTCCTAGACACAGGGGGGCCCATGCCTTTTGTATGCTAATGTGGAAGCACCCTAAAATCTGCCACCCATGAAAGATGTTGAGGTGACAGCAAAGTTGTTACAAAAGGACTAAAACTTGAGAAGCCACTCCGCTGTGAAACTCACGGGGTGATCTCTCGGCCTAACCTGTATCCCTGGGTTGTTGGTCAGCATAAAATACGGGAGAGGGAAAATGTGATGTAAATAAATAAGTAATTTTGGGGGGGGAATTATGATAGGTGAATAATAAGTTCTTAAAACATGTGATATGGTTAATGGACCTGCCTTTGTTAACGGAGCAGGAATTATTCACCTGCCTTTATAAAAAACCGCATTCCTTCATTTTATGCATCATTTTAACAGAATTCATTGTACTTTTACAATGCAGTTCCACCTATGTCAACTCAGAAGTAAGTCCTGCTGAATTCTATGGGGTGGTATGTGGGGTTAGGATTGCAGCCTTGCTTCCTAAGTAGTCATCCTCCTTTGCCTCATCTTCTACAAAAAAAAGTAATAACGAAGCTTCCAGAAATGTTCTATTTATTTGTTTTCCTTTCTCAGTCCAAGAAAAAGCAAACACATCTTAATCATAGATGCTGATCTCAAGCTGTTGTTTAAAATGCCATTGTAGGGAAAGAAAGAACAAAGATGCCTATTTTAAAAAATAACAAGCATAACTCAATGCCATACAAGAACAAGGTATAAATTTTAAACTGCTACATATTTCTCTCTAGAAGTTATTTCAAAGGGAGACCAGTTAAGCAAATGTCATTCCTATATTAATTTGCATTTATAGTCCAACATATTCCCTGCCTTAGGAGAGGTACCAAAGCAAAGCAAAAGAGCAAAACAAAATTTCAACATTCATTGAAACTTCTTCACCTTTCCTGACTTTAAGCCGCTAGAACCAGACTGAATAAGTGAGTCTTACAGCCCAGGACCTTCATTTGCACTGCAAGGACTTGAGCCCCGGAGAGGTCACTTTGGTGCTGCAAATGCAGCAGAAGCAATGTGGAAGGTAGCCGCAGCGAGTTCTAAGCTCCACCTGATTGGCATAAGGTACAAACCTCCACAGGGATGTGGGTGGCGCTGTGGGTTAAACCACAGAGCCTAGGGCTTGCTGATCAGAAGGTCGGTGGTTCGAATCCCTGCAACGGGGTGAGCTCCCATTGTTTGGTCCCTGCTCCTGCCAACCTAGCAGTTTGAAACCACATCAAGTGCAAGTAGATAAATAGGTACTGCTCCGGCGGGAAGGTAAACAACGTTTCTGTGCACTGCTGTGGTTTGCCAGAAGCGGCTTAGTCATGCTGGCCACATGACCCGGAAGCTGTCTGCAGACAAACGCCGGCTCCCTCAGCCTATAGAGCGAGATGAGCGCCACAACCCCAGAGTCATCCGCGACTGGACATAATGGTCAGGGGTACCTTTACCTTTACCTTACAAACCTCCACAGTAAGAAGGCATCAATTCAATTTCCATTCCATGTTTGTCACATGTTTGTTCTGCTAAATTTATTTGTCCAGCTGGAAATTTTACATAATGAACTATGTAACTAAGTACACTATTGTTACGTTATTACACACCATTCATTTCAACAGAGGTGGATTTAGGGGAGCGCAACTGGTTCGCCCACGCTGCATGCCAAACCGAGAGAGCGCTGCAGGCGGTGCCACAGCTAGAGGCAGGCTGGACACTGAATTTTGGCATTGCACAGGTCACCGCTCAAATTTGAAAGCTCAAAGTCTGGAACTGCATTTCAATGAAAAGGAAACACAATGCAAAGAGCAGCAGGGATGTCATCAATTACTTATCATTTGTGGACTGAAAACAGCAGCAACAACAGCAAAAACTGATAATATTTTCTGGATTGATTTCCATTCCAGACAGACAAATAAATGAACACTGGCAATCTCCACTCCCATTTTCCTTGGAATGTGCTGACATCCCTACCTATAAATCTGTTCCACACAATTTCTGTTTTACTGTACAATTCGAAGAAAAAAATGATTGCAGGAGTTTCTGCCTTTTTGGTGCCCCTCTTGGCTCCATCCTGCGGCCTCTGAGTTTCCTTCACAGCTTTCAACTGGAGCTTTCAGCATTGTAAAAATTCATTAATCTTCTGTACAATTTTGAGGAATATATTTTATTATTTTTGTCCTTCTGTCTAGTTTAACTGTAATCCAGATACAACTAACATATCTGAACTGAGCTTTGCAGCTAACTTATTGTTATGAGACCATCAGATGGAAAATTTATCAGAATTTACTTCTGTAATCTAATACTGCAGTACAATGCAAGAATGAAATATTAATATTCCCCAACCACATCAGATCAAATATGGAAACAAATAGTTTTCCCAAGATCTGTCAAATTTCCCAGAGCCCACAATTCTTGTAAAAAACAATACCAAAAATAATTAATAATGCTTGCACTATGATAGTAGACAATTAAATCAATTGTTGTACGTTGCCTGGCATTGATGGGTACAGATTAAAAAGTCATACTTAATTTAAAACAAAGCCGTAACACCAAATGTGGGTCACATCTTTGCTCATATAGCAGAACAGATGTTGCACAGTTGTTGGTGATCTTAGTTTTGTCTTGCATTCAATGTTGTATCTTTTAAAATAGCAAGGAACATTAGATTATTTTTAATATTTGCAATATTTAGCCCCAAAAGGCCCCGATCAGATCAATACGCAATGAAGATACAGTAATGCCAGGCAAACATTTAGTCACCTCTTAGAACTGAATGTTTCCAAAAACAGCCCCCCCCCTCCTTTAAAAGCAAAATGTACCCCTAAATCATCACACATCTCCCTGCCTCTGCAAGATGAGACAAATCATGCTGTGGAGAAGAAGCAGAAGAACAAACTAGGTGACAGAAACAGGATGTATATTTTGCCATATGATGAAAAGAGAGACGTTGGCATGGGGATGCTTCTATAATTTAATACGTGACATTGTTGGAAGAGGGAGCCAAGGCTGAGAAACAGGATGGGGGTGTGCAATCAGATCTGGAAGTGGTCTTGAACTCTGCATGGGTCCTCTGTGCTTGGCTAGTGGCTTGCTCAGGAGCAGAGGTGGACAGCATGGGGAGGGGGCAGAGCAGCTTACCTGTGACTTCTTGGCAGGTGAGTCACTGCTGCTGCACTGGGAGGGGGAGGGTGAAATGGCAGGGACAGCAAATGCACCCACAGAGCCCACCTGGAGCTCCCTGCTAGTGCATTCCCACCACGTCACCCTCCCTGCCACCTTGTCCCTTCTGGTATGCAGCAATGGCTCACCTGCTGAGAGGCCAGGTAAGTGCTCCCACCCCTCCTTATGCTATTGCTTTTGCTCAGCTTGGGCTGGTGCAACAGGCGCACATCTTCCTAGAATAGACAGATCAGGATCCTATTGCACACGCACCTGTTGAAAAGTGTTTGGAAGCTTCAGCTGGTCCAGGAGGTGGCAGCTTGTGTGGGGCCTCAGAGCCTGTCACCAATTCCAAGGGCTGTGCTGCTGTTTTACGTTTAAATCCTTAGTGATCTATGACTAGCAAATTTTAAGGAATGCCTCCTTCCCTATGAACCAATAATGTGCTTCTATTTTCAGTATAGACTGGGGTGGAGATTGAGCATGTATATTTTTTTAAGATATCAGGGTGTGTGCATGGGGCAGGGGGGGAAGCACCCCCCAGGAAGGAGCTCCCATTCTATTTGCCTCCCACTCCCATTTCTTTCAGAGATCTTCACATTTGAGATAGAACTCACCTACCTAGAAATATACTTTGCCCATTCTGTGCCCCACCCCCCGTATATTTTTTCCTGCTGCCACCACTCTTGTGTGTGGGTGTGTTTTCTCAAATGGGAAGCGGGACAGCATGTAGATTTTGCATGTCTGTTTTTTTACAGTGCCACCAGTTCATAAGGCTAGCATCCCAGGAATTCATATGGAAGCACATTCCATTTTAGGAATTCATATGGAACCATCCATTTTAGGGATGTGGAATGAGCTAATGGATTATAGGTGCAGGAAATAGTGTGGTCAAGGGTGAGTAATTCATGAACTACGAATGTTGCTATTCAATGCAGGGAGGTGCTGTTCCCCTGACATTCTCATATCTGCAAAATTCCTTCAAAGTGTGGTGTGTGTGTGTGTGTGTGTGTGAGAGAGAGAGAGAGAGAGAGAGAGAGAGAGAGAGAGAGATCTTAAGTAAAACTACATACACACAATTCAGGATCAATCCCTGAAATCTATATCTATATCTATGGAGTTTGCTATGCAAAGATATCAAAGAACTCTGTGCTGTTTTTGCAGCCTGCTACATCTCATCCAGGCATTTGGTTTGTTTGTTTTTCCTTCCTACTTTTGAGTGCTACATAGGAAGAAAGTGAAGAGAGGACCCTTTTCTGTGAAAAAGTCAAAACAAAAGCATCATCTGGAGACATGTAAAGCACTCATCTTTAAAGTCAGTCTAACCCATCTGTTTGCTGCACAATGTTAACATGACATTTATAAAACTAGCAGGAGAGACCAAGAAAAGAAACTGATGGATTCTGTGTGTGTCTTATTGTCACAAAACAAGACACTTCCTAAGATTTATGCGGATATGGACATTTGTGATCCAACTGCTTCAACTTGTATTTATTCTTATTTTTGAGGTTTTCCAGAGCAGTTTGCATTACAAAGAAGCAAGCAAGCAAGCAAACATCCTCATGAGAATTCAGGAGCATTTCAAGGCACATTTCTCCTAATATACACATTTTTGCAAGCAATTTCCCCTCATAAAAATACTCTTTTATGTTATTTAAATGTTATTTCACTGTATGCTCAATTTTCCTTAAAGTATGCATTTTTGTGCAGAATATTTGATTGGAGAACTGCATTGCAAAATTTGAAAAAACGAGTATTTCAAAGGATAGTTGCATTTTGCTTTGTGCAGTTTTTTCAGGAAACACTAGTTAGGTAGGCTTGCATTAAAATGTGACCTGAACCATAGCAGGTGCTGTAACTCTCAAATGCTTTGTCTTTACCCCCGATGACACACTCCTCCATTGTCTCCCAAGACAGGCAGATGCCAACTACCTAAAGAAGTGGAGGGCCAGTCAAAGGGTGACTTGTTCCACATGGGGCCACAGTTTGTCCTGGTTGGGTTGGTGGGGTTTGACCTGGAATTCAGCATGGGGTTTTACAACATCCTTCCCACATATTGCTCACATCTGGAGGGTAATGATTTGGGGTGGCTCAAGGTGAAGGTGTTACCAGAGTCTTGGATGAGGAAGAAATTAGGATTGCATTACTTGGATCTGGGTTGAGACTGCTCAGAAGACATTAAACATGCTAGGGAGGAAATTTAAAGGCCTCATGGGTCAGGTCAAAGAAGCGATGTTTTCTTGGCAGATGGGCCGGGAAGTTTGTTGGAAGTTCTCCAGTGGGAGTGAGGAAGAAGAACTAACTAGAGATTTGTACTCCTGTGGCATCTTTATGGGACCCCTGAACACTGGGCCAGTCGTGTCCAACTCTGGGGTTGTGGCGCTCATCTCGCTTTACTGGCCGAGGGAGCCAGCATACAGCTTCCGGGTCATGTGGCCAGCATGACTAAGCCGCTTCTGGCGAACCAGAGCAGCGCACGGAAACGCCGTTTACCTTCCCGCTGGAGCGGTACCTATTTATCTACTTGCACTTTGATGTGCTTTCGAACTGCTAGGTGGGCAGGAGCTGGGACCGAGCAATGGGAGCTCACCCCATCGCGGGATTCGAACCGCCGACCTTCTGATCAGCAAGCCCTAGGCTCTGTGGTTTAACCCACAGCGCCACCTGCGTGCCTCTCCTGTGGCATGGATGTGTGCAAAAGGAAATAGGAGAGTGCAGGGTGGGTACCCTGGGGTGTGTTTTCAGTTGAATTGTGTTTCCTGAGATTTGCACTAATGGCTTTATGACTTGTGGAAAGAATAAGGATCATTGTCGGGGCGGCCAACCTGTATCCCTCACTCAGATGTGTGGGACGCTGATGCATGAATAAGAAAGGTCTACCTGCTCACCTGAAGAAGTATGGCTTGGTGTAGGTGAGATACTTCACTACATGCAACATGAAAGCTGACATAATAGTGTGCATGTATTGAAATCACACTCTTGTCTATGCAACCATTCCAAGTTTAACCACACTGTTATGACATCTGCATATCTAAAAATACTCATTTCATGGTCCCCCCCCTCCATTTTAAAAATGAAAGAACTCATTAGTTTTATCATATTTTCCCCATAATACTAAAGCAATTACTGGGCCGCTACTCTTATAAAATAAATTACCTGTCAAGTTTCATTTCAAAAATAAAACACCATATTTAATTAATGCAATCATTAATAATAATAAAAGTTAAGCTAAATTGAATCCCTTGGACTTGTTTTTACTCTAAACTAGGAAAAAAGCCTGTCACTTTGACAGGTGATGTGATTGTGAAGAGAGGAGCCCTAGAGTGATTCAGTTTCCAAATAGTGAGCACATAGTGAGAAAAGAATGATAAAACCAGAGAATCGGAGAATTATAGAGTTAGAAGCCTGTAAGGGGACGGGAATTGCAGGGGGCTGCCTGCTCTTGGTGGGGCTACAATCCTGCTGAAGGAGCAGCCAGGTACCTAGCTTCGGGATGCTTCTGGATCCACTGCTGTCACTTGAGGCTCCGGTGGCCTCAGTGGCCCAGAGGGCCTTCCATCAGCTTTGGCTGGTGATCCAGCTGTGCCCCTGACAGGACAGGGATAGCCTAACTTCTGTTGTCTATGCTCTGGTAATCTTTAGGGTACATTACAGCAGTGGAGCTGCCTCTGAAGTCAGTTAGGAAATGTCAGCTGGTGTAGGATTCAGCGGACAGGTTGCTCACTGCGGCAAGAAGGTCTGAGCATGTAAGGCCAAACCAGGCCTGACTGCACTTGCTGCCAATTAGTTTCTGGGCCCAATTCAAGGTGCTGGTTTTGACCTACAAAGCGTTAAGGGGCTCAAGACTGCAATACCTCAAGGACTGCCTCTCCCCATATGAGCCAACCCTGGACCCTGCGATCATCATCCGGGGCCCTTCTTTGTGTGCCCCCTCCATGAAATATTTGTCCAGAGGGTGGCAACACAAGAACGGGCCTTTTCTGTGGTGGAATGCCCTCTCCAGGGAAGCTCACCTGGTGCCTTCATTATACACCTTTAGGCGCTGGACAAAAATGTTCCTTTGGCTAATTAAACAATCTATGACCTTTTAACCTGGGGGGATATTGATTTTGAATGTTATTGTATGTATTTTTGTGTTTTTATATTGTAAACCGCTGCAAAAAAACAAACCTATCTGTGGGACCAGGATCAGAATATCCTTAGGTGAGTGTACTGTTGTGCCCTCCTCACACTTTCATTACTGGGCAATGCTGTCCCCAGTATCACCTATAGGAAGCCATTTGGGAGCACAGAGATAGCAAAATGCTGATGTTACCCAGTTCTAGCTCCCTGTTATTTCTGAGTCAGATGAGACCATGCAGTTCCTGAACCAGTGTCTGGATGCAGTAATGGGCTGGATGAGGGCCAATACACTGAAAATGAATCTTGGCAAGGTGGAAGTACTATGAGTGGGTTATTCCCAGATCCGGGAGTTTGGTAACATGCCTGCTCTGTTCCCCTAAAGGAAAAGGCATGTTGTTTAAAAGTGCCCCTTATATCTTTGGCCCTGGAAACCCACGTGGCTATGGTGTCTAGGAGTGCCTTCTACCACCTTTGGCTGGCATGGCAACTGTGCCTATTTCTGGACCAGGATAGCCTGACCACGCTTTGGTAACCTCCACTTAATTATTATAATGTGCTGTATGTGGGCTTCCCTCGGTTTTGGTCCAAAAGATGCTGGTGGTGCAGAATGTTGGGGTGCAAAGGCCCATCAGGCACATACAACACCATTTCTAAAGGAGCTGCCCGGGCAACCAAGAAGCCACTAGGCCAAGTTGAAGGTTTCAGATTTATTCACTAAAGCCCTGAACAATTTGGGGCCAGTTAGGAGCAATGGATACAGGTGGTGCTGTGGGTTAAACCACAGAGTCTAGGGCTTGCTGATCAGAAGGTCAGCGGTTCGAATCCCTGCGACGGGGTGAGCTCCCGTTGCTCGGTCCCTGCTCCTGCCAACCTAGCAGTTCGAAAGCACGTCAAGTGCAAGTAGATAAATAGGTACCACTTGGGAAGGTAAACGGCATTTCCGTGTGCTGCTCTGGTTCCCAGAAGCAGCTTAGTCATGCTGGCCACATGACCCAGAAGCTGTACACTGGCTCCCTCGGCCAGTAAAGCGAGATGAGTGCCGCAACCTGAGTGGTCCGCGACTGGGCCCAACAGTCAGGGGTCCCTTTACCTTTACCTTTTAGGAGCAACGGGGGGGGGGAGCTCCTGTGCAGTGGCCCCTTGCCTATGGAATTCTTCCCTTCTGAGCACCAACACACCATATACTTTGGTACCTGTTAAAAGTATTGGTGCTTGTTAAAAACAAAAAACAAACAAACCCAAAATTCAACACTCAAATTGCAGAATTAAAATTTGTCAGGGTTCATTCATTTGTGTTCTCCCCCCTCCCAGCCACTGTGCAAGAGGGAGGTTTTCTGATTAGTTAAATGACTGGATGAGTTAGTACATTAACTAACCGCTATTGCAAAACTGTGGTCAGATGTTGACTATGGTTGCAAAAGCATAGTGTGCCAAATGTGGGTGCTGAACATCAAATATTCTCATATTTGGGAAGGGGAGAGACTCCATCAGGCAAGGCCTCCTTCCACCTGCCTTGCCCCACCCTCCAGTCTCTGCTTCTCAATTTGTATTGTATTATTTTATGTACTGTGGCTTGCCATTGTTTTATTGATTATAGTTTAGAAATTATTTATTGTAACTGTTGAGTGGATTTCTGTTTAACTTTTATATGTTGATATTATTATTTATGCTATTCTAATGATGGTTGAATGTTACTTTTTAATGTAGGTTGCCTATTTTAAAGTTATGTTTCATCACATTTTTGTATTGCATTAGATTGTTATAAGACGTACATTTTTTTGTTTCTTCAGCCTATAAACTGCCTTGAGTATTGTAAGATAGAAAGACGGTATACAAATTAAAAATGATGATGATGATGATGATATCCAGAGAACATTCCCTATCAAAATCCATGGAAAGATTTTGGGAGAAAATTCTTTCTAGCCTAAAGAGTGAACCACTTCAAGCAAATTGAGTGAGGGAAGCTATTCATTTGTCAAGCAGAGACAACCACTCCTGGCTCTGGTGGTGGATTCCTTTGCGGGAGTCTGCCTAGAGCACCCCCACAGTGCCACACGGGGGGGGGGGGAATAATTAACAGTTGTAGATGAGGAACAGCCTGCTGAAAGGTGGAAGCTCTGGATAAAACAAAACAAAGAGGCGAGAACTCATGGTATTCCCTGTAACACACGTCCCCTAACATTCCTCAACAGATACAGAAAGTGATAACGTTTTGTAAGCAGGCAAATACAGCACCCCAACATAGTTCAGAGGACAATTTTTCTGAAACAGATTGTGTGAGAGTGCATTGAATCTCATATGCGCACAGATATTTGCACTTGCAAAGTTGACCATGTGGAAAAGGTGATTGGACACAGACCCCTTTAGAAATCAGGACCATAAGGTTTCCATTATGCTGCTGTGGAATATTTTTTACCAGGCAACCTGTAGGATGGGTAAAGCAGTGCCATCGTCTTAGCAAGGTGCACTCAGAAGCTGAGGACAAGCAAGAGAACCATAGCTCACTATAATCAACCAGAGAGTTAATTTATGGTGTCTTGCAGATGGATTGTCAGTGCTACCAGTTTTGATCCATTCAATCATCTGCTAGTTGGACAGGAAGGAGAAAAGAGATTCTGGACTCTGTTTAAGTGCCCCCTTTCTCCTTCCCAACTGCCTGCTGTCAGGGGCAATTTCAATACTGCTATAAAGTGTGCAAAACTGGATGCCCCACTAAGCACTCTAGTAGCTACCTCCCATGTCCCCATGTGTGTCAGAAACCAAAGTCTTGAAGACAAAAGATCAATTAATAGTACAGAAAGATTCAGGGGAAGCTCTGCAGGCCTTAGTTTTGTTTGGATGAGAGAGCAATGGGTCCTCTGATGTCTTCAAAATATCTCTTACATTCACAAATATACAAGCAGAGTCTATTGGAAAAACTAAGATCTTGCACTAAGCAATGGAACTGACATTTATCTTTCATTGACACCACACTAACCGTGTGCTGCCTAGGCTAATAATTAAACAAACTTTGCATGTTAGTGTGTTAATATAGAGGGCAACCCACCTTCCCAAATCTGCTTAAGCTGATTTGCCATGAAGGGTTGATTTAGAAACACCCCCTCCTTTTCACCACTCAAATGCCTCGGGGTCCTCTGCTGTCTTCCTGTGTCTTTCTTCATCCTGCACCAGTCTTGCTATTGTGGCAAAATGAATAAATAGTGTCCCCACTTCAGGAAGTCTGTAGTGATTACCCGAGTCCCCCCTTTTCTTAGCCACTGCAAGAGAAGACAAAAAATGCCTACTTAGCCCCACAGACAACTGACTAATCCAGTGAGGAGACACCTCAGAGGAGGAATGGCTGCCTTATGCCCTCCTGAGAGTATGGCCAATGTTGCTCTGTGCTTCTCTCCCTCTAAGGGGTGGAAACAAAGAGGAGCTCCCCACGGAGATATGATAGCCATTTAAAAATATCTTAAGGGCAGTCACATGGAAGAGGGAACGAGCTTGTTTTCTCCTTGAACCAGTGGCTTCAAGTTACAAGAAAGGAGATTCCAACTAAACATACGGAAAAACTTTCTGACAGTAAGAGCTGCTGGACAGTGGAATGGACTCCCTCAGGAGGTGATGGAGTCTCCTTCCTTGGGAGTTTCAAAACATAGGTTGGATGGCCACCTGTCATGGATGCTTTAGCTGAGATTCCTGCATTGAAGGGAGTTGGACTAGAGGACCCTTGGGTCCCTTCCAACTCTAAGGTTCTATTATTGTATGTAGGACCTCCCCAATTCTCTGCCCCTGTCCAAATTTGCAGTAGTAATGGGTGCTACTAACCAAAGGCAAGAGAGAGACAATGCTATCCAGTCTTTAGCATTGCTCATCCTCCAAGCACTCACCTTAACAAAGGATGGCCATCCGGCAGCTGTAAAATGTATAGGGCAGATTTGAAAAATAGCTCAATATGAATTTAGATACCTATAGATAATTTTACTGTATGAAGGCTTATACTTACTAGTTGAGCATTCACCAAGGTTTCATCACCATAGCTGGCAATCTTGAACCTGGCGGGGTTCTTGAAACAAAAACAAGGCATTTAAAGACTGAAGGGCATTTGGAGAGAGCAAACAATGTAGAAATGCTGGGCCCACTCCACTGTGTCATTCTTGTACACCAGGGGTTGGCAACTCCCAAGAGACTGCGATCTACTCACAGAGTTAAAAATTGGCAGTGATCTACCCTCTTTTGGAGGGTTCAGGTCAAAGTTGTTGAGCTTTTTTTAGGAAGGAAAGCCCTGTTTTGGTGGTTCAGGTCATTTTAGGGGTGCAGGGCAAAGACGTTGAGGTTTTTTTAGGGGAGCCAAAGTTGTTGTGCTTCTTTGGGGGGAGCCACTGATGTACCGGTGATCTACCACAGACGTCCAGTGATCTACCGATAGATCACGATCTACCTGTTGCACATGCCTGAAATAGGTTTTGCTTCCAGAAATCAGTGGATAGGATTGCTACCTTAGATGGCCTGCGCATGTCAATCTCTTTGGGAATCTGAGATTCACTCTGTTGGTGCCTAGTTTCAGCATCCCATGGATGTTATCTGATATATTTTTGGGTAGGAATGTGGAATTTACAGCCTGCCGGCCAATCTTGACCCATCAGGGGGTCCAGTGCTAGATCGGCAGAAGCTGGGACAGAGCAATGGGAGCTCACCCCATCGCACAGATTCAAACTGTGGAAAGTCCAAGAGGCTCAGTGGTTTAGACCACAGCGCCACCCATGTCCCCCTGCATCATCTGACAAATATAAAGTAAGATTTTGAACATTGCACTGAGAAAAGTGCTACTGAGAAAAATCTTGCAATCATAATGACATCATCGAAGCTGTCATATATAAAGATCAGGATCCCCCTTTATGACATCACTGAACCCTCCCCCAGCTGATGGGTTGATTATATTGCCTGCATTCAAATCTCTCCAGTGCTCAGGCTGAAAGCTTGGTCATGATGGAAAGATTTATTTGAATCTTGTTTTAGACAACGTGTATTTGCTACGGTTATTTGCTACGGTTCCTACACAGGGAACATCAATTAGCAGAAGACATTTCTTGCTGAAAATTTCACAGAATGTTTTCTCAAGGTCCTTGTCAGGTTTTTCTCCTTTGGACAGTCTTGTTGTTTCAAGATGTTACTGGCTTTTGTGAACGACCAGATTGGGCAAGAGTTGGTTGGGAAATGACTCCACAGGATCTGGAACTACTGGCGACTCAAGAGGAATCTAACTGTTTTCGTGATTTGATGTTTCAAGCATGCCATTGTTTTACTGGCTTGGGACTCTCCAAAGAGTCTCTAGAAGTTCTGTATGCAGGTTGTAAGGTAGCATTCCTCATAGTGAGTGGTTTAGCTGTCCACTACCTGTTCATCAAACTGAAACAGAAACTGAGACTGGCGAAACCCACAACGGTAAGATATTCTCAATTAGAACATTGTCTGGCTCTCTAGCTTTAATTTAACTCAGATTCTAATTTAATAGAAAATATATATGTAAAAAAACAAACCATGGGTCTTAATGCTGATCCCCTCCTCCTTCCCAGTCAGAAGTACTTTCTAAGTAACACATGTCAGGACAAGGTGAGCACAGCCACACTATAAATGCACTCCTTTTATTTAACATCAATTTCCTCTACAGAATCCTGGGAGTTGTAGTTGGAGCTGACAATTCTGTTAGAGATCCTTAGTACTCACAGAACTAGTGTGATTTCACTAATTCTTTGCAAGGACAAAACCATGTATAGTCTAGTGTGTAGATATGCCCAATGTGTGCTTTGTACACAAAAAACTAAATTATGAACAACTGAACCACCTGGGACTCTAACTACAGTGAGCTGGCTAAATATGTGCCTAACGTATACTTTTACCTACTTATACCTACCTATATTTCAAAGAATCAAGTGGTCTTGCCATCTAATAAGCTCAGCTTTCACAGAATAGCAGATAGAGGACCAATGAGCATACTACCATAAAGCCAAAGGGAAGGAGGAGCAGGTGTTGTTTTTTATGCCACAGGGTCAAATCCAGGACAGCAATCTAAGACCAGGAGTACTGGGATTTCAGACATCAAATTCCTCTTAAAAGGCATAACAGCAGGGTCAGTGAAAGAGATGGCAACACTATTTAACTTGTAAATTGCTTTTGATGCAAAGTATTACTCCCCGTTTTTTTCCATTTTTCTCAGCCCTGTAGGAAAACTGTCCAGGCACCTGCATTTCCAGTTGCTACCCAAGTGAATGGGGAATACACCAACAACGTGGACAAGATGGTCTACACGCTGGTGGTCAACACTTCCAAGATGACCAAATACATGAAGCGTGTTGCTCACGGTTACGAGAAAGAAGTGAAAGATTACAAATTAAGCAAAAAGAGAAGAGCAGATGAATGTGATGAAGACAATAGAGATTTTATTAATTCATATATAATAATAGTAGAATAAAAGTAGAACTTTAGGAATTTAATTTATATCTTAACTTTGATTTCTTTTTTTCCTTTTTAAATATTTTTATTAAAGATTTTCAAAGGTAGTACAATGTCTCTCTCAAGTTTTTCCATATAACATTTTTACAAGTCAGTGTTGGTGAGACATTAGAAAAGAAAAGGGGGGGAAGGGGGGAAGAAGTGGGCGGGACGGGGAGGTAGGTGGGGCGGGGTTGCGGGGATTCTTTGCTGGAGCTTCCCGCGTGTAGGTTTAGGCCACCTACACACGGGATTCCAGTTGCCGGGGATCTGCGGCCAGCACCTCACATGCGTCTCCGCACGGGCGCCGGCCAAGCCTGCGAACGAACCGTGCCGCTGTTCGCCAGGCTAATCTGAAGGTGCGTGAGTCGTTCGGATGAAAATGCCTCGTGAAAGTAGCTACAGATACTTGCGACCTCCTGAATTACACTAAAGTTACACCTAAGCATGAAGGTTAAATGGGCCCAAAATTTTTAAATAAAGATGAAATAAAGACAGACACGATACTTCTTTTGAATGGCTTTGGCTGACCCGCATAGAGCAAAGCAGATGAATTTGATGAAGACAAGATAGAGTTTGTGAATTCATATATAATAATAGCTTTTTATTGAGCTTTTTTGTTGAGCTTTTTTTTGGAAGGAAAGCCCTGTTTTTTAGGGGTTCATGTAAAAGTTGTTGAGCTTCTTTAGGGAGGAGGAAAGCAACATTGAGCTTTTTTTAGGAAGGAAAGCCCTGTTTTGGTGGTTCAGGTCATTTTAGGGGTGCAGGGCAAAGACGTTGAGGTTTTTTTTAGGGGAGCCAAAGTTTTTTTGCTTCTTTGGGGGGAGCCACTGATCTACCGGTGATCTACCACAGACGTCCAGTGATCTACCGGTCTACCTGTTGGACATGCCTGTTGTACACAAATCCCTATTAGTTAGCAATCAAATAGACACCTTTTCTACGTCAGTCCAGACTTTCCATCGCCATTTTTTCTGAAGCCAGAGTGTGAAGACCAAAACTTTAGATGGAGATATTTTCTCCCCACTTTATCCCCAAAGGGAAAACTCAGCAGTCTCAGTTTTCAAATTGCGAGCACTTTGTATCCATTATTGTAGCAGCAGTCACTTAAACTGGTTACTATCTTTCGCTCCCGAAGGGAGGGAGGCAGGCTCCCTTTCCTCTTCCCCCCGGATCGTTCCAAAAATAGAAAAGTCAGCCAAATACTCACAACCACCGGGTTCTTTCAGATGACTAAATACAGGTAGAACTTAGACGCTCATCACAGGCTTTGTCGCCGCATTTACATCCCGGTTGGGGCATGTCCCCTATAGCCCGGCTCCGTCGTCCCTTCACCCCCACTCCCCCTTTACAGGGGGAGCGAGGGGAAGGGTTCGGAGCCACAATGGGCACAGCCGGGGAGCCCAGGGTGCGGGACGCTCTTCCCGCACCCCAACCGGAGCCCCGCTTTGCGGTAGCGGGGCTCCTAACCCCCGGGATGGACTGGGCGCTTCGCAGCCGAAGCAGCCCACGACCACCCGCAATGGCGTCGCCGCCGGAACAATTGAAACAAAAGAAGGAAGAGACAGGAACTGAAATTTGATACCCACCCTCCCTTTCAAAATGCTGAACTTTGTGTTGGAACTTGTTTTGAACTCTGGTCTAAACGATGAAGAATTGTTGGATGTCTTGAAGCTGGAACTGCTTAATCGCAAATTGCAAGTCTTGAGTGGGATTATAAATAAAAAGAATCAACTTCCCACAGAGGAGGCTTTTCAAAAATTTTACACAATGGAAGCAAACCTTGGCAAAGAGCTGGAAGGGGTGCTTGAAGGATGCTATGAAATGGCTGGGCGACTCCGGGAAAAGGAACCGGTTTCTGGGGGTGGCAGCCCTGGAACCGGAAAATTTATAATATCCAGACCCCGAGGTGGGAGCTCGGGGGCAAGGGACATGGAACTAAGATTTTTACAAGAAGTAGAAGAATCGTACAAAGAAACGGAGGAGCCCAGGAAGGACGTGAGTGTACCCTGAAGCTTGATGCAAGGTTTGTTGTGACTGTTGCCTGGATCTGTGGACATTTGGGAAAAGAAGACAATTCGAGGAATGGTTCCGGCGAAAGACAGAGAAAGACAATGGACAGAGGGGGTGTGGGGTGAAGTATTAATCGTTAATTTAAATGGTCTGTTATGGTATTTGAAATCGGAGCGTGAAGGTTGTTAATTATAAGTTTATAGTGAATAAATAGTGAGATATTGAGATTTATGTTAATAGCAGCATGATAAAGGAAAGAAGAAATAAGTTTAGATTTTTTAAGAATATTTTGTTAAGATTTATGATAAAGTAAGAAGATTAAGATGATTGTTTTATTTTTAACTAAAGTGAATTTTTAGAGAAAAGGTGTTATAAAAAAAGAAGATTGATTTAAAACCGAAGGTGAATAGGCAGGGGAAGTCATGTGTCAAGATTTGAAACAAGAATTTTTTTTTTATGGATATAAGTAAGAAGAAAAATCCTGGCTTTGTTTGTATTTGTGTTATATATGTTGGTGTGGGAGGGGTTTATGTTGTATTATGAAAAAGGCCAATAAATTCTTATTAAAAAAAACAAACAAACAAACAAACAAATAGACACCTTTTCTATCTTCAACACTGACATTAGCAGTCCTTTCATAGTCTGCTCTACTAATGTTATGAAATCCTCCTGGAACTTCTCGTGGTTTGATTTAAACATAAATATCTTGAATCATTTTATTTCATCTGCAAATTATCCCTTTTTTCTGCTGAATACCTTTTTCTACTTTTTGAATGCACTAGTTTCAGAGCTGATAATTGGGGCACCCCACTGTTTACCTTTCCCTACTGTGAGAATTGACTATTCATGCCTGCTTGCATCTTTCTGTCTTTCAGCTAGTGACAGTTTTCAGTAGAAAGATCCTCCTGTTATTCTGGTGACTATTTTAAAAGCCTTTGGCAGGGAACATTATCAAAAGGTTTAAGTAAGTATCTTCTATTAACTTGATCTTTCTTATCACAGGCTTACAAATTTTTAAGAAAACAAAATCCAGTAGGATTTCTCCAGCATGCTAACCTTTTATAAAATCAATACTGACTCTTCACTTACCTGTCATGCTTAACAATTTGCTCGGCCATTTGTGCATTTTTAAAATCTAGTGTTTGATTATGGTTACAAACATCACAGTCATTGTCCTAGATCCTATGTAAAATATTGGTGGCATATTAGCTATCTTTCATCCTTCTGTTTTGTACCATTTAGCAATAATATATCTTTAAAAAAAATAAAGGCCCACATACAGCAGATTGCAGTAGTCTAATAACTAGGAATAGGCATTAATGGGCGTTTTTGCCAGCAATGGATTCAGAAGTAGGAGCAAAGTCTGCACCTGTGTCTTCAGAGGGAATGTGATCCCATTCAGAGCAAGCACACAACCCAATTCCTGGACCTGGGAACCACCCATCCATAATAAACTCCCACACTCCCCATGTCTGCACCCAGGCAGGATTTTCCGTATTTTCCGTGTATAAGACGATGCTTTTTGCTAAAAAAAAAAAGTTAGGCAAAAATTGGGTGTCATCTTCTACATGGATAGTGAATGCAGAGGGGGGCGTGTGATTAATTGCAGCAGCAATCAGCAGATTGGCAGCGGCGATTGGGCGGGTGATTGGCGGCTGCAGCAAGTGGGCGGGTGGTCTGTTGGTGGCGGCTGTGGTGAGGTGTGCAATCGGCAGTGACTGTGGCAAGTGATTGGCAGTGGCGGGCAGGCGGGTGAGTGATTGGTGGCAGCGGCCAACGGTGCCTCTCAGGTGCCCGGGGCGGCAAACGGGAGACACCCCCAGGGGCGGGGCATCACCCCGCAGCGTGCATGCATTCTGACACGTACGTCGTGCATCATGACATCATGACGCCTGTGTCAGAACGAACGGCACATGCGCCGGGCAGGGCTCGGCTTGCTCGGCCGGCCGGCGCGCGCTCTCCCTTCCTACTGCTGAGCGCTGGGGGGAGCAGCGGAGGGGAGGGGTGGGCCAGCAGCAAGGTGGTGTCACGCTGACGCCCCTCACTGAAACGCCCGCCCCTCCCCTCCGCTGCTCCCCCCAGCGCTCAGCAGCAGGAAGGGAGAGCGCGTGCTGGCCAAGCGAGCCAAGCCCTGCCCAGTGCATGCTCACTCCATCTCGGCCGGCGCTGCTACTTCTGCGGCGATCTTGAAAGCCACCGAGTGTGATGGGCGGCTTGTGGGGTAGAACTGCCGATCGGAGCTGGGTGGCAGGGCTCGGCTCAGGGAGTGGCAGGAGGGGCCGACAAGTGTCACCCCCCTCTCCTGGATCCCAGGGCGGCCCGCCTCCATCGCCCCCCCAGCGATGCCACTGATTGGTGAAAGTGACCTCCCCCCCCCAAAAAAAATAGGGGTTGTCTTATACATGGGGGCATCTTATACACAGAAAATATGGTAAGACATGGGTTCAGCTGTTACATATGTAGAGCTGGGTATTGTCAGCATACTGGTGAAATGTTGCTCTAAATCTCCTGATGACTGCCCCCTGAAGCTTCAAATGAAACAGCATCGTGGACACAAGGTGGCCAGATTTTGTGCAGCAGCTACTAAAATATGACATACAATGATTAGCACCCAGGATTAGTACAACATATTGACCAATGGACACTCCCAGGTCAGGTTTCCTTTATGAAAGATACATGACCACCCAGAACTGCTCTTTCATGTATATGTGATTTTATATTATTTTATGTGTGGTTTTATATTATTTTACTTTGCCTTGAGCTTTAAAAAAATTTAACTGGTGCTTTCTGTTTTGACACTGATCATTGACCATAATAAAACAACTTGATTTGGCATTCTGGACAAAATGTCCCTGTGGCACCTCACAAAGAAACTGTCAGAGGGCCAAGGCACAGCCATTAAATACTCCTCTCTGGAACCAACCCCTAAGTAGGAGTGAGATGACTGTAAAGAATGAACATAGTCACACTTCCCTTGTCCATCAGGACAAGTAATGCCAATTGTGTCTCCAAAGTAGGATGGAAATGGTTAGAGATAATCAGTTTAATCCAAAGGTGTCTGCCCCTAACTGCTACTACTCCTCTTGCTCTTCCAAATGACCGTGGTATTTGACATAAATCTGTGGCGGCAGTGTGTGTGTGTGTGTAATAGCCACACTACCTGTACTGCCTCCTTCAAGACAGCAGGGACCACCCCATCCCATGATAAAAACAAGTCACTATATCCAGTCAGCCCTCAGTGGCTGCCATGAACCAGCAAGGATGGGCCCAGGTGAAGAGAATATATAGCTCTTTGCAGCCACAAGAGTCTTCTCAACATCCTCAGGCATCAATAGTTGAAAGATCCCACAGAATCAAATGCGATGGTGCACACAACACATCAGCAGACATTGTATCAATGGTGGCACTGAAGTTTTGAGGGCTCCAAAACTGAGTTTACTGGGGTAGATGAAAGCAAACTTTGTGCCACTGAGAAAAGCTCCACTGGACAGCTGCACCAGTGGGCAATGGAGGTGGGCAATGGGAGGGACCAAGGAGGCCTTCAGGACCTTCACTGGCACACAGGGGGCACAATTTCATGCTCTTTGGTACGTTTGCTTGGCCACTCATGAAATGTGCAGACAGCAAGAGTGCAGCTGGCATGCATGGTGGATGGGCAATGGTTTGCAGGCATCCTGATGATGATGATGATGATGATGATTTGATTAAATTTGTTAGTCACTTTATGTTGCCCAGGGCAACTCAAGGGGACTTACAGCCTCCCCCTCTTTGGTATGTAAGTGGTGTACCCTTGAACCCTCTCTCCCCTTCATCCCACCTCAGCTGTGAAATGTCGGGGCTCTTTTATATGTTTTGAAGGACTAATTAAACCATTAAATTGTACTTTGCAATCACAATTCTTCTAGTAGTCTTATTGCTGAAGGTTTTGATTCAGCGCAAGAGAAAGGAGCACACAAAGTCAGTGGTGCTGCTCAGCCAGGATCCGAGTCCAGATTCTTCACTCAGGAACACGAATATCAATCTGGGACACCTCCATCTCTGTCAACTGCAACCCTAGTTTTACAGATTTATATCACCTCAACTAAGCAATGAATTTGGCAAGCTACTCCACTGTACAAGAGATTAATGTGCTTATTTCACACTATCCTTGAACTCTGCAATAAAAAACCCTAATCCAAAAGAAACAAAAGAAGAAAGATGAATAGTGTGAAAGAAAATATACAAAAGGAGAATGAGAGAAAAGAACAAAGGAATAAATGTGCAAGATTCCCTCCTTTTGGGCTTAGGTCACAAACTCCATTTTCTTCTAAGCTTCAGATATGCTTTAACTTCCAGCAAGTCTCCCTAGATATTATGAAATTTGTCAAATTTGCATCACATTGAAATATTAGCTCAGCAGGGATAGGCCCGTCTTCCTGTCAATGCTACAGCCATTGTTTAATCATGAAGAGTTCATTTTTCACTGTTGCCTCAACAGTGTTTTTTCCATGCACGGATAGGGATTGCCCCCATGGAAATGCTTCCACATGCTGGCAGGCCAGTCTCTGCCATTTTTATGTGCTGTGAGGATTCACATTGAAATGATAATTAATCTCGCCCTGCCCTGCCCTGCCCTGCCCTGCTCTGACCTGCCCCACCTCCAGAATGCCCCCTTTGAGGGGCAGGACTCTGCTGAGCACCAACCGGAGATTAAGCTATTCCACTCCACCCTTATTCCCCATGGATCTTGGGTTTGGATTGCCCTCTAAGTGGCTCAGTATTCCAAGCCTTCCTAAGTGTTTCTCTTTGCAGATATATATTTAATTTTGGATTAGGACACAGAGCTAGATGAACACACAACTAATGAACTGAATAAATGCTATTTTGAATCTTGCAGAACCACTACCAACCCACAAATAGAAATAGGTTGGTGTCCTTTTTTATAAGAATGACGAACTTTTAATATTTTCACACCTTTTTTTGGATGCAGCTGGAGTGCTCAGATTTAGTAATAGCATGATTAGCTGGCACAGCAAAACTTCCCCCTTCAGAGAATTTGAATTTAAAGTGAAGTGGCTAAATAATATTTCAATATTTTATTTATGAGGGGAGGACAAAAAAGATTTAATATGTTTCTTCACAAGTGGTATTTTAACAGGGCCAGGGAATCTAAATGGTATTAGATTTGTGAACATGAAGACTCTGGCATGGATTTGTGGAGATAGTCTAGTCGAGTGGCTTGGAATATTCAGCAGCTGAAAGGACAAATCTATATGCAGCCCAAGTTCTCAGGGGGAAGGGAAGCTGCCCCCTTTGGCTTGGATTAAAGTCTCATATAAGGAATGGCGGAGGACTGGGAAGAGACTCAAAAGATAAGAAAAGAGGGACAGAATGTCAAGAGGGGAAAAGGTTGAAGGAAGAATACCTGTATTGTCTGACTTGCTTTCCTTTCTTTCCCCCCACATGTTGGCCTTGCTGCCAACCTCAAGAAAGAAGAGGGTTCATCTCGGTAAAAATGGTGTTTAACTGAAAAACATCAACATACTTAAGTGCAGCAGAGTAAATGTGGTGTTAGGCTTCTTTCAACTCTGGATAATTTCATTCATCCCTGAAGATCAACCCAGGAACACATTTGGGCATTCTGCTCTCTTCATATTCCCTCTTAGACCAAATACTGGAAAGTGGATCTATTTGTTCTGTGCAGGAGATGTTAATACCTGCATGTATATTTTGCATAACAGTGAGCTATTCTTTCTAGCACTATGAATGAAAATGGGATAAACGGCCCCTAGCCGTTTAAAAATAATCTTCCAAGGGTAGTGGACTTAATAAAACTACATCTACTTCCAAGAATACCATTTTATCTCATTTGCTGTTATGACCAATGCTGAGTATGTAGTCAATGCTTTGAGTACCCATTTCCTTTGGTGTAAGGTAGCTGTTTTCAGCGAGACTGCAGCATAACATTAGAGCATGGAATTGTTTCTGGAACTGTTTCTCTTAAAAATCCCCAATATCAACCTGATAATCTACTTCTTTTCCAGTCTCTCTCTGGGGGTACACGGCTGCACAATTTATATTTTGTCTCTGGTTCTGTGAACTGCTGGGCTCTTTTTCTATCTCATTAATTGGTCTTTTGTACAATAGAAGATAAACCAAAGAGCCATAGATGTGGATGTTTTTATTTCTTTTACAAAGGCCAAAAAAGAAGTATTTTTTCTTTTGCTATATGTATCACGATTTGACTTATTATTTTATACCACTGTACTTGTAGAGACAAGAAGAAACAGTAGGGTGGCCAGGGAAGAACACATCCCAGATGCCTCACTGTCACGAGAGGCCCAAGTGATCTCTGCGGCAAGGAGAGCTGTTTACCAGCTTCATCAGGTTCACCAACTGTGGCATTTCCGGAACAGGGATAGCCTAACCCCTGCAAGTCCATGAGGCTAGATTACTGCAACACACTCTATGTGGGGCTACCCTTGGGCCTAGTCCAGATGTTGCAGTGGCTAGACTGCTGATGGAGACACATTGTTCAGCAGGCACCTTTAATTGCTTGCTGAAAACTTCTTTTGCCTCCAAGCTTAAATAGGCAATTATGAGAGAAGGGGGGGGGGACATTGCGGAAGAGTCAGTAGATGACTTCTGATTTGTGGTTTTATTGTACAGTATATAGATAGCTATGGCTGTTGGAAACCAATTTTTTATGATATAGTGGCAAACAATCCAACAGCAATACACTTATGTGGAGTGGAGTGGGGATCATAATCAGTTAATGAAATGGACCCCCACCCCACCCCCCACAGCAGTCTAGGCCCTCATGCAGATGTTTTCCTATGTGCAGGCTGACTGGTACGATAACCAGATAAAAGCCAAAATTACACCTGAAGCCTTTGGGCTTAAGTCCTTACAGCACAATGCTGTACCTAATAATTTATAATTAAGTGCAGTGGGGATAGAGAGCAAACCAGAAAGTTTGCCTTTTCCACAAGAGCTTCAGGAAATGATATTTGGATGGAACCCATGAGAGCAGCCCAAGAGGGAGTGTTATACTGACCTTTTGCAGTGGCTGATGATGAAGTGCTGGAAGGGAATGCAAAATCCAGGTGCTTTCAATACCAGGATGATATTCTTTTCCTCCAGAGGGAGAGCAAAGCAAGTGGTTCCAGGTGGTTCTGCCTATTCCTAACTAGCCCACTGGGGCATTCTGTGTTTCCAGGTAGACTTCATAAGGCATCTGGTGACACTTCTTCTGACCTTGTACAAAGCCAAGCTCCAACAGAGAGAGAGTTAAGATGAGGTTCAAGGCTCAGGTGAGCAGGCATAGTTAGGTAATCCAAGTACTGGAGAAACCGTAGGAGCAGTACAGCACTGCATTTCCCTTTTAACTTTCTGCATTGCTATACACAAGGTGGTTAACAAGCTGGAGAAATAACAAAATATGCAACATTCACAGATCTTATAACAATCCAATCCAAATAAGTCACACAAAAAGATTAATCTTAAAATAAAAAAACTTATACTCAATAATCCATTAGAATATAATAGTCTATATATATAAAAAAATTCCCATTGTGTGCGCAGCGAACGCCGATGTTCTCCGTAACCACTGGACCAAAGCACATCAAATCAGTACAAAGCATAACATGACCATCAAGGAAGGAACTGGCATAATAATTTTTTTAAAAAAAACCACACCTGTCATGCCTAAAATATAGAATAAAGGCAAAAAAATGGCGCGCCTATTATACCTCACCAGCAAAAGGAATGAAGACTCCAACAGCATCCAATAGAAAGGCAGATGGCCCGTCGACATCATCAGACCTGGCCAGAGCAACAATGCCTGTGCCCTCACCTAAAATGGCCGCCGCAGCTTCGCATGCTCCGAGGGGAAAAAAAAAACACGGAGCAGGAGGCATGCCTGAGAGGTCGCACTGAGTAAGACCAGCTCTGAGGGGATTGTGTCGCTGGGGTGCGTGATTTTGGGACTGGGTAATTTTGGGACTGGGGTGGGGGAGAATGCTCTTTAAGGCTCCAGTGCCCTAACCTAAAATGGCTGCCGCAGCTTCGCATATAAAATGCATCTCTGGGTTATTTGTGGGGCGAGAAAAAAAAACACGGAGCAGGAGGCATGCCTGAGAGGTCGCACTGAGTAAGACCAGCTCTGAGGGGATTGTGTCGCTGGGGTGCGTGATTTTGGGACTGGGTAATTTTGGGACTGGGGTGGGGGAGAATGCTCTTTAAGGTCGCCAGTGCCCTCACCTAAAATGGCCGCCGCAGCTTCACATGCCTGGTGTTTTTACATGAGTAGAATGTGTTCTTTTATGTAAAATGCATCTCTGGGTTATTTGTGGGGCATAGGAATTAGTTCATTCCCCCCCCAAAAAAAAATATAGTCCGGCCTACCACATGGTCTGAGGGAAAGTGGACCGGCCCACGGCTGAAAAAGGTTGCTGACTCCTGCTGTAAAGGGACAGGGAAGAATGAAAACAGGAGCTTCCAGAATACTCTCGGGGTCAGGAGAATTTTAAAAACCAACCAAACAAAAAAAAAAACCACAGCAACGTGTCGCCAGGCCAGCTAGTACACTATAAAATTAACTCAAAATATCAGCAAATAAACAAATTCACTCTCAATGATTGCAATAAATAGTTGTTGTTGTTGTTTAGTCATTTAGTCATGTCCGACTCTTTGTGACCCCATGGACCAGAGCACGCCAGGCACTCATGTCTTCCAAACTCCATGGACAAAAACAACAGGCATTTAAAATAAATAATTACTTAAATTATAATTAATATAAATAACAGCAAAGTTCTAGTACAGAAAATATCACAATACACGAAAAACCCTGTAGAAAGATCAAATTGAGCTATAAAGTCACATAACTGATACATTTATTAAAATAACCCCCCCCCCAAAAAAAATCCCTCCTCTTCTCCCTTCCCAGCTACTTTTGCTACTCTTAAAGCTCATGGTGTGAGAGAGGCTGTGGCTCAGTTGGAGTTGACTGCAGGCTCATCCACAGTTCCTCTTGTTCCTGCTGCTTCCCACTGGGGAAATCACTCTTTAGTACTCAATGGAGCAAACAGCACTTCAGGTTTTTTCTGGATTGATGTTTGCTCTGATTTAGCACTAAAGGGCGGGTTTTCCCTGGGAAAGGAGCGGGACAAAGAGGAAACTGCTCAGACCCATGCCTAGAAAGCGCGAGTCAAGTGGGAGTGTGGATGAGCAATGAAGGGGGGGGGTGTTCTTCGCAACTGAGGGAGCTGGCAGGTCACAGAGGCAGTTGTTGCTGTCCAAGTGAGATGGAATTGCAAGGTTGCTATGGCTACTCACATCTCTGTCCCATGGACCTATTTCCTTTCACTTGCAGACTACACCTATAATCAGTTCTTAATTCCTAATGAGACAGATGTTCAAAATAAAAATATGCATTATTTTGAAAATATACATTTAAGCCCAAAGCCCTTATCAGCAGCCTAGCTAGTTGCTCCTATTGTGTATTGGTATTTCTTCTGTACAGTGATTAGGCCTGTGACCTTTAAAGAGCCTAATCGCTCAATCAACCAAACCTTTAGTTAACTAAATCAGCAGAGGTCATCTAATTGGTGAGGTGGAGAGCGAAGCACACACTTGCTTATTTTTGAGGATGTGTTATTGGAAGAAGGAATTAAAAAGTAAAGTATCAAAGATGTTGTTTTCACCCGAATAATGATTACTATGGGTTCCATACAGCCTTTGTGTATTAAATTGTCTGTTATTTTCCACTTCCTTCCACATATTTAGCTGACCGAGAAGCCACAAAATAAAAGAGAGTAAATTAAAACATCATATAAAATGTCATTTGAAAATAATTTCAAAAGTGAACTCATGCACATATTTAGAGATGGGTATTATTTTGTGCTGTAGTGGGTTAAAGAGGGTTAGGTGCTTTAGCTAGAAATAGCAGATTATTTTTACCTGTATTCTGTGTCTTAAATTAAAATTAATCTCCGGCAGGAGCAGCAAGTGGGGAATTGGTGTGCTGCAGGTACCCAGAAGAGCCAGTTCATCACTCCTTCCAGTGCATCTGCATCATGCCGACCTCCCCACCACCTTGCCCCCCCCTCCCAGTAAGCCACAGCTACACCCATGCCGGGAGGGGAGGTAAGTTCCACCACTTCTCCCCATCAGCTGCTCATCTCCCAGGATCTCTTTACCCAAGGGCATGTTGGGAAAGCATTGTGCCTCATATCAATCAACTTGGTCAATAATCAGTCCTGGAAGACCTGCTCCCCTGCCTTTCAGGTTCCTTTCCACCTGGCCTTGGAGGGCTGGACTGACTCCAGCTACAAAAGCTGAGGCTGCTGAACAGACTTTTGAGCTGTGGTATTGCTCAGGGGGTTTTGCTGGTGGTTTTTTGTTTTTCCTGGTTTTGACATTAATTTTTATCTTTATTTTAGATTTTATGATGATTTATGTGGAAATTGTTTAATTTGGTTGTGTACTTTTCAATGTTTTATTTATTGTTTATGACTAATTTGTTATAATTACGTATTTTTTCATGTTGTAAGCCACCATGAGCGTGTTTTTAACTATGGAAAGGCAGAATACAAATAAAATTATGTGTGCTTTATGTATGTGTGTAGTACCTCTTTTAAGACAGTTCAGCATCATGATAGACAGAGAATAAATCTGGTTCATATTCCATTCTTTCCTTGCTCACCAGTGCATGGAACAATAGAATCATGGAGTTCTCCTTCAACAAGGGCAGAACTTTGGGTAGACCATAAATTCTGGACATGCTTCTAGCTAGCTAGCTCTTTGGTTGAGGTCAGCTTACTTAACATTACTTTCATACTTCCTTACTTGCTCCTTAACTTATTCTACCTTTTTCTTAGTCTCCTTACGGCATATATCTTTGAGTTCCTTGACAGTTTTTAAATAGAAAAAGGAATTGTAAGCAAGTGCCCTTATTCTCACTCAGATTTCTCTTGTGTGTATGAACACCCACACACACAAACCAGCAAGCAACCTTCCAACTCTCCCATCCAGTTTTCAGTCAAGAGTACCCACAGCTGCTCCCCTCACTTTTTCATGTCTCTGTTTCACAAAATGGCAGGTGGTCATGTTAGCACCAGAAATGGCCAAGAAAGCAGGAAGACAGGTGGGCCTCATAGTTGTCTCACCCCCTATAAAGGAGAAACCCAAATTTGCCACGGAGCACATACATGCATCACAGAGGGTTGGTACTAGATGACCCTTGGGGTCCCTTCCAACTCTAATATTCTAAGATTCTATTATATGCTGCAGCTCACTATGTGTCTGTGACAAGTTCTTCTGTATTATTGTACATAGATACTAAAGTCTGAATACTAAACTTGTTTAGTGAACTGCCAACCCCACTGGACGAAGCAGATATTCAGCTCAGCTGGCATCAAGTCCCCAAGCCCAGTTCAGCTGAAGATACACCTGATCAATCAGCTGAACTGAGGCCAGTGTAAGTCCAAAAGGGGACAGGACAGGATGGGAGGTAAGCCTGTTCTGCTCATTCACATGACCTTGCAGCCCGCCATTGAAGGCTTGTTGGCCCAGCTTTAGGCAGAGTAGCAGCCCTGCAGCTGAATGGGCTTTGACTCCACTGTTGTAGATTACACCAGCTTTTGGGCATGGGATTGCTTTCTGGGAGGACGTTAACATTCACTCTTCTGTTAAGAGTGGTCCATGGGCAACACTCTGCAGAAGCCTTTTTTATTTAAACAGATATTTGGCTTGCTGGACTGCTTCATTTTGTTTTGTGCTACTGCTTTGTGCTTTAATCTGTATGGGGATTCCATAATACGTGCTATATTCATATCTTTATGCTTCTTTATATCAACAGTAGTTCATTTCTCATAGAAAGCTGGGTTCTGCCCTAGCTTCATCTCTTACCTGCTCTTTCTCCATGTGAGGTTATTTCTATATGATGGACCAGGAACATGCGAGTCACATGAGTCAAAACATGTTTATCATGTCGGTGATAACCAGACATTATTAAATATTTCAGTTCCCAGGGGTGCCACAGTTTAAATCCATGATACCCAGTCCCAGTGATGCTGTTTCACCGCAGCTAATCAAACAAATGCTAGCATTAGACAAAAACAGCCCATGTAGCAATGGTTTTTGTGACTGCACCACTCCCAATACGGGAGGTTAATAATAGTCAAGTGAAATACCATCCATTTACTGTGTCAACATCCATCACCTGAAGTTATTAAATCTACATCTATCATTTGACATAATAGGAATAAAGTCATTGTAATAAAATGTTGTCAGAAGATCAATATCTTTGAAAATAAATGCCTTTGGCTCCTTGTAAGTGTTTACAGTACTTTCCAGTAAGATATAATTTTCTTTCTAGAGTGACCAACAGTGGCCTGAAGTTTGAATTAAAGGAAACAGCAAATGTCGGTTCCCATTACTACTTGCATAGAGTCCCTTCACGGATTCACTATTTGTTGGTTATGGAGATGTATCCTGGATTTTATTTTGTTTTCCTTAGCTATGACCTACCACTTATTCCTCCCCAAAAAACTTTTTATTAGTACTAGCCCAGATATTTCCTTGCCATCTATTTTCTACTTCACCTTTCCCACCAGTAGTTATGGATAAGCACAGGACAAAAGAACAGAGAGATACAAATAGTCAAGTAAAAATGGAGCAGATTATTATTATTATTTCAAATTCTTGTTAATCTAAGCAGGTGATGTAGTCCTGTATTGCTACTTACATTTGAATAGGGAAATAAACTGGAACTTGCCTATCACCTTAGAGTGACAGGAATTCAATATGGTATTTGCTAGATCATTGTTTCAGTCCTCCTCAGTTGTCTCCAGACCAACACTGGAGCAACAGTCCGGGCTGCTGGTTTGCTGACTGAGACTGCAGCTGTTCCCACTGGTCATTCTTGTGTAGAACAGCACCAGGCGACTGTGAAAACCTAGACAGGCTTTTCTTATCCCAGCCAATGGAATTTGCATCAATTGCAACTAACTTGTTCCGTTCGTTTCCATGGGACTTCAGGACAGCTACTCAGAGCTAAAATGAGATGTCTATACATAGAGAAAAAACAGGCAGCACTATTCAATGAAGAATATTCTACTCCCATAGTACAATCTGGGAAAACATTAATTCTTAACTCTGCAACTATAATAAACTGCCCCTTTATCACCCCCAGTGGCTTTGAAGATCATTTCTGCAACATGGAGCAAAGCTTTTGTTTTTGTTTTTTAAAAAGTGCAGCGCACAAAGCACATGAGCTGTAAAACTGTAATCACACCTGATTAGTTAGCTGAGCACCAGCTATTTTACATGGTAACTACCATACAATGGGAGAACAATTATGTGATTAGTTTTCCATTCTAAACTAAAGAGTTACCAAGAGATTGAAAAGTGCAGTTTATGTGCTAATCGTTCTTGGAATTTTCAGCTAACTTCATATATCATCAGCAAATGATAGCGATCTCATTACCATCTCGTTCTTCTGGGGTGATATGAATGATAGTTATCGTTATAAATGGCTTTGTTTCCTAAATTTGGCATCCGTGTTTTGTTCATTCTCATTTCACAAATTTCCTTTCTTGGCTTTAATTGGTGGGACACAGTGAAGAAAATAGTGAAAGCTGTAGTCTATCCACAGGGTTCTTGCTCCCCTTAATACATGCTCTGAATGAGCCAGGAGTCACTTTCCCAATGTGCCAATTGGATGTGGGGGGGGGGGGGACGAACGACGACAACAACGACAACAATGTGATTGCATGAAATTAAGCATTTATGTGTATGGAGCAGGGCAAGGTCTCCAGCTATCCTCTGTGGGGCGAGGGCAGGCTGAAGGTGGTCAGGAGCTGGCCTGTGTTGCGTTTACTTCTAAAGAGAGTTTCATGTGCTAAATAACTCTCCCTTGGTATCCTCTTCACACTGCTTACAGATTTAAATACATTATTTACAGATTTAAATACATCATTACCATTGCCTAGTTCATTTATGCATCTTCTCATTACAGGACTGCTGAAGGACAGGGATTTTATTGGGGTTTTGCTTCATTCCATATCTTCATTCCTAGGAAAACTAGATTAGGAATGGCTACCTGTTCAAACATGTAGATGCATTTCTGCATCATTCATAACTTCATTACTGCATGCCTGATGACTTACAGCTGAAGGTGCCAATTGGCTCCGCTAAGAAGCATTGGGATGGATCCAAGCTAAATTACACACAGGTAGGCCTCATTGGAATAAGTAGGACTGGAATTAATGACTCAATTTCAGATACTTCTAAGCCACTTTTTAGTGTCAAACCCTCAAATAGCAGCTTCCAACACAAGAAGCTAGTCTCGACTAGGAATGGTGGAGAAATTCAACACACTTAGCATTAAAAGGTGCATCTATCAAAATTGCTCTTTCTGGAACAATATGAAAGCTGAAACACATTCCCATTAATCCAAAGTTTGTAATCCAGTTCTCAAGTCAACCCATATTTATAGAACATTGCATATATTACTGGAAACAATATACAAAAATTCATTATATTAGGGGAAATGGTTTGCAAAAATGTGTACATTAGTTAAAATTGCCTACAAAGATGTATTTGTTAGGATAAATTCACACTAAAATGCTGATGAATTTTCATGAGAATTCTTTGTTTTTAACTTTTTTTAAAAAAAAAGTTTAAAAAACAAAACAAAAATTAGAAAAAATACATATAAGAAAAAATGGTGAAAATATATATTTGACAATACTGAACACACACACACAATAAATATAATTATAAAGAAAGCCCTGATGAAAGAGCATGAACATCTAATCCTAAGGAAAAGAATAAGGGTGGAAATAGACAAACAAAGTAAGTTATGGGTGAGGAAAACAAATGGGGAAAATGCTGGTTAAAGCTACTTCTGGGTGAATTCATTCTTTGCAGGGGCTATATTGAGATAGGGGTCCTAAAGATGTGTCCTAAAGGTGCAGCCATTTCCCACAGAATCCTTGGACACTTGCATTCCCTGCAGCACACACAGTTTTTCCATGACTGCAATATGTAAAACATTTTTGAGCAACCTACTGCTTCTTGACTGTGAGTCCTGGAAGACCTGTCCCCGCATTGTACACCTTTTCCTACCTGGCCTGGGAGGGCGGGGCCCTGACTGACTCCAGCTACAAAAGCTGAAGATGCTGAACAGACTCTTTCCTTCCTTCCTTCCTTCCTTCCTTCCTTCCTTCCTTCCTTCCTTCTTGTTCTGTCTCCCCTTTTCCTTATTTCTATTTAGATTAGTTTGGTTTTTATGTATTGTATGTTGAAAATTTCAATAAAATTATAAATATATATATATAATATTACTAATAATCGCTGTGGAAATGTGGACAACTAAATTTAAGATTGGAAAACTAAGAAATGGAGAGAACTGAAAGTGACAGATTCTTCCAACCTTAGTCATGGCTCACTTTTCAGTCTGATTTCTAAGGGACTGTCTTAAAGCCATATTGGTATTATATAAATATTTTGTGTTGATTAATCTGTGCTGACTCATTCACAAATGTATAAGAACCCAGTAGAGTGATGAAAGTGGAAGTCTTTAATTGTAAATTGTATTTGGAACTCTCTGTGATAAAATTGTCATGGTTAAATAGGAGACCATTTTTGTGGGTGACCTTAAGGATAGAACGGTGGTTTGCGTCTTTTGGGGGGAAGGAAGACCAGTGTCATTCTCTTTCATAGTTGCATGCTTTTTTTGGGGGGGGAGGCTTGTTCCCCCCCATTTAATTCTCAGCTTAGCATTTTGATTGTCCTGTTGCTATACAGGAAAACACTTTCCCTGGTTTTTATAAATAGCACAACACTGCTCTTATCTGTCAATATGGAAATGATTCCAGTACAGTAAACACCACTTGTAACATGCTGCCCTGCGTTCAATTTTTTATTTTTTTTTACCCACTCTATATTAAAATTGTTGTCATTAACTATTTCATTAGTAAATGTTCGGTACTTATTCATGAATATTGTTGGCAGAATGGGGAAATAACTCATGCAGAATAAGAGATGTAAGAGAGGCAAACCATTTATTTTCAGAGAGTACTTTACTGCTTTTTAAATGCTCACTGCACAATGCAAGGTGGACACGTTTCTCAACAGGCAATTCTTTTAGCCACAGAAAAGCAAAATAATGGAACAGCTTTAGCAATGAGCAGAAATGCACTGAATATTCTCCCATTTCAATATTTGTCATAGAATCATAGAACGGTAGAGTTGGAAGTGGTCTAGTATTGCTTCAGGTAGTACAAATTGAAACAGTTTCTCCCCCATTCCTAGATGAGGCCCTGTTGTTGTTGTTGTTGTTGTTAATTTTTAGATGCCCATTGTCCTGTGGTTTCCCCTTCTCTCCCCCCCCCAACAGCAAAGCCCCATGCCATGTTGCAACCTGCTGTTCCAACTGTTGTGTCGTGGGTTCTGATAGCAAGAAGTCCAGCAACACTTCTTAGTGAAAACAGCTCTTTATTGTAAGGGATAAGACAAGACTGGGGATAGGGGGTAGGGAAAGCTCTATTTATAGACACATTGGGACTGAGGGAAAAGATACATTTTAGCGGGAACCAATAATATTCAAACTTTCCGGCGGGACCCAATCAGGCTGTGGATTGTGATTGAACACTTCAAATTGACCAATAGCAATACTTTACCCTGCTGCCAGAATATCTTATTTAATACACAACACTCCCCCGCACCTAGTTGAGACTATACACGTAATCTTTCAAGTATTGCGGAGGTCTTCGAGTCCTACCGGATCGCCTAACCCCCGGTGTGTCACTCCTTGGACTATCCGTGGTCAGACTTCTCTCTCCAATAACCTCGGGTACCTCAGCTGGAGCTGTGTCACTAGCTGACTCTCTAGGCTGACTAGTTGTTTCCGGGTTAGGTTCATCAGTGGTGATCTCGGTTTCCTGACTCTCGGAGCCCTCCACCCCCTGTGGCCCGGAGTCATCCTGACTAGACTGCTGCGATTCACCGGACGCCGGCAGAGTTGTGCGCGGCTCCTCCCCCCTCGGGCTTACCCTGCTTGGGAACCGGCGCCTTAGCTGGTCAATGTGGCGGCGCATTACTCTGCCATCCTCTAACGTCACAAAATATGACACTGGCCCACTGGGTCGGGTGACCACCCCCGGCACCCATGCGGGTCCCCTTGCATAGTTCCGGACCCAAACCAAATCCTCTGTTGACAGGTATCGGGTTCTGTCACC